>WEIT01039968.1:158153-172353 GCA_013389985.1 Dryoscopus gambensis
CCCAGCAGCTCCGGGAGCGCTGCCCGAGCTCCTCGCCTTCCTCCCGAGCCCCACACACGGGAGAGCTGCGAACGCTACGGTGCCGCGAAACAGGACCGGGGCACGGCACCCCCGGCACGGTCCGGTCCCGGTAACCGAGTCTCTGTGCGCTCAGGGACTCCACGGAGCGCTGCCCAGGAGCTGCTTTCCAACCCAAAATGCAGTGCCAGCACTGATGCTCCTCCATCCTTCTCATACCCTAGGGCCCTCGTCTATCCATCTCCATCCCTCCGTCCCTCTGTTCCGCGGTTCCAGGGGCTCGGGACAGGAGAGGGAGCTCTCACTGCACCAGCCTGAGGAAAAGCTGTAGCCGAAGAGCAGAGCTCACTCAAATCGGGAAAAGCAAACCCAAGGCAAGAGCAGAGAGTCGAGGTGACAGAAAAAAATGCCACCTCCCGCTGCACAGAGATATCAAGGAATGATTCCTCTGATCTCTGCCGGGGAGAACCCAGGCACACCAGGATCCCAGATGTGCTTGAGAGTGGAATTCTTGCCCCAGCAATAAATGAAAACCCTCAATATTGGTAGTTTGAGGCATATTTTCCCCCCAATACACCTGGCTTACACACACAAATAGTGCTTAGATTTTTATCTTGTGTGAAACTTACACCCATTTTAATATGTCTTCTCTTAAAGATAAAGTCACTAGCTCAGTAGCTTCTTGATAAATTCAGACTATCTTTGATAATGGGTAACACTGCAAGATATGGCTACATTTTCCTACTTAAATCTATCCTAAACCAGCATTGCCTCATTTTTGTGGAGAGGCAGAACAAATCTAGAAAAAGAACACTTTTCAACAAATTAGACAAGATTAGACTCTAGAACCACAGGGGTCACTTCCCAAAGAAATTATGAGCTAGGAACTATAAGAAGGAACTTTAAAGTGGGGATGTTTTAGGTTTTGTTTGGGGTTTTGGGGTTTTTTTTGAGACAAATTGAAACAGGCGAAGAAAAATCTGGTAACTCCAAATTTTTTTCCAGCTTCTTCATATTCTCATCTACAAACACAGAACCCTGTCTGCCTCAGTGCTTCCCTGTCTGCAAAGCAGCCACTGTGATGCCAGCCTCTCCTCAGGGTGACACTTCAGGGGACGTTGGGATCCTTTGATTAAAGATTAAAGGAGGCAGAATGAAAATGAAGCACTTTTGCTGTTCCCATGGCATGGCAGAGATCAGGTATGTTTGGGCTGAAACAGCATCATGCTTTCAAAAATATTAATTAATTAATTACCTCTACACTCAATCCATAGCTTTCTAGAGCAAACCACAAAGGGCTCTTTACAGACTCATGCTTGAGATCTATGGGGAATGTATCAAAAAAATCACAAAGTGCCACTAAACACTCATCCTGTCAACCACAGGAAAAAGCTTTGAAAAACCTCTGGGTAAGGGCTTTGAAGAAGCAAAAGGATTCAGCACTGAATTGATGAATGCAGAAAAGTGCAGTTCTAAAATGCAGCTCCATCATCTTCAGAATAATACACAAATGTGCATTTCTACATTTCAAAAAGCACAGACAGAAATCACCCTTATGTGGAGTNAAAAAGAGGCTTTAGATATAATTTCAAACTATTTACTTACTGAAATGGAATTTTCTGTGCTTGCCAAAATGAATCCCATTCAGTGTGATGCAACAGGTGTTGGAATTCCAGCAGCCGCCTGCAACCCACATCTGGTAATGATTAGGAGTTAAAAGGAAGTTCTGTAAGAACTGCTCATGTATAAAAACTATTCATCAGTCAGATCTATGGGCCATATTCACCCACCCGCTTGCACTGCGCATAGTTGGGATTTTTATTTCGTTTACAGAAAACGTAATTCTGCTCCTCATAAAGTCTGAGGAATCTCAGGCCCTTGAGTGCATGTGGGGGATTGGTGTTGGCCGTGCTGGTGGCAGAAAGGTGAGGGAGGGACAGGGCTTCAGAGAACAAGGTGTGAATACATCTGTGTTGGTTCTGACCAGCTCTAATTGACATGCTGATGGCTAGTATGGCCTCATCATGACTCTGCAGGAGAAGGAATCCTCCCCACGTCCCAACTACCTCATAAATAAATGGAGTGCAATGCGAAAATTGTCAGACAGGGATTTGTCAAACGAAAAATAATAATTCTCAAGTACTGCTACTCTCAGCTGGGAATCCTTTTGCTTTTTCCCCCTGCCTCAACTGCAAAATTGAAATCAGTAAGACAACTCACAGGAAACAAGTGGCAGGACCATGCCATCAATAATTAGCCCTTGCTAACTGCCTCAGCATGAGTGGTGTCACTAAATTGTCACTCAGATGATCAGATCCAAAGGTATAAAAGGTAATTCTCACTTATTTAAAGATTTTAATATGTGTAAATTGTGCACATGAAAGATACTGTACTAAACCCAAGACTATTAATCCTTTAGTTTTGTGTTAACTCCTCTACACACCAGATTTCAGTAGAAGGTGGGTGAAAAATTAAAGTCATCAATTTCCAGAATAATTTCTTCCCCCTTCTCAATGGAAAAACATTCACCTCAGTCATTACACACCACCAGACAAGAACAAGGCCTTAGTTAATTTTTACAGCATTATATTCATGGTAAAAAAGCCACACCTATTCTTTAACTCTGAGTTTTGTTCTCCCTTCGTGTTTCTGTGACAGCCAAACAGAGATAGCAAAAGCAGAAACTGATAACTGCAAAACAAGTGTCCCAGGCTTTGCCACACTCCTGCAGCTCACCCAGCAAAATGCTTTAACAGAGACTACATCAGTCCAGACAGAGTGGCAGAAACCAGGCTGATCCTGCCCCCAGGAATACAAACATCTCTAGAAGAAATTATAAGGAAAGGATAATTAAAGAGCACTTTTCAACTAAGACTGTAATCTAAGCAGCATATAACAGGATAATGATATTGAGAACATAATTATTAAATAGCTCTGTCAAAAAAGGTTATTATTCATCTACAGAACAGGAGAGTCTGATCTTTCACAGCAATGCAACATTCTAATTCCTGACAAAGTGACTGACAGTACTAGGAAAGCATTCAAATGAAGGAATTTGAATGATTTAGAAGGAAGAGTGCTGTGCTTATCAGAAGGGGATGTCATTCAGACATTGTCAGAAATAACTTCCCACTTCTCTTCTCAGCTCCTACATGACTGGTGAAATACAATTTGTGCATAGTCTGAATGAACAGCAGAGCCACTTCCCCTATACAAGAGATATTAAACAAAGGAAGTAAGTTTTTATATCCTACAGGCCATCTCCAAACATACATTGTCTAGATAAATTTAAAAATTAGTTATCTCTGAAGGGGCAACCATAACACAGAAAATTTAGAATCCTGAATTAGCAGGAAACTCAGTTCTTGTATATGCATTATCACAGAATGATTTTAAAAGAAACTGGTCAGAGGCACTTGAGCCCACTGTGCAAACCCCGTGCCTGCTTTACAGACCACACACAAATGCAGCGGAAGAAACAACCTAAAATAATTTCTGTGAGTTGAACAGGAATGCTCCCATAATCACTGGAAATGCTCTTAATTGGTGTGGCTCAGTGGTGCATTGCAGAGCTGTTAGATCTTCTGCCGCTCTGGAACTCTTTTCATGTCCTGGCAATCCCAGCCCAGCCAGCAGTTTGTTTATCATATTCAGGATGAATTTCCGGATCTCCAACAAAGTGGTATTTACTCCGAGGCAGGGAAGACTGCAGTAATCCAATAAGTTCTCATTAGCCTAAAATGCAGAAACATCTGCTGGGGTCACGAGCAGCTTTGCTGGTTGCTGATGAGCATAGACTGGGCTCCGTTTGCAGCTTGCATGAACAAAGAGTTGGGGGGTTTGGGGTGTGCCCAGGGGACAAACGAGCCTCGGTGACTCCCAGGGCTGCAGCCCCACCCCAGGGCACCCCAGGCAGCAGGGATCCTGCCTCACCTTGACCCCGGAGCCCCCATTGCAGTGAGCGCAAAAAAAATGCCTTGACTCAGCCCTCCCGAGCTGGTGGTCAGGGTCTGGCAGCAGCAGCGGCTCGGAGAATGCGGTCACAGCTCCCCCAGGCACAGCAGCACCCGGGCAGGGCAAGCTGCGGGGCAAACCCCGCTTAAAAGCTTTGCCAATCTCTTTTTAAACCAGCAAGAATTTCGCAGGGGACAAATACTTCCATTTCTGGGCTCCCCCTTCCACCTAGGCTCTCGCCCACCTGGCTCGTTTCACAGTTGCTTTCAATTTTTAGAGGAAGAAAAAAAAAAATCCCTTCCCTCCAAAAAGCACCTTAACACACACGAGTGTTGTTAACAATTGGTCAAGAACTTCTAGCCTAAAAAATTAATAAATAGGTTATAAGTACTGCACACGTGCAGACAAAACAAAACTAAATCCACACTGATACAAGTTACAGCAGGGAGAACATTATTAGTTCTACAGGGGAAAAAAAGACACATAACCGGAATAAAAAGAGCCCTTAATTTGTTTAGAATTCCAACTGATTTAGAGCATGTGACATAGTCAGAAAATAAGTGGAAAATACAAAATAAGTGGTGTCACATCTGTTTAGTTCCTGCTCCAGTGATTCTGCAGTTCTTTGTTGTTGTTGTTTGTACAGTGTTAAATGACAGCAGCCAGTCCTGTGGTTATTTCAAGGTGGAGGAGCCTAAAAGACTTCCACAAAGAGCCAAAACTGGACCACTCAGAAAGAACATTCATGAAAATCAAGAAAGAAAAATCTCAGTTCCAACTAGTTTAAAACTCTTTCCTGGAGAGGCTGAGCTGCTTTAGCTGACACTTGTTGTACCATTTGTACAAAGAATTACACAAGTGCTCAGTTTAAAGAAAAGAATGGCCAGAATGCTGAAATTAATGCCTCCGATTCTTCTGAAACAATGAGTGCACATCCCCGGGCACAGAATTGTTCTGTAGCAGCAGTTTGGCTCCAGCCCCAGGACTCCCCTTTGCCTCGTGGGAGGATAACGAGTGCAGCGAGTGCCGCCTGCAGCAGCGGAGCTGAACTACTGCCCCCGAAAGATTTACAGCCTTTAATTGTGCTCGCAGCAAGCGCCTCCCCGGGGGGACATCCAGCAGCATTCCACTGCTTTTCAGAGGGGAAATTTGCATTGCTGGCTGTTGCTAAAGTAGCGCTTGGGTGTAGGTAGACACATCCTATAGTATCCCAAAGGTAAAACGTCACTTGACTGAAAAGAATGGGTTTGATTTAGAAGTATTTCTTGAAAGAAAAATACTTTTTCAGACCATCAGTGAGGCGTACCATTAAGAAATCGTAGGAAAGACATTCTGATATGCCTGTGCAGAGACACTATGATCAAGGCATTACAATATTGATTTCAATTTCATCCCTCCCCTCTCACCTTTAAGATGACCCTTCCCAATTTTCAGTCTCAGAATTGACACACTGATCACAAAGAGGTTAAAGGTGTGAGGACACCCAGCCCAGCAATAATCCAAACCCAGCAAAACCGATTTCATCATACTGGAGCCTTCCTACCCCCATCTCCATCCACCAAAACTAACCAGCCCACACATTCACAGCCAAGCTGACTTTGCTGGGCAAAGTTCCCCATCCAGCGGCCAAATTCATGCATGCAGCTCATGCTCCTGCCCCAGAGCTCGATCCAGCTGCAGCCAGCACCTATTGCTGATGTGCTGCATTGCAGCCACACAGGTGAACCACCACGTACAGATCATCTGTGGGGGAAAAGAAATGACAGACAGATATCCTGAAATAACACTGGTTCACAGAGAAGCTGCTGCTGCAATAATGACACTGACATTGTGTACAAGGAGGGTCTGAACAGTTTGTTTTATGGCTGTGGTACACCTACTGATGCAGTTACTTAATTTACTCCTAATTTTTAGTCAAAGGAGACAAGAATCCAGTTAGACCCTTAGTAGTGCCAGAAAGAAAGCCTGAACAGCACCGGAAGGAGTGCAAGGATAATACTCCAGGTATCCTAGGAGCAGGCCAAGAAGCCTTATAGACAGTTTGAGCCAGAAATGTGAAAAACCATCACAGAATGAAGTTCCACAGGTTAAACAACACAGGTTACAGCATGTCTTCCAGAGAATAAACGCATTCCATTACAAAAAAGGAAAGTATGTTGAAGAAACATGCCAGATGTGGCTTGTATGTTCATAGCACAGCACGCTCACTCAGTAATTAGGTTTGTGGTTTCTTTCCACACTTCCAATCCTCTGGCCTCAGCAGCTGGGGCTGACCACTGGGACCACTTGGTGTGTACAAGGCCATCACTGGCCCGTGCATTACTAGCCCTAAGTAAGCCCAGATGGAAACAAAAGCTGGTGTAGGGGATCAGTGAACATATTCAAACTTGAAGGCTACTGATAAAGCAGTGGAAAGTAGTCTTTATTATTAAAAAGAATAAAGTCCTTAAAGAGGAGTCAGGTTTATACAAAAGCATTTATGATTTCAATAATTTATTTACAAGGCAATTAGGCAACCAGTTAACAAAACTTCTCACTTGTTCAAAGTAACCAGGCACCTTCCAAGCAAGTACTTTGTACCCATACAGCACATCCAGAAATACGGGACAATTCAGAGTTCCTGCAGAAGTTGTTCAGTGAGCAACCAAAGCTCAGGCTGTACATGAACACACAGGTCAGACTCGCCAGGAATAGCATTTTTTATCATCTACCTTTCAGTACTGTCAAGGGAGAAGGTAATGGAAAATCTGTCACAGAAATCCACGTTAAAAGATGTCTCCCTGTGGGACAGCCTCCAATTTCTGTATTACTGAGCACCCCTGCTGCTGGCTTCACTGAAAATCCAGGCAAGTTGTGTGTCCATACAAGAAGTAAAAGGATAAAAAGTCTGCTGGCATTGAGTTAGTACCTACCCAGAAGTAAAACAACACAGAAACTTAGTTGAAATACCAGCGTTTCACAACATCTACTCCGTGATTCTCTTCGCACACGTATTGGTTATGCAGAGAAACTTCTTTACAGGCTTCAAACGACAGGTTCTGCACATCTGTGAAGCTCCTGGAACACACGAAGCTAAATCAGTGACTCTGAAGAACACCAAGTCTGCTTTAACCCAAAGTCTGCATGCCTGGACATTTGCATCTTTCTCCTACTATGGCCCCACCAGAAGAAAAAAAAATGTAAAATGCGAATTTTCTTCTCAAAAGCAAGACTGGGAGGAGAGATGGAGCAGTTTGCAAGAGGGGAAGATGAGTGGCTTAATGGTCTATTAATCTTCATATTCTAACTCTAATCTCTTCTGGGGCAATGAAGGAAGGAAAGGACATTAGTAATGCTTTATCTCTTCCTCATCCTCCCAGTGATGCTTTGTATTTGTTGTCACAATAGTTGAGGAAAAAATCCTTCTCTGTGCTCCTTGCACCTTCTCAAGGATGATACATTTGCAGAGTTGTTACTTAAGACAGTTTCCAGTACACTTTTCTGTCTCCTGGGTTTCTCCACTCCTACATATCTGCACCAAGTCTATTCTTGCTCGCTGAAATTCTCAGCTGAAGTGTCAGAGAATGGCACACTGAAGTGGCTCACTTGGAGAACAAAAGCAACCCCAAACATCCTACTCTGACTGTAGGCAGGGCAGAGACAGAAATACAGACGACTGCTACAAAGATTATTACACTTAGTGCTACCAAACCCTCAGTTAATCCTCCTACAGACTGCGTTCTGGATATATTCTGGCAAGGTCTATAGGTTTTCCTCTGAATATTTAGTCTTTTCACCCAATTGGTGTGATTACCTTTGAAGTCCTTCAGTCAGTTGCTGAGACACTCCTTTAAGCTCCTTCAGTGCACTAAGTGCTTTTCCACTATCTTCTGTGTGGTTTGGCATAAGTTCTGTCAGAAGCTCCTGTGTGATGGTTAATTGCTTTCCCAGTTCATCTGGAAGATGAGATGTTACAGGTATTACTAAAAATGCACTGGGCACCAGTTAATACAAGATATTAACAGCTGGAGTAACCCAGAGACAGGTGAACTAGATGCCAAAAAACTACTGTTCAGCTTTCACAAAAACACCATGAAACTGTAAAAGCCAAATTATTTTTCACTATTGTGACTAGCAACAGGCTATTAAAATTGCTAATCCAGCTCTCATTAGAGTATGTCAAAGATTTTTAAGACAAACGTAGGAGAAAAAACAAGTGCAAGATTACTGTAAATGGTTTAAGAATCTTGGTTTTTTGCAGACCAGCAGTTTAAAAGTGTAACTTTTTGTCCAGACTTCAATACAAAATGCAAGTACTCATTTATTAAACATTCTCTGATTCAAGACAGCACAATAATATTTAAGCTCCAGTTCTGCAAGAAACATGAGCAAGAAGTCTACCCAAACAACTGCGTCCCTCAAACACAGCAGCAAGAAAGATCACAGCACTCCTACAATATATTTACACTGTAGGAACAAGAGAAGAGGAAGAATGCTATGAATACAGTTAAAATATACAGAAACTTGCTAAAGAAGGTGTATATGAAGACTGAGCTAACTGAAAAAGTTAATTTCTTCTCTGCTGCAAGACAAAAAACTGCGTAGTTAAGTGGTTAAACAGAGATATGAATTACACACAGCTCAACATGTGACTATTGCTGCAGCCCAGTGCCCACACAAGCTCTAAGAGCATGCAAAGCTCCTCCAGTGGCCACAGACAGATGTAGCAATAACAGGGTGAGAAGCTTTTTTAGCATAAACCCTCTATATCTGAAAGCAAATTTGATAAATCAAATTTTCATACCAAGGTAGGTTTGCTTATCTCCTTCTATGTGAATGTTCTTTATGGGTAGTTCATGTCTCGTAGCATCCAAGGAAGCTGCAAAGCTTTTATATTGCTCTTTAAACTGTTCGCAGACAGCAACAAGGGGAGACAGCACTTCTACCTGGAAGAGACACACACTGAGCCAACACTTCTCCAAAAGCACATCTTTGGTAATTGCACACCTGGCTCAGTACAGAAAAATACATTAGTTATTCATCAGAAACCTGCCTTCTTACAACTAGGCCAGAACTACTTGTGGCTAAAACACACAAACAAACAACAGAAGATGTTCACTTCTCATTAAGTGGTGGCATCTCAGCTCTAACCATAACTGGAGTTGCCTAAGTGCAGGATGTTCATGTGGTTTTGGGGACTTTCATCTCCCGTGCATCACCCAGACCCTGCCTTGGCAGCCACTGCAATCTCTGCCCTTGCCCAAGAGCTCCAGCTTCTCCTTCCTGCCTGTCAACACAACACTGACAAAGGCACCTGCTCAGCTACTGCAGAGCATTACAGGCCTCAGCAGGAAGGAGATATTTGTTTTCTTTAAGGTGCATAAAATTGTACCCCTGCAGGCCACAGAAACAGAGAAATTTGCTCTGGATAAAGGACTACTTCATAAAGGAGTTTGTGTAACTATCAGAGAAGCATAAATCCTACTAAAACTTACCTGTTTGTCTAATGTTTCACTGAGCTTCTGCTCTCTCTCCTGGAGCAGAATTTCACGTTTCAGCTGCCAGAGCTTCTCCTGTTGTTTCTGCTTTTCTTCACACAACATTAGCAAGTTTTTTTCTGCTTTTTCCTCCATCTTGGCAACATTTTTTTCTGCCTATTACATACCAAAAATATTCACCATTAAAGCAATGCTACATCTAAGCAACTAACATATTCTGAACAAACAAATGCAAGCCTCAGACCAGGCCAAAGAGTTTCTATTAATGAACAGGAGACCTCACACACTAGCACAGAACATCAGGGTTAAAGACTCCCTCAAGACTCTTGCCCCACCCCTGCTCCTTTTTGTACAGGAAAATACACACAGCACTGAGGGAACAAAGTCCCTGCTACAACCTTGAACTCCACACAGACTCACAGCTTCCCCAAACCTTCTGCATCCCCCTAATTCCTAAGAACCAGGACTAGCTTAATAAACTGGCACTGAATTCACTCTAAGAGTTTTCACAGCAAGTCTTATGATTTTACAAATCATAAACATATACAGTCACAAAAACTTTTAACTTTTACAGGTCAGGAAGCATTTAGGAAATTTTCAATATCAAGTTCTACCTGAAACACCAAATACTTGAGTAACTCTCACCTTTATTCTTAGGTAAGTTAAAAGCAGTGTCTCAGATTCCAGCTCTGCCATCGCATCACAAGAATCAGTTTCCTTCAGAAAAGAAAAGAATATTCTACACCGATTGTTTTTTCAACGGTCAGATTAATTACCAAATAAATTACCAATAGTGCAATTCATGCCTGGAATCAACACCAACAACAGGCAGCTTGATGAGACAAGTTTGTGGGTTTAAACACCCATGTTAATTAAAAAACCCTCCTTGTTCCACCACCTTTTTTAACGTTTTCAGCAGACTTTCATAATTCTGGTTAAGAATTTGAAGTATCAGTACTACACTGTGTCGCTAGAGGACACAATAAAGGATGTGCAGGCTCATAGAGAAGTTTCAGGAGAGAATTGTGCCAATTCTTTATTGTTCTGAGTATTTATAGATTTCTTACTATTACAGTTCATTGGAAGGTGAGGTTGACACCTCTCCTCCCAGAGTGGCTGGACAAAGAGTCCACCAACCTTTCTCCTCATGGGAAAGGAATTCATAACCAAGAACGGTTACAGAAACATTAGCTATTATTTACAATAAAATGTGAGAACTCTGAAACTCTGACTCCACAAATATGCAAAACAATCAGAAGACTGAGAGAGCAGAGTGACATCACTGAACGAGATCCCTAAATAAGGCATGTTATATTAGATTGAACCAGTGTTAGCTCTCAAACAAAAATGCCAGGAAATACTTAAAGATAACTTGATATAATTAAAAAGTATGGGCAGGAATGCAAGAAGAATCCACCTGAGGAGATGCAATAATTGGAACAGATCCTTTACCACAAGAAATGGAAGGAAGGCTCTGGTCAGTATCCAGATATCTGACAAACACACCAAACACTGCCAGCAGTAGAAGTGACTTCTGCAAGGAGGCTTTAGATCATCCCAGGACATTAGTTGTAACTCAGGTTAAAGATAAACAGAAAATCTTTGTTTCAAAACAATTATCCTCACCAGTGAAAGCAGTGAGACTCACCTCAGCATCATCATCAGTCTCTCCGGTTATTTTCTTTGTCTCTGAATCCCCTTCTGAAGTAGATTCTGAATGAGAACTCTTCTTGGGGTCAGTTTTACCTGTATCACAACAAGAAATTTAGTGTTCTCCTCTGTCAAGGTCTATAGACCATCAGGTTCTTTAAAGGCAGAGATAATTTTGAAATTATTGTGTATCAGTAAAGATCTGAGCTCTTTTTCTGGCCCTAATATATTCATGAGCAGATGTGGATCATGTGAGCGTTTAGCTTTATGTGACAAACAGGTGTGATCCATTTTTCAGAGGGGCTGATATCCACCTATTATAGGAACAAAGACTGAAGAATACTTTATTCTTTACTTTTTGACTTTAAACAAAAACAGAGCACCCAAAAAATACTACAATCGAGAGGTTAATTTAAACTCCAAAGGTCTTAGTACCTCTGCTTAAAATCCTTTTGTGAACATACAAGAACATAACAATTTCTTATCCCCAGGTTTCAACGCATACATTAAAAATAAAAAAACCCCAGAAATTGAGTATGAATGGAAATTTACCTTTAATAGCAGAAATATCAAGGTCAGGTAGCTTCATTTTTTCTTCATCTAACAAAGTGGACTGCAAGTTACCCTTCTCAAAACTGCTCTGATTTAATGAGCTATGGTCAATACCTGTGGAAAGAAGCTGTTATCAGACTAAAAGAATTAGCACAGGTCCACCACAGGTGCACAATTCCAAGCTGTAGAGGCCCAGGGAAGCTGATTTAGTCACATCCTCCCCACTCACACCCCACTATGACCTGAGAAATGCTCGTTAGGCCTCGGCCTTGATGAACTGCACCTGGACAAGGCCCCTCTTGAGCTTATCAGAAACACTCTCTGTTCCCAGGAATGTCCCAGGAATGAGCACCTGTTTTCTAAGGAACAGCATTAAAAACTTATTTTTCTTGAACCTCCAAAGAAAGTTACCAACTGGAATTGCGGCCAGAATGGAAAATTAGTATGACTAAAGCCCACTCTCTAATGACCCTGTAAACAACAGCTCAAAGTGAGACCTTCTGAGGTCCCAGTTCACAGAAAACAAGGGAATAATTTGTCTCAAACACCAATAACTGGATGACTGTGGAGACAACCAAGAACTGTCAGTACTATCAGACAACTAATTCCTGTCAGACAGGAATTGCTGGCAATAACAACAACAAAAAAAACCCGGATGGTTTTGCAGACAGAGATTTTCAGTCACTCACAATTTGTAAGATTAAATTAAAAAAGCGGAGTAATGGTGAGGGCATAGGAAAAGAACAGTTCAAAACCTTGTGCAGAAGGTAGGAAAGATATTTATTTTAGACAACCTAATCACTCAATTCCAGATCCAGGACCTGGTTTCTCTTAGTCCCACATCAAGTTTCTTAATTTCCTTTGCATACAAATAATAACTATCAGTCATGCAAGTAATACAAAATATCAATACCTTAGAGTTGCTACGAGTTTCATAGGCTGGAAATACAAAAGAACAGCTTTTAAACACTGGTAAAACCTACCAGCAGAGGTTTTGCGAGAAAGAACCGATCTTGCTTTAGTTCCAGAAGACGGCAGAGAAGCATTTGATGAAGAGGAACTTGATGAAGCATCCTGACAATAAAGAAACAGCTAAGACAGTACATAATCAGCAACATAGCTCACCTTCAACTTAAATGCTGACAATAAACAACTAAATCCCAGCGCATCTTGGTGCTTTGCAAGTCAGCGAGTACAGTCCCAAGCTCCCACCTAGTTAAACACCATAACTCCCTCATAACCCCAGCAGAGTCGGTTCTCCCCAGGTCTCGCCGCCACACGTCCAAGCCGCTCTCACACCTTTTCTGCCTTTCGCTGAGCGACGCCTGAGCTCGACGGTCTCGGCGCCTTCTTGCCATCCTTCTTATCGAACTGCAGGTAGCGGGACTGCACGATTCTTCCTCCTGGAAGAGCGGTACAGAGAGCTCAGCCGGGCCCCCCGCGGGGCTGCCCGCCTCAGTTCGGATCCCCCCCCCGGCCGCGCTCCCGCCTCAGGCAGCGCGGGCTCGCCCTCGCCCCACGCTACCTTTCCGCCTAGTTTTAGGCGCTTGTCCGCCCGCCGCCGTGTCTCTGCCCTCCGAGGACATCGTGCCCAGGCAGCGAGGGGCCGGGCGGGGGTCGCTCCCCCTCAGCCCCGAGCCGCCTCAGCCGCCATCGCGTTTGAATCACCGCGCGTGCGCGCGCCAAGAGCGGGGGGAGAGGTGAGGCGCGGCAGCGCGCCCCCTGGCGGCGCGGAGGTGTNGAGTGTGGCAGCTCCTGCAGCTCAGCTGGCCCTGAAAGTGCCTCGTGCCTCAGGCCTTTGGTGGGAGGTAGCTTCAGCTGGTGAAGTCTGTTCTGGGCTCCTCAGTACAAGAAAGACAACTGCTGGAGAGGATCCAGCGGAGGCCACAAAGATGATGAAGAGTCTGGAGCATCTCAGACAAGGAGAGACAGTGGGAGCTGAGCCTGGTTAGCCCAGAGGAGAGAAGGCTGAGAGAGGATCCCATCAATCCACACAAATATCTCCAAGGCGGGCGCAGAGAGGATGGCGCCACTGCTCAGTCGTGCCCGCTGACGGAACGAGGAGTAATGGGCACAAACTGAAACACAAACACCTCGACACGAGGAAGAACTTTTTACGCTGAGGGTGGCAGAACACTGAACAGGCAGCCCAGAGATGGTGTGGAGTCTCCCTCTCTGGAGACATCCCAAACCCATCCGGACACGCTCCTGTGTCACCCGCTCNACCGCTCCGGCTGACCGCGCTTTGGCAGGGGGATTGGACTGGGTGATCTCCACAGGTCCTATCCAACCCAAACAATTCTGTGATTCTGTGAACTCGGGCACGCTAGCCTGTAATCTCGGGAGCTTCTGTATTGCCCCAGCTCTGACAGACCGGGCACGAGCCGCCTCACCACCCCCGCCGCGGGAGCCCTCACAGCGGCGGGCGGCGAACTCGCGGCCCAGCACGCCACCGGGGTTCTTCGGTTTTGACAAGAATCCACCCCCGCTGCCTCAGACAGACAGCACCTGGCTGCCGCCGCCCAGCTGCGCCGGGAGCCGCGGCGGGG
>WEIT01039968.1:172620-195932 GCA_013389985.1 Dryoscopus gambensis
GCCTGTGGCGGTGGCGGGGCCGGGCGGCCGCGCTTCGACACCGGCGCAGGTAACGGGCCCGGCGCTCTTCTCTCCCCTGCTCCACATCCCTCTCGAGCCCCCCTGCCTCCTGCTCCTTCGCAATGGGCTACCCAGCGCGGTGGTGGCGGTGCCTCGCAGGGACCGGATCTCGCACCGAGCGCTGTGGGGCGGTCGGGGCAGTTCTGAGGGGGCGTGTGGGGGTCGGCTCTGAGGAGGTTTCTGGGGCTCAGCCCTGAGGAGGTTTCTGGGGTTCAGCACTCGGCCGGGGCAGTCGCGGCGCTCCGCCGCCTCCCTCAGGAGCTCGGGGCCGTAGCGGTTCCCCGAGACGCCCTCAGGAGCTCGGGTCTCCTCGGGGCCAGGGGCTGTGCCGGGCGCGGGGCAGATGCGGTGCTGCCGGCTGGCTTTGTGTCAGCTGTGCCCGAGGAGCTGGAGGTGCCCAGGGGAAGGGAAGTTTCTGACGGCCGGCTGTGCCTCCCGTCTCTCGAGCACGGTGTTACTTCCATCTCCTGTTTCTTCCGTCTCCTGCTTGTGATCTTTCAGCCACACGGTGTTCTGCTTTTTCGTGTGATGTCTCTGACTCTCGGTATGAGCAGCCTGTAATCTTTCAGACAAGTGTCTCATGATCTTTCAAAAAATTCGTTGAAACTCTCAGGGTTCTTTTGTTTCTTTGTGTTATTTTTGGGCAGCTCTTGACAGTTGATGCTGCTGCTGTGCTGAGGTCGTGCTTTATCGAGATTACTGTCGTTGTCCAATTGAGTCATGCCTCTAACTGTGTGTATGTCGCCAGTGCTCTGGTCGGTTTTGCAATCTCTGGGAAGTAAAACTTTGCAAGCTAGGAACATCCTTTGTTACATGTTTCTAGACTAAAAGTTTCGGACTGCTGTCTTGACTTCTGGCTGTCGTGGCCACAGGGTTGATACAGGTATGTGTGATCCTGGTGGAAGATGAACTCCCAGTATCATTTTAGCTTTGTTTTCTATTACTCTGTAAGTATTTTGGCCAAATTCTTGCCCGGCTTTATTTGCAATTTGTGTTTGTGAAAAGCGAGAAGCACTTTGGATGCAAATGAGCTCAGCATTCTTTGATTTCACCTTCTGGAAATGGGCGGCAGTGGAGCAAAGGGCTGGAGATGATCTCAAGCTCCCGGCAGATGCAATTAGCCTTTCAAAGATGTCATCAGCATCCTCCCACGGTACTCCTAGAGGTGGATCAGTATCGGTGTGTCTGCCAAGCTGTTTGCAAATAAGTTTGTCATGGGTAATTAGGAGCTCTTTGATTTCAGGCCAGTTAGCTGGAATCCATGGCTGAAGAACTTGCCCTAAAGTAACAGCATGGGGCAACCCTGCATTCCGGTTTAGGATGTTGGTGTCACACCCAGCAAGTTCTAGTAAGCCCTGGGTGGCTTTAACTCAGAATCCTGTCAGGAATAAAATCCATTCAGTGAATAGGGGAAGCAGCTTGGGGAGCTTTTAATGCATATTCATGTTAGCTCCAAGATTCATTGTGGCTTTTTTTAGAAAAGAGTTCATCTTGATTATTTTTGTCTTTGCACTGCTCTGGGGTTCTCTGCCTGCCCTACATCTGAAGTCCAGTAATGTTGTGCTTTTCAGGACGATGCATGCGAGGCCAGTTCCTTAATCTTTAGTCCTTACTTAGTCACACAAAACTCGGAAGTTACTGCAGTAATGCAAAGTATTTTGTAGAACTGTACAGTTTGGGGCTGGTTTTTTTGGTTTTTTTTTTTTTTTGTTACTGTGTTTGAATGTTTGTCTCAACGAAAAGCTTTTTCACAAGTTGAATGTTGCAGCTCCTGCAGTGACAGCTGCCTGCACAAACTGTCCATTCCCAGTGGCAAGACTCCCAGGTTTTGGGCTTTTCTGTGGAACCCAAAACATCTGTGGAACTGAATAATTTAGGATGAGTAAATGCAGCTGATGAAAGATTTAAATGAGGTTCATCTAGAAGGGAGTACTCCGTGCAGACAGTTTTCTGACCCATAGTGATTCAAACATTAGATCTCTTGAATAGTCCTGTGCGTGAATAACGTTTGACTCACATGCACACTGAGGCTAAATATGGCCTTTCCTCAGCTGGAAGGTCAAAGGGCAGGATATGCATATCCTAGGCATTTAAAAAGGAAGAATTCCTAAAAAATGCAGCAGTATTGGCTGTTGCAACAGTCAAGGAAAAGAGTGAAAGACTCTGATTCAACAAAAAGTTTGTGGGTCAGTGCTTTTTTTGAGTTTGAAGGCTGAAGGTGTTTATCACATTTCTAAACAACAAGGCCTGTTTATGCTAATATCAAGAAGTAAAGCCTGAGATGCTGATAAGGGTTTATTTTTCTAATAGAAGGACTAGGAATGTCTTTATTTCACAAGATGAAAATTCAGAGGTTTTGTCTGTAGTATATAGTGTTTTCTTGGTGTATCAAGTGACTTTAGCGTGGCTTGGGGAGTTGCTTTTATCAAGGCTTTATTGTGTTGCGTGTCTCTGATTACCAAATGAAACTCAATGCAGATTCCAGAAGAATCTGCCCTTTCCATAAACACCCGTGATATTGAGCTGAGGCCTTGAGTGGCTACCTAGAAACAGAGACTGGACAGGAGTAAGGGAATAAAGGCAGGGGTTTATTTGAAAGGCCTTCAAAGGTACACCCTGGGTACCTTTTTTGGTACTTCCAAAATGGACCCCAAGATGGACGAGTCACGAGTTCTTCACACTTTTCTAGGTTTGGGTCATTTGCATATCAGCATAAATTCGCCAATTAAAACTTTAGCTAATGATGTTATTTCTCCAATTTCTCCACCTCTCTAGAGGCCCCAGTTTACACCTTTTGGGCCTAGGACAATCTCAGTGTCCTTGAATAACAAGCTCAGAGAGGCTTTGTTGTGTCTGTCTGGCCCGAGAGAACAGCAGCTCGCAGGCTGCAAGAAACTGCAGAGTCACACACTGGGCAATATAGATTTGAAAAATATAAAAGTTAAAACCTAAGGCATCATTCCTCCCCTATAAAAACGTTTTTAAAGGTATTTTTGACATGAGTACATTCTGTTCACACAAAAGTTCAACCTAAAGTTTCTTTAAAAAGTTTCTCATCAGTGTAAATGCAACATTAGAGCAGTGAAACTTTTATTTCCTTTGTTGACAGCTGTAGTGCTGTTAAGGAAAAAATTAAGACTATAAAAGGTGGTAGAATGACCCCCAAGGTTTTTTTTTGGTTTACATTCTTTACCTCTGACCCCTTCAATTGTTTTGCCTTGATTCCTCAACAGAGCCACATTTTCTGAATCATGCTCCCATGTGCATCTGTAACTCTGTGACATCACACTTTTTATAAGGTAATAACATCTAATGTCACTGTAAGGCCTGATAAGCTATCTGTGTTTTGGGGGCAGATTGAGTCACTCAGAGGAAGTGGAGTCTGCATCAGGGGTGGTTCAGGGTGGGGATTGGGATCAGCGTCCCCGGAGCAGGTAACTGGGAAGGAACTGCCTGCAACAAAAGTAATTTCTTTGACTCCTTCCTGTGTTACACTGCACTGCAGTCCAGCTTCTCCTTTGTCAGGCACGCTGGGGGCAGTAACTTCCCCGGCAGGGTTGATTGCAAAGAATAGTAATGAACGTGTTGTAATTTTTGTGTGGTCCATTCAGAACTCCCCCTTTTGGAGCAGAAAATCCAAGAGCTTTTAAGTTAAAGAAAACCAAGGATCTAAAGTTGTTTAGTCCAGCTGAATTTTTTATAACCAAGGAAAACATTGAAGTGTGACCAGAATGCAAAGTGATTTTCAGGTAATCTACAAATGCCTGGAATACTGAAAAAATTTGAAATCAATTATGCTCAATTAACAGCACTTGTCCTTATGACATGAGGTAGGACAAGGGTCTGTGCCTTACCTATTAATTGCCTTACCTGTTCATTGCACAGTTAATTGTGGAAACTTTAAGTTAGTCTCTGTAGCCTGTTTTGCAGGAAATTCCTTGCTTTGGAAATCAAGGTCAGTAATAGCTGAATATTTTTGAAATTGTTAAATGTTACCAGTTTGACCAGACAGATTGGTCTCTTTTGGGGATGGTCACTGGCAGTTCTGGTGTTTAAGAATATCAGAGGTCAAGTACCTGTGATACATTTCCACTTCTGTGTGGAGAATTGCTTGGTGAGCAGTGGGAGAAGCTCGAGTCTTTCCCTTTGAGGAATGCAGCAGTGGAAATGCACATGAAAATGCGAGGAACTGGAATATTATAAAGTTCATCCTCAACATTTTTGCTGTAATGGTAGCTTTCCCTTTTTAGCTTCACCATGATTCATTGCCTAAATATGTGGCTTCAAATTATGGCCTTATTTAAACTAAAGAGATACCCTGCACTGATTGGGGCGAAGCTCTCTGCTGGAGTTCCACTCTGTCACCAAGTGGACACTGTTGGCTTTAATGCCTATTAAAAAATTAATTTGCTTAATGGAGTCTAGAAACCCCTTACAAAATAGCATCAGAATTACCTTCTGGAATTGGAATTTTTTTGGTTTTTTACTGAAATTGTCTGAGCAAAAAGGAAAGTTACAGATTTTTTTTCTCTTCCATGTGTTGAAAAGGGATTTTTTTATAAGAAAGGGTATTGAAAGAACTTGAGGTAACTGTAGAATTTCCACCTCCAGACAGGACCCAGCAGTGGTGGTTGGGCTGCAGGGTTTGTGTGCTGACCCGGATGGTTTCAGTATTACCTTCTTTCTTGTATTTCTCCTTTTTCTTCCAGTATTCTCTGCACCTGAATTCAGGATTGTGCTTCCTTGATGAGCCAAATCACACTGAATAAATATTTCAATTGCTTAAAAATTGTCTAAATAGCTGGAGATCATAAAGTGAGAAGGAATCATTGCAGTCATCTCTTCGGGCTGCTCTTGACAAAAACAAGAGTGTGTTACCTAATGAACTTTTCTAATTATGAGGCACATTGGCTACTGGGGACTGGCTAATTCTCTAAAAAGAATTTTGGCCACCAGGCCTCATCGTTACCGTCAGTTAAGTTTTTAGCTTAACTGCACTGCGTGGTTTAACCTTCTGGTGATGTTTATGTCTTATGTTTGCCCGAGTTTGCTTAGCTCCGAATTCCAGCCCCTGGCTTGTGTTATGGTTTGTCCTGCAGCCCGGTGATTATTCCTGACTGCAGGTCCTGTGCAGGGACTGCCCTGAGCACGGTGTCCTCTGCGAGCTCCTCGCAGCAAAGCTTGCAGAGTGTTTGGCTGCAAGGCGGCTGTTTTCTAACAGATTTGGGCTTGTTCTTGTTGCTGCTAGCCTTAGCTCCTTAACTGAAATTTCAATTTATTCTAGATTTATTCTAGATATTCTACATTCCAATGTATCTGCTGAGTACAAAGGTCATATGGCGGCCTAATGAAGTTTTAATTTATGTTTGTTTGGAGATTACATTTACTGTCATGCTTGTGGTGCTATGGTAGAACACCATGTTTAAATGATTCCTTGCTATGGTTTTCAAACCTATTCCAGGATAGCTTCCATTCCATCCCTCTGATACGGATTGCTTCTTTATCTTTCATAAAAGTTGAAATTTTATGTATCTGTATACTCAGCTGAAATTTGTTTAGCAGTTGTTTGCTTGCTCCTGTATTACTGAACTATGTAACAGATTTAACTCCTTGTTTACTTGCTGCCTTCTCAATCTCTCTATAATATGTTCTTTATCAGTAACTCTTTTCTTTCTTTTAGAACCATCATGAAAATGTTTACTTGGATGCCAGGAATCCAGCTTCACTAGGAACTCATCCTCCAGTTGCTTGAAGATACCCTGTCCTTAGTGAATACTGGGACTCATTAGGTAACCAATTTATAATCTGTCCAGTGAATGCTCTTTTGCTTTTATGTTCTAATTTGTGGCTTGAAATATTGTTTAGTGGGAAGTCAGAGGTCTTTCTCTTTCAGAGCAGTATTGTCATCAAATAAATTTGATATCCTTTCTAAGAAAATCACAAGTAGCAGGAGACCAGCAGGTTTTCCTCAAACCTCTGCAATATTTGCACATTCTCAGATGGAAAAATTGAATTTTCCAGTCATACACACCTGAGCAGACCCTACTGGCTCTACTGGCCTTGGGTTTGTCACTCACAGAGAAGTGGCATCTGCGCTCTGGCTTCCCCTTTGGAGAGTGTGAGCTGGGATCTTGAGCAATGTCCCATATTTTGGTGACTGACACGAGACAAGGTTAGGAAATGTGTGTTAGTAAAGCCACAGGTCAGCGCCGAGGTTCAGCTCTTCTGTGTTGGCAAAAAGCTGGTGCCACGTTTTTTAGGGAGCTGTTTTGGCCAAAATGCTTACTGAGGGGACTTCCTCTAACTTAGCAGACTGTGTGTCTGGAACTGATTGCTGGGGGGTGAAAAAAGGAAGTCTGCAAAAGGCTGCCTCCCTTCAACTGGCTGAGTAGCTTGGGAGGAAAATGGTCACTGTTGTTCCATTTTTCTGTCTGTGCTCAGATTGATCTTCCCCATGAGCAGCAGTCTGCTGTACATTCCACTGTGCGGCAAGGTTTGAGTTTTTATACATTAAGAATGCCTAACACTTGCTTAATTATTTCAAAGGTGCTTCAGGCTTCTTTACTGGTCAGTGATAATTACAGGAAATGGAGAGGGGACTTGGAGCTCACTGCTCCAGCCTTTTGTATGACCAGGTTCTTGGAACCAGTCCTCCTTAATGAAAGAACAATGACATTTAATGGGGAAAAAACATTCTTGGGTGGATCATACAGTTTGATCAGAGATGAATTGTGGTTTGTCTTGCCATCTGTGGCTCATTCAGCCTTCCTTTTGATGAGTAGCCACTACAAATGATCCAGCTTGTGTGGCAGTGTCTGCTGTAAGCTGGCTGTGCAGAGTCCCTCGAAGCACAGCTCCCTCCTCAGGGGCTGTTCATGAGCCACAGCTATGTCATACGTTTTGTGAAGTGATTCATTACTTTCAGTGGAAGTGGCAGCTAAAAGCCTGCAACTCTACTGATTTTAATTTGAAATGATTACTCTCGGTGGCCTTGTGCAAGTTCCTGTGCAGTTGTTTAGTGGCAAAAAGTAACTTCTATGGCATTTCTCTGCCTCTTTCCTTTTTTTTTTAATGTATTTGGCATGTCAGTGTATAATTAGAACACTTTGTTCTTGAAAGGAAAATTGAACTGCTATTCTCAGTATGAAGTTTTAAAGACTGCTAAAACAAAGGGGTGCTTCATTATCCTTCTTTTAGTACCCCTTGATAAACAAATGAACTGTGGAGCTAAAGCAACATGGGCAAACTTAGTCCTGGTGATCTGGGAGCACCAAATTGTGGATGAGAGAAAAATCACTGGCAAAGGCACAGACAGTGACGAAGTCTAGAGACTTTTAACTCGGCAGTGAGGAAGAGGTTGGCTTCTGAGGTTGTTGATAGGCTGGAGTTACGTGTCTGGCCTGCACCAAGGCTGAAAGGAGGAAAAAGCAATTGCAGTGAATGATTTTTGGAGATTTGTGAATGAGGTTCCTGAACCCACTGAGGAAGGAGTTGATGTGATGGGGATAAAGGCTCGTGAATGAAGTGGGTTATTTAGGAACTTGTTTACTGCTGGTAGTAGTAGCAATAAGTAGTTGCAATAAGACTGAACTTTGCTTTGTTGCCTAAAATGGAAGATAAAAGTCATGTTCAAACCCTCTGTAGCAAGGATGTGGTTCTCTCAGTGAAATGAGCAGGCTCTTGTCTGTGTAAATGATGTGTGTTCAAGAACCCCCTGTGTTGTATCAGAGGGAGCTGACAGCAGTGTCTGCTCCAGGCACCTGGGGGCTCTGCTTCCTGCAAGCTCCGTGGGGGAAATGCTGTACCTGTCTTGTACCTCTCATGAAAAGAGGTTAGTTGGGGGGAAATGAAGGGGAAAAGAAGTGGATCTCAGTGTCAGAACCATTTTCCTCCTTGCAATCTATGCACTGATCCCTCTGCCATAGCTCATGGCTGCTCTAAACTGTCAGTGCTGAATTAAGAAGTGACCAAACCCTGTGTTCTACCTCAAGCTGCTGGTGCAGCTGTAAGAGAGAGTTTCTGTGGGAGGGTGGATAAACGTTTATGTGGACCAGGTCAAGGAAAGCATCTGGACTGAAACTAACCTGGGGAAACAAGTAAGTTTTAATTTGGACACTGACCCTGGTTTATTTTGCTTTGGCTCTGTGAGTTCTTTTGTGCCATGACAGGGAGGAAGGGGTGGCATGGGAATAGAAGGAAAAGTAAAAGGAGGCTGGGTACTTTGGCAGCTCTCCATTCCATAGGATATGCCAAGCAGGCTGTTGGAAATAATATCACTGATAGTTAAATTATTAGAGAATATTACATTTCTCTGTATTCTCATCCTGCAGAAAATAACACCCTGCCCTAATACCTCTTGTACACACTTTTTAACCCCTGGGTGTTTTTTTCATTGTTCTTTTTTTTTTTTTCAGACAATGGGCACTGCATGTTAAGCAGGGCTGGAAGACTGAAGCCCATCTGGGGACAGAATGAGTTTAAAGGATGCTGACAGTGCAGTTTGCCAGGCAAAGGCAGCCTATAATCTTCATATTTACCCCCAGCTCTCAACAGAAAGTGCTCCCTGCTGCAAAGTGACAGCAACCAAGGACAGCACGTCATCAGATGTCATCAAGGATGTGATTAATATCTTAAACTTGGACGTCTCCAAACATTATGTGCTCGTGGAGGTGAAGGAATCAGGTGGAGAAGAATGGGTACTTGACATAAACGATTCTCCTGTCCACAGGGTTTTGCTTTGGCCTCGCCGCGCTCAGGACGAGCACCCGCAGAAGGATGGGTACTACTTCCTCCTGCAGGAGAGGAACACTGATGGCACCATCAAGTATGTCCAGATGCAGCTGCTTTCCAAGGAGACGGATGCTCGGCGCTTGGTGGAGCGGGGTTTTCTGCCCTGGCACCAGGAGGACTTTGATGACTTGTGCAATCTCCCCAACCTGACGGAGACAACGCTCCTGGAGAATCTCAAGTGCCGCTTCCTAAAGCACAGAATCTACACGTATGCAGGAAGCATCCTGATTGCAATTAACCCCTTCAAGTTCCTGCCCATTTATAACCCCAAGTACGTCAAGATGTATGAGAACCATCAGCTTGGGAAGTTGGAGCCTCATATTTTTGCCATTGCTGATGTGGCCTATCACACAATGCTTAAAAAACATGTTAATCAGTGCATCGTTATATCAGGTGAAAGTGGGTCTGGGAAAACCCAAAGCACAAACTTCTTAATTCACTGCCTCACGGCACTGAGCCAGAAAGGGTACGCGAGTGGTGTGGAGAGAACCATTCTGGGAGCTGGACCAGTTCTGGAGGTAAATTTATGCTCAAGTGGCCTTCTGTGCAAATTGTTTTTTAAAAGCTTCAAATAACTGCTGTTAAATGCTACTTATGAGTCACCTACTTGGCTTAGGCTTAAAATGTCCCTGGTTTAGGCTTGTCACTTGGTTTAGGTTTAAATGTCACTGGGCTGCAGTGGTGCTTGGCAGCATTACCCGACTGCTTCTGATTGATTTTCCTTATTATGTTCACTTGACTTCCTGTTGCTTGTAATTTATCTATGACTTAACTTTCCACCACTACACACCAATAATCTGGGGTAGAGGTTACCTGTGTTTTCCATCTGAAAGTTTTGATAGCATTTTAATCAAATCGTAAGCAAATTTTTCATAAATATTGTTCCACTGAAACATCTGTTGTTTGGTGTGATGCTGCCTTTATGTGTGAGCATTTTGCTGAACTCACTTTTTGAGGGAGTTATTTCCTTTCTACAGCTGTTTGTGGAAGAGAGCAACATTGGTTGTTGGGGAGAAAGTGGGAGTCTGTTTTGGCTTTTAATTATTACAGCATTTCCAACAGAAAGCAAAACTAAATATGTTTAGTTCTAAAAAACTAAACATTTTTAGTTCTCTTGTAGAGAAGGAGGGGTTACAGTTGGTCTTGTATTAGGTAATGTCAGGAGAAACTCAAGCTGATCTGTTAGGCCTCTCTTTTTTATTCTCTGAAAGGAAAAACTTTGGAAGTGTGGATGGTTGTAATGCTCACCCATACCAAAATTTTCAACAGCAAAGAGCTTGAACACCACCATTTTAATTCTTAGGTTTAGTTTCAAATGTAGTAACGCTTTCATAAAAATTTTTCAAGCTTTTTTTAAAGCTCTTCTGTAAAGAATGAGGAATATGTGCAAGTTCTTTTTTGCCTTGCTTTCTGCTGCTTGAAAGAAGAAGTAAAGTTGAGGCTTGTTGGTTGCTGGAGTTCAAGTTTGCAGTTCTAAACAGAAAACAGGAAGGGGTCACAGTGGAAAGCCCTGTTTGATCAGCTGATCTCTCAGCCTTTGATAAATTTAAGTGTTTCATATCCTTGTCTACAGACCTGATACAGCTGTGTCAAACCAGGCAGAGATGTAATGTGCTGCGTGCCTGTTTGTCTGCTGAGTGACAAATGCACATATTCCTGCGGTCAGAAGTAAAATTCACAACTTTGCTGGAGTCACAGGTCGATGTTGTGTAAATCTGGGCATGTTCATAAAGAGATATTTGAGTTTTTCTAGGCTAAGATTGGTTGTCTTAAGTACCACTGAGCATTTAGTAATACTTCTAATGAGAAAATATTCTTTCAGAATTGAATATATGTTCATGTAAATTCGATGTGCATCAGGAAGGTAGGCTTAGAACCTAAGAGGTAAAATCCAGTTAGCCTGCTTTGATGCATCAGAGTTGATTCAGCTGACAGTGACACTTCCACGTTTCCCAATTTCAGTCACTAATTATAATTTTAAAAAAAAGTCAACTCTTGGTCCTGGTGAGGGATGCACAGAAAGCTTACGTTGCTTTGTGGAAGTTAAACTGACTGCAAGCTCTTCTTAGAGCTGCTCACTTCTAAATCCATCTGTGGTGACTCATTTTGGGTTTTTACTGAAGGGAACTAAAGTGCTACAAGGGAATTTTTCTTAAATGGATGCTTCTGGGGATTTTTTTCACGAACGGTTTTGCCGTGTGCCCAGACTGTTTGAGAACGTTCTGTTTAACTTTGAAGTTTTATTCTGAGCCTTCATCAAACTCGAAAATGTACTCTTGACTAAAAACTTCCATGATGTAGAAATGGGTTGCGTTTTGGGTTAGAACTTCCTCATTTTGGGGATCTCTCTATTTTTCTGCCCCCTAAGTGAAATGGGCCTGTTTGTAGGCTGACCTTTGTAAAAGTTCAAGGGGTTAAAGCAGCTGTTTCTAGCACACAGGAGTGAGCACAATTAGGGTGTTATGGAGGTAGATTTATAATTTTATCTTTTCATGCTTAGGGAATTGGCAACATTCCTTACTGAATCCTGTGTCTGAGTTGGCTGATTAATCTGAGTTCAAATCTCTAAGCAATTTACAGATACACTATTGTTAATATTTTTGCCCCTTGTTTACAGTTTGAAGAATGGAGTTACAGCTGGACCACGAAAGATTTGACATGAAATGTTGCTTGATGTTGCCTTGTCAGACATCTGAGAGATGAAAGCCCTGATGCTGAGACAGTGAAGTTAAAAATTAAGCGTGGTATCAGCACAACTGCTGTCACATGGGCTGGTGAGAGGACAGTGGTCATGGGGCAGCTCTGAGCCTCAGAGCTTCCTGCTCAATCCCAGCACCCCTCTGAGCTGTTTAAAAGGTTCCTTGTGGGGGATCTAATAAGCAGAGGTCAATTCCAATACTTCTGATCATGTTTGGCACTGCTTGCAGCTTTCCAGAGAAAAAGGATCAGAGAGGGAAGCTGCTTCTGTGGACAGTGGTGACTAAAGCTGAGCTTTGTGCTGGTTTGTAGCAGTTCATGCACATTCAGTTGCCTTTCCTGCATAGGAATTGCTCTCAGGATATGGTTTGTTGTTTCCTTTTTTTCTTCAATTGTATCTCCAGGCTGAGGGAGATCATCTCTAGTGAAGAGCAGTTTCTTTAAAACTTGTGGGAAGATAAATACAAGCTCTGTTTTAAGATACTCCTGACTTTTTCAACCTTTTCTAAATTTAGTAATTAAAATATAGTTCCCTGACTTGAAGCTTTGCCTTCTTGTATTGACTAAGTTCAAGTTACTTATGATTTAAATCCTAAGAAGGAATTTATACTTGGGAACTATTTGGGTCAAATTTGGAATTGTGAATCAAGCCTTGGGGAACTGTTATTTGGGTCAAATTGGGAATAATGAATCAAACCTTTGTTTATTTCATAGTCTCAAACAAGGCAATTAAACCTTTCCATACACACTGAAGAAGTTTCCAATAAATTTATATTTTCCTTTCATCAGGGAAAAATGGCTTAACTGCATGTTTCAGCTATAAAATGCACAGTGTGCTATGTGAGACTCTGAATTTATTTTGGAAACTTAAAGTTAACTTGTTCTTCAAGCCAGTTAATTTAGTAAAGTGGCAGAAAATTGAGTTAGGGGATGGGAGCATGTAGTGAGAGAAGAGAGGGAATGGGGGCTTTGTCTTCTGGCAGCAGAGCTCCCCTTGGCTTTCTGTCTGTTGTTAAATTATAACTCTCTGTATCCTGTGTTTATTACACAATTTCAGTTAGTTTTTGAGTGTGCTGAAAGTTCATTTCTCTCTGAAGTGGGAGCTGAGGAGAGTTGGGTCAGATGAAAATATTGGGGTGTCATAATTCTTCATGTATTATTTTAAAAATCATTGCTTATTCCCATTTGGATGTGCTCTTGATTTCTCCATGATGCTGAACCAGCCTTTGCAAAGAATTAAGACCAAATAAAATGGAAATTCCAACAGGAAGCTTTTATTAACTGGTCTTCTAAAGAAGAATCATTATTGACAGCACAAGCATGTGAGAGGGATCAGATTTGCTAGAACTCACCATATTTAAAAACTTGTAAAATTTAATTGTAGCAAGTTTTATGCTTGACGATTCAGTGGAGAAGAGCAGAGCAATTTGCTGTCAGCTCTGTTTCCTTCATGACAGTCCTGCTGTGCTCGTGGCTTTGCTCTGAGATGGGCTGCACCTCAGTGGAGCTCCAGCTCTGGTTTTCCTTTGTATTTGCCATAAAGCCTGCACATGCATCTCGTGGGTGTAGCCTGTTCTATTCCAGGGAAAGTGCTTGTTTGAAGGCCGTCACGTGAATGTGTTTGTTTTAAGAATCATAATCAAAGGAGGAATGGAACTTCCTTCTTCCATTTGCTTGCATGTCACTGGTTTTTCTGGTGGAAATGTGATGTTGCCTGCTTGTCCCTGCTGCACACAACTCTTGGGGAAGGATCACCTTGTCCTTCCTTGGAGCTCCCGGGACATCCCCCAGCAGGAGCAGTTGCAGAATTACCCTGAACTCTGCAATTTCCTGTTGATGAGTGGATGCTTCACAGCATGGTTGTGAGGACCACTATTACAGCAAGTTCAGCTCTGAAGGAGTCATTTCCTCTGCCGGGCTGTGGAATTCGAGTCTCCCGTGTCCTGTGGCACATTAGAAGCTGGGTCTGTGTGCGGTGATGGTTCTGCCATGGAGCTGAGTGGTTTACATGGAAACTCCCAACAGCTTTGTCAGATTCTGGCAATTCTTATGAAAGAATTAAATGAGATTTTTGTTACGTTTCTGAGGTAGATACTGGGAGCGTGTGTGGGGGGGGTTTGGGTTTTGTTGGGGTTGTTTTGTAGCAAATAAAAGGAGAATTCAGTGGTTTTCTGAATACTTTTATATCTGTCCCTGTTGTAAGAGTTGTAAGTGTCAGGCTCCAGTTTATGCCTCTTGCATTCCAAGGTAAGAGGATGGGTTGAATGACTTCCTGCCTCCCAGAATAGGCGATCCCAGCTCTGATTCCTTCTGGCATTGGTCTGCTATTTTTGAGTCACCCTGTTTTATGCAGCTGGTGTTGTGCATTGGAGTGATTTCGTTTTAGTTTTTTGGTTTTATGTCTTTTCATGGACTCAAGGGAAAACAGTGAATGGGTTTGCTTATATAAAGGATTAATTTTCTTCGGCTGAAATTTTCTTGTCCCTTCAGATCTTCTGACTTCATTTTGCACTCGTCAAAGTGTTTTGAAGAACTTGGTAACAGTGATTAAAGCTAACTGTTACCAAAAAAAATATCCCCACCCAAAATGTTAACTGACTTGGAATGTTCTCTAAAAAGTTGTAGATGTTAAAGGCTCTTCTGAGGAAACCAGTACATGAAAACTTTCCTAAAAACTGTTAATATTAGATCAGCTTTTAAGAATTTGCTGTATGCTTTGACTAAATACCAGACACATGAGATCATAAGAGCCTTTAGTTTTAAACGGTATTCATTGCTTACATGGGTAATCACTAAGAAAAGTTTTTCAGGAAGCCCGAGTTATGGGATTTCTTAACTCTATAATGCCAGAAATATTTATTAATAAGAAATAATGTTGCAAGTGTAGCTGTACTATGGTTTCTTCAGTATAACTGAAGCTGGGCTTCAGTTTTTTTATATATATATATATCAGCCCAGTATAACTGGGCTTCTTCAGTATAACTGGTGAACTGATAGTTCACTAGTGGCTTAAGTTAGAAAACTTTACAGAAATTTTTTCTGGGATCATTTTGCAGTTCATGACTCTGCAGCCTGGCAAAGCTCACTGCAGCACATTTCCCAAAGCCCAGAACGGGAAGTTGGATGGTGTTTTGCAGAGAGCAGGAGCTGAGCCACCGTCCTGGAGAGGAAGAGGGGTTTGATTTACTGACAGCTCACTGTGCTGATGTCACAGGACTTTCACTTCTGGTTTGGTAACTGCAAGGAGCTGACCTGGATTTTATGTGGCTATTAATAGGCATATACATGCAAAATGGGCTCTAAACCCAGAAATCTGGGCGATACATTGGTGGTGCTAAGAGATATTGATGGCTGGTCAGTGCTTGCTGTGAGAAGTCAGAGTGGGGCTGCTGTTGGCATTGTGTAGCGTGGTCTCAGAAAATCCAAAGCTGCAGCTCAGCCTCAGCCATCTGTGAGCACTTCTGGATACAAATCCTCCCTGCTGAAGCCTGTTGGTTCTTCTGGAGCTGCAGCACAGTCACTGCACAGGAGGAGCTCCTTGAGCTTATTCCTTTAGGTCAGGAATAACAGTTGCCTGAAGGATTATGGACATTCTCTCAGTTTACAGGAAGCTTTTCAGATTCTCTGGATGCAGCTAGTGGTGGAAATCTGCTTGTGGGAGAGCTTGGAGAACCTGCTTTGGAGTCAGTGGTCCCACAGTTCCGCTGCTGAAACCCTTAAGGTACTTCGAAAAAAACCAAACCAAAACCAGAAGAGAAGGGAAGTCTTTCAACATGCAGATAATGACTGTCACAAAAATAATGTTTTCCATGGAAATACTCCCAAATTGGAAGTGTGCAGCGTGGCTGGATGTATGCACAGCTCTGTGCTGTGTGCAGTGCGTTCACACATCCGTCGTGCTCCGGATGTGGGAGCGTGTGTGTGTCTGTGTGTGTCTGTGTGTGTTTGTGTGGAGGAAGAGATTACACAGCTCTGTGCAATCATTTCTCAAGGGCTCTCTGTTAGGGAGGTGCATTTCCTAATGGAGGGCTTCACTGCTTGGGGCTTTAAGAGGAAATATCTGTGGCAGGAGATGCTGGGATACTCTACCCCGAGCAGGGTATTTTTGTGGAGGTTTTCTTCTTTAGATGCTGCATGGTAGAAGGGTGACAAGTTTCCCTTGCCCTTGGAACACATAGTTAAGAGTTCATAAAGTTAAAGACATTCCTAATAACTGATTCTACTGGACTTCTACATGTAGTAACTTTCCTTTGTAGCTCTTAAGTGTGGCTCATGCAGAGGATTTTGTGTTATGTGTGTATTAGCAGCTGTCAGAGGACTCATGATCTGATAGAAGACTTAAAGATGCACAGTTAGGGTTTGTGCCATATGTACTTTTTCTTTCCTAACACCTCATCATAAAACTCCATTTTGCAGTGTTGTGTAGCAGAGTAGCTGCCCAGTGAGTTGTTCTGTAAACCAAAGTTTTTCTGTTTGTGTTTTTCCTGTTCTTTGAATACACAACTTTGAAAATTCCTGGGCTAACTTTGTAAATGAGATATCAATGTTCTGTCTCACTTGAAGAAAAGTTGTGTTTAATGTGAATTTTTTTCAGTGGTAGCAGTACATTGGGGAATAGGAATTGATTGTGACTTTTGTATGGGAGAGGTAATTTCATGGTGGTTGTGCTGTCTTCATCCTGCTGAATGTCTTCTCTAAGGTCCTAATTGTTATTGATTGAGGTTGATTTGCACTTTCCAGCTGTGGTTACCTGTCCTGTGCTCCAAAAATATCTGAAAGTATTATTCCCGTCCCTCAGTCCCTGAAATATTACTGCATGGGTCAAATAATAAACATATATATAGTTCTGTGAGGAGCATGGGGGCTTCCTAGGCTGCCTTTTTGGTGTTTGTGTGCTGCAATTCCCACAGTATTCTGAGTTTGTTCTCGGAGCTGATGGGAATCTGAACAATGAACAGAAGAGCTTGGAAAGCTGTGCGCTGACGTATTTAGTTTGATTGAAAAGTAACTCATTTTGCTTTATTGCAGGCATTTGGAAATGCAAAAACAGCACATAACAATAACTCCAGTCGTTTTGGGAAGTTCATTCAAGTCAACTATTTAGAGAATGGTATTGTCCGGGGGTAAGTACAGGGTGAGCTGGTTCTGGGGGTGATCTCTGTGCTTTTTGGAACTGGGAAGCCTCTGTTGGGTATAAAATGCTGCCTTGTTGAAGTTCTGCTCATGTGAGAACAGCTTGGTGCTGCAGAGTTTAAAATTCTATAACTGAGCTTTGTGGGACTGTCAGGTGATGCATAATACTCTGACTTTGCTGTACAGCTGGCTCAGGTTAAGAATCTGCTGCTGCATCTTTACCTTCAGGCTAAGTGAAGGCTTGTGCATAGCACCCCTGCCCTCTCCATTTTGCATTTTAAAAAAAGAAGGTCTGAATTTTTAAGAGGAGTGGAGAGAAGTGAAATAGATTTGAGGAAGCCATTTTAAAGAAACAGTTTAAACACCAGTTAGAGAGATAAAGAAAGATATAAAATTACCTTATCAAATGTGTGTGCTTGTATCTGAAGGTCTTAAAACGTGAGATATTTAATGCCTATATTTGCTGGTTCTGATGGACTGTGGAGTGTCGTGAGCAGTCCCTGACCTTTATGCTCCAGTGTTTCTTTTCTTTGGATTTTCTTCTCATTTGCAATAACAAGAGTGGCTGGGAACTCTGTGCCACATGTGCTTTGAGTGTTTTTCTGCAGGAATTTGACATATTTTCAGACGCAGTCGCACTAGCTCAGGAGATGGGTACAGCTTGAGCACACTTGTTTTGTCTTCAGTGTGAGAAGAAGGTGCTCAAACTTTGTCCTCAATCATTGTACCCCTCGTCAAGGACTTGGAATTATCATTTAGGAGGTTACTTTGTCACCCTGCAGGGGGTTGGCTGGGTGGCTGGCTGGCTTCCATTCTGGGCTGACATGTACACTGACATAAAAATGCAGCAAATTTGTTGGGATGAGGCTCAGACAGCTGTCTGGTATATTCTTGGGGTCTTGCCTTGGCCTGCCTTGTCAGATAAGTGTTAATCTCACAGGATAACACATTGTTACCACTCTGTGGGTCTTGTTTCTGTTGGCAATTTCCATCAGCACTTTCCTTGCTTGGTCTGCCTGTTTTAAGTTACCTCCACTAAACCCAAGCACAGCAAAGAGGTGTTCCTTGAGTATTTCTTTGTTCCAGTCATAACATAGGGACTCCTGACATTCTTGATTTAGATTTAAGGTAGTGTCTAAGCTCTTCTCTTGCACATTTTAGTGCAGGTCTCATTATTTGAGCTCTTTTGGCAGTTGCTGTCTGATGTTTTCTGAGGTCTTTTCTCTTTGCCCTCATGCTTGTTTCATTTTCTGTGGCTCCTTAGGGCTGTGGTTGAAAAATACCTGCTTGAAAAATCTCGTCTGGTTTCTCAAGAAAAAGATGAAAGGTAAGAGAGAAATACAGTTTTCCAAGAGAGTTAAAATCAATGGAAGAGTTTAAGAGCATCTGAATTATATAGAATAAAAGAAAACCCACTATATTTTCATGAGAGAAATGTATTGACTTTGCAGGAACTACCATGTCTTTTATTATTTGCTACTTGGAGTCAGTGAAGAAGAGCGTAAAGAATTTCACCTCAAGCAACCTGAAGATTATTTCTACCTCAACCAGGTAATCTGTGATTTACCAATGCATTGATAACGGTGGTCTGTGTGTTGTGTCAAAGATGAAAGGAAGCAGAACAGATTATACTCAGCTTTTTATGATGTTTGGCATTTGCTCTTTGCCTTTAATTTTGGATTTGTCTTCACAGCATAACTTGAAAATTGAAGATGGGGAAGATCTCCGACATGAATTTGAGAGATTAAAACAAGCCATGGAGATGGTTGGCTTCCTTTCAGCAACAAAGAAACAGTAAGTGGAATTCCATAAGCTTTTGTTACTGGCAGTTATTGTTTGTGGGTTGCAGTGAGCAGTTGGGATCACACACAGTTCTGCAGGGAACGAGGAGAGCTGAGTGTTTTGCACTTACAGACTAATTCTTGAAGCAGAATTAGGTCTGCCAGCCTATTACAATGAACTCTCTTAAGAAAAATTCTTACATAATTCAATTTTTCTTCCTTAGGATATTTTCAATACTTTCAGCTATTCTTTATTTGGGCAATGTCACATACAAGAAGAAAGCCACAGGCCGGGATGAAGGGTTGGACGTGGGACCTCCTGAAGTGTTGGACATTCTTTCCCAGCTGTTGAAAGTAGAGTATTTCTCTTTAACATTAATGTTTGATACACCTGTTTGTCATGTTCTACCTCAGCATTTCACTTGGATATCCCTGTTGCTGTATCTAAATCTCCTTTGTGATACTTCCACAATGTTCTTCTTGTGGGAGGGGAAACATGAAATCGGTGAAATTATTGCAATTAGAGATGGAATATAACCTTTAGCATGGAAATAGAATTTATTGCCTCACCAATCCCAGAGCTGAGCAAGAATAGATTCAGTGTAGGTAGGTGTGTTCTTTGCCACCGCAGGGAAACATCTGAATGAATGTAAACAGAATAATTTAAATGAGTTGTAGGACTTGTAAAGCTACTGATGGATGATAAATGTGGCTGTTGTCAAACAGCTTGGGCTTCTCTGAGGAAGTTGTATGTCCACTGCTGCAGTCAAATAGCTCACTGAGGAGCTCAGTGGTGACAGCAACCCTTGTTCTTTCTTGTTTTGAAGGTTAAACGAGAAATCCTGGTAGAAGTGCTAACAAAAAGAAAAACTGTGACTGCTAATGATAAGCTTATTTTGCCATATAGTCTCAATGAGGTGAGTAAAAGAGCACTTGTAGAATGATTTTAAATAACTGAAACTTGCTTTTTTGGATTAAAAAAGCTATTATGGTACACTTTCACATTCTGTGAGGGATGGTTGGAAAGTTACAAGTTTGAATTAAAGGCATATTGTGGTTTTATTTGTCTCTGCTGGGGTTGTAACCTGTGAGTGACACCGGTTTGAAACGGAAATGATTATTTTTTTAAGTAAAGTTCTGAAGATTGTTTGATCTGCAGGCAATAACGGCTCGTGATTCCATGGCAAAGTCCTTGTACAGTGCTCTGTTTGACTGGATTGTTCTGCGAATCAATCATGCACTCCTGAACAAGAAGGACATGGAGGAATCTGTTACAGTAAGTCTCTCACAAAGCCAAGTCTTTGCAGGCCGTTGTGTGTTTAGAGCTAACAGTCAAAGCTATAGATGATGTGTTTTGGTATCTGGGATAAATTTTGATACTTCTCAAGCCCATGCTGAATTTCCTGGTAATATTTAATCATCTCTGTTTTCACAGTAGACAGGACTATTAAATATTTAAAAACTTTTCAGCACAGACTGCAGTGCTTTTCTGGACTGTTTATCTCTTGGGGGTTAAGGCACTGTATGACAGATTGCTAACTAGATTTCTACATCTTCTTTTAGTGTCTGTCCATTGGTGTACTTGATATTTTTGGATTTGAAGATTTCGAAACCAACAGTTTTGAGCAGTTCTGTATAAATTATGCAAATGAGCAACTTCAGTATTATTTCAATCAGCACATTTTCAAATTGGAGCAGGTAAGAAATGAGTCACTGAAGTGAAACCTGTTTTTTTCAATTGTTTATGTATTATGCAAACTTAGCCTCTATTCTGCAAAACCCCATGACGTAATTGCTTGAATATTTCTGAAAGTCTTTACTTCTTAAATTTCTTCTTTCACTATTGCTTGTTATTGTACTAATGGTAGTTGGGTCTTTCTTCAGGGGGCTGGCGCTGAGTTTCTGCTTGACCGCAAAAACTAATACAACATTCAGGTGATCCCAGAGAGAAGTCAGCTAAAACTTAAAACTGTGAACTTTGGTATTGGAAGTCTGTAGGTGAGGGGTTGGATTCAAATGTTTTTGTTTTAGCGGCTGGGAAACAGTTTCTCTTATTTCTATCAGTCTGTAAGTGTTTAATAACCAGTCTTTGCTGCTTCTCCCACCCACCTGCATTTAGGGGATACAACTGTGTTTTGATACTGGCAGTAGTTCTGGAATCCTGGTATTACTGGCATGTGTTGATTGACTTGTTTGCAGATGGTATCATCTGACAGAGCACTTGGAGTGCTGCAGGAGCCAACAGATCCTGTTTCTGGCCTGGGCTTTGGAGTGGGGTTTGCTTCAGACTTGGGTTTGTTCTGCTTTGTGCAGAAGTGTGGTTCTCAGGTCACTCTGCTGAAAGGAGTCATTCTGTACTATGTGCTACTTTGTCAACAACTTTAGGCAAGCATTTTAAAGAAAATAAAATTACCAAACGTCCAAACTTGGTGTGTAAACATAATGTTGAGGTCTCTGTTTTGTAACTTAGGACAGAATTGGCTATCCAGGCTGGCCAGAGTAAATAGTTACATTGTCTTCTTTTTTTTTTTCCTAATGCCATTTTTCCAAATAAGCTTAATCCTTGAATGACCCATTTCCTGTACCTCTTGAGCCTGAGGGCCCTCAGGGGGATCTCTATATCTTTTTGAAGAAAGGCTTTCTTGTCTGTGGAAAATGGCATTTCAGCTCTGTAACACGGTGTGTACTGAGCAGTCTGTGTTGAGCAGACTGAATTCCACCTACTTAAAAATAATGCATTTATCATCATCATCTAGAACATGAGAGATGCTCTTTGTCCTTTGTTAAACATAAAACTTACTTAATTTTCTGTGTGATTCTTTTTTTTTACTTGAATACCTTATCATTTTTTTACTTTAATACCTTATCATTAGCTTGTTTCCTGTGGGTATTTACAGCATTAAGAAAATCTGGTATTTTGCTTCTGTGTCTTAGTGGGAAGCTTGTCCTGTCAAGCATTGGAGGGATTGTCACTTCAGCAGAAGAGCTTCATGTTCTCTTGTCAGGGAGCTCCAAATTTTCTGAGCCTAAGCAATATCCATTGCTTCCTTGGGGAAGTTCTGATGCTGCAGTTGTGTAGGCCTTAGCTGTTATTTCTTCTGACGGTGCTCTATGAAAATTCTGCAACTTGATATTTAACTATTTCTCATTTCCCATAGTACAAAAATTATGGAAGAGAAAAATAGCCTTGAATTCATCTATGTCTGCCCAGTTTTACTGGAATGCTGTGGATGTAATATCTGACTCCAGGGTCGTAGGCTGCTGATGGCTGGGAAGGCAGAGCACAGCAGAACATTCCTTTCACAGCTTTGATTTTGAAATAGTTTTACCCCAAACATGTCCTGCTGAGTGACATGCCTGAGTGGACCTTTGATCTGTGCCTCTATGCCTGTTCTTCTGTTCTTATTTATAAATTCTCCTTATTTTTGTCTCTGCTGCCTGAACTAACAAACTCCACTTGCTGTAGCTGTTCAAGGCTGTGTTTGAAGCACTTAAACCACAGGACATCAAAGGTCAGGGCACTGTACTGATAAGGGAATTTTCTTGGGCTACACAGGAGGAATATAAGAGTGAAGGGATCACTTGGCACAATATTGACTATACTGATAACGTGGCCTGCATTCACTTAATCAGCAAGAAGCCCACTGGACTCTTCTATCTTCTGGATGAAGAAAGCAAGTAAGCAACAAACATCTGCAAAAATATGTGTGGCAGGAGGGAGGGAAGGACTGTGAAAGGGAAAAGAAATACAGCACTTGAAAAAGGACAGGAATGTTGTGGGAAGCAAAGGGTTATTTATGATTATGATTTACACTGTAGTTTGCTTCTAATGACTCCAATATGGTAGTGATAGAAATAGATGCTAAAACTGAACTTTGGTTCAAGCAAACTTAAGAACTTCCACGTTTGTGGCTTACCATGGAACTCCAATTAAAGTAAAATGCATGTCTGTAAGTCTTTGGAGCATTAAGTAGCAAATGTGGTAAATAGTTAATGTGGTGCTAACTAAAGTTGGCTGGTGAAGTGGAAGGAAACACTGATGTGCACTTGAAACCTCAGAATATTCTCCTGTGTGTGGAGCTGCTTGGTTTGGGTCCAGAAATGGAGCCCACCTTTAAAATTCAAAGCAGGTGTAGAGGTCTTGGACAGTTAATACTTTCCACAAGGATCAATAAGTGTTCATTCTGTCACCCTAATAAGCATATCTGTATTTGAGAAACAGCTGATCTCTATTGTCCTGTCTTCCCAGTTTTCCACATGCCACCAACCAAACTCTACTGGCAAAATTCAAACAGCAGCATGAGGAGAACAAGTTTTTTGTCGGAACCCCAGTGATGGAGCCTGCTTTTATTATTCGCCACTTTGCTGGCAAAGTGAAATACCAGATCAAAGTAGGTGATAGGTTTGATGGCCACAAAAAAGAATTTCCTTGCCTTTCTGGGAGCTTTTCATCAAGGTGTAAAAGAATTTCTGGGAATGGGCTGGGTCAGAAGGGTTCTCAGAGGTACTTTGGGGTTGTTTTGTGGGTGGTGGTGTTAGCTGGAGGGTAGCCCTCATGTTTATTCCGAACGAACAAAACCCGGGGAGCTTTCCCGAGAGCTTGCAGCTCAGCGTGCCTGTTTCTGTGCAGGATTTCAGGGAGAAAAACATGGATTACATGAGACCCGACATCGTGGCTCTGCTGCGCAGCAGCGACAGCGCCTTCGTGCGGGAGCTCATCGGGATGGACCCGGTGGCCGTGTTCCGCTGGGCCGNGGGGCTCACAGAGTGCCTGGTGGGGCTGGGGAGAGTGCGAGTATGGCATGGGGAACTGCGGGCAGGGCAAGGGCAACTGCGGGCAGGGGGAGGAGA
>WEIT01039968.1:196668-227691 GCA_013389985.1 Dryoscopus gambensis
TGGGGAATTGCATTTGGGGCTCGGGGAACTGGAGATGGGGCAAGGGGAACTGCAGGTAGGGCTCGGGAACTGCAGGTGGGGCAAGGGGCACTGCATTTGGGGCTCTGGGAACTGCAGGTGGGGCAGGGGAAGCTGCAGGTTGGGCTCGGAAAACTGCTCTGAAAACACTCAATACAATTGCTCTGCTGGCAGAACAAGTTTGTGGCAAAATCTCGTCAACCAGACACCAGCTTTGGTACTGAGGGCAAACTGACTGGTGAAAGTGGTTTAACATTCACAAATGGAGGAAATTTTGTCCCTGTTTTACCTGCGGTCATTCAGCTTTCCTCCTCCAGTCAGTGCAGCATTTCCAGCAGGCTGGGACAGATTTGAAGGCCTATTTGTAAAAGTTGGAGGTGATATTCTGGTGTGCATTCTCATCGCTAATTTTGATCTTCTTAGACCTCTGTGAAGTATCAAATATGTATTCAGGATTAACTACTAAAGTTGTGCAGCTGCAGCTTCCTTTCTAGTAGAAAGGATTTGGAGCAAGCAAAGTGCTGTAGCTTGATAAAGTACTAGATAAGAACTCCAGACCCTTGGATAGATATTTTGCTTTCTAAAGTTGGTGGTTTGTTTGGGGTTTTTTGCTTGCTCATATCTCTGTCAAAATGCAATTTTTTGGTTATTTCCTAACAGGTGTGGTACGTCAAGGACCCAGAGTTCCCCTTGGAGAACTCCAGAGATCAAATACTCCAGTAGAAAAAGTTTATCGGTGAGAAACACATCCTTAACCCCTGCAGGGAAAAGACCTGAATTGCTGAGTTGGATTTCCATATATCAAACCTCAACTAGATCTTTCCACAAGGAAAGCAAGTTGTATTACTCCTGTCTTGTTTTCTTTGGCCTTTTTAATACTATCAAAACAACATTGTAGCTTATTTTATGTAAGCCCCAATGCCACCACATGTTGGGGACAGCCTCAGTTCCATTTATCACTGGATTTTTGGGTTCTGTGTGGTTGGTTTGTGCAGCTTTTAGCATTGTGTGCTCCTCTGCAGCCAGTCTGGGTCACGGCAGGGGGCAGAGGCTGGTTCTTCAGCTTTGTGACGAGTAGGAGGCAGGGCCAGTCCTACAGAACTGTTGTCTCTATAGGGAGGTTTGCCTTTCATGGATATTTAGGCTTTGTACATGTTCCTTTTGCAGCCGCTCAGTGCTCGATTTCTCATTTGATTGTTCTGAGGATTTCGATATAAATGCTTTTCAAGACATCATTTCTTTTTGTGAGAACAAGAAGTAAGTAGCAAAAGGCCTGAACTCCCGGGCCAGGGAGGCACATTTCCAGGACACACTGGCTTTCTGAGCGTGCTCTGGGTGGCAGTGAAGCCATGGGGCACCTAAAGGAGTGACTTCTTGCTGCTTCCTAATTACTGCAACCTGGCCAGCCTCTGGTACTTGGGGCAACAAAGAACTAAATATCCAATTTGGGTGAAAGGATTGGTCACAGCTTAACTGATCTGTTTCCTTGGGGTATCTTAAATCTTGATATTCAGAAAAGTTCAGAGGTACCCAGGGAAGCAACAGCCCTGTATAATAATGTTGCTGCCTCTGTGAGCAGCTCAGAATGGAGAGAGCATCTGAGAGTCAGAAGTGATTCTGACACTTCTGTTATTTTTGGTTTGTGCCTCTCTGGAGAGTAAAGAAGGTAAGTTCTGTGCCAGGACACAGCACTTCACAAGCACAGTGCATGCTTGAGGAATGGCACCTGCCACAAATTAAGGACCATCCCAGGCTTACTTTGAAAAGCTAAACGTGAATAAGTTTGAAATGGAAATGAAACCCAAAATTTCTTCAAGCATCCCTCTAACAGCTTGTTTATAACTTACTTTTCTGATGTAAGTCTAAGTAGCCTTATTTTAGTTGTCAAATCTCTATATTAAAATGTTTACTCTTGGTTATAAAGAAGCTTGTATCTATCTGAAAAGGTTACTTGGCTTAACCAGAAGGGTTCACTGCCCATTAAGTACATTTTGCTAAATTTGCCTCCATTTTTTGAATTGATGGCTCAAGAACTTACATTAAAAGGTAAAATCAGAGAATAAGTTAAGACCCTGGCAATTAAATTTTAGAGCACTGATGGAGTAGAAAGTGCTGACTTGTCATCAAAGTCATTCATGTTTAGGAAAAAGTAGCCTAGGATTGACCTGCTACAGTTTGGAGCACACTTGGTGATGGAACCTTTTGGGGTTTTAACTCCTTTTTTCCCCCTCTCTCACGGCTGTGTATCTCTGTTTGCCACCTTTGTTTTGCTGTGGATCATTTTAGAGACATGCATGAACAAATCATCGCCAGTATTAAAGGACTGCCCTGGCAGGGTGATGATCCCTGTGAGCTGCTTCGGTCCCTCAGTCAGCTTCAACACCGCTCCCACCTTCTGTGAGTGCTCTGGGTATTGCTTTGAAAGTGCAACAAGAACCAAGCAGTTATTCCAGTCCCTAACAATGATGCTCGTCCCAAGTTTGTCTTTTGAAAATCACTAAACAAGACAATTGAAAATAAAGCATCCCTTCTGCAAATAGGCTATGGAGAACACCTTGTTTCTTCATTGCATTAGCTGAAAGTTAAACCTACTTCTCATGTAAACTTCCTTTAAACCCCAAGTATGTAGTATGAGTTTGTTGTTGGAAAATACTCAATAGTGAGATCTCTCACGAGGGGTATCAAATGTTTCCTGAAATTCAGGGTGCTGATGCTGGGTATATTCCTAGGTTTAGGGTCTCTACATGTGCAGTTCTGTGCATGTGTAAGGAAATGAATCTGTACTCTGTTGTATAATTAAATGTAAACTGGGTGGCACAGAGCAGGAGCCTGCCCTGTATCACAGAGTTAACAGCCTTAGAACCAGGAGGATGTGAGCTGCAGCCTTGTTTCTGAGAGCTTCCACTTCTGCCCCTTCTGTGTGGGCATGAGAGCCATGCCTGAGGTGTTTGTCCTGCCCAGACATTCCAGAACTCCTGGTGCTGGCATGTGCATTGTCCTCCCGGGAGCAGTTGGGTGTTTTCACAGAAATTCTGGTGCAAGCAGCTGTAACTTGTGAATCAAGTATTTTCATTTGACAGTGCCTTCATGTTATAATGTGTTTAATGACTGTACAGTTGCTAAAGAGAATAACTCACACTACAGGAGTCTGTACAACAGTGCAATTTTGAATAGCTTTTAACTTCAGAGAAAATGTTTCACTTTTGAAAGTTTCCAATACCTACAGAGTTTATTTAAGAAAAAAAATTGTTCTTGTTGCAGAGCAGCTTGCATTTCTTGCATTGATCACTTGTAAGACATGCATGAACACACCCTGGTGCTTTTATGCTCATTTTCTTCTGTCCTTCATCTTGCTTCATAAATTGCACCAACTTATGGCTTGCTGAAATAATCAAAAATCATGCATACTTTTTTTCTTAAATGATCTTTAATATTTTAACAGGAAAAGTAGAGGTGTCAAGCAAAAGCAGATCATTCCCAAGGTAATCAGAAAATTTAGATTTCTCTTGGGTTTGGGCTTTTTTGCACTGTGAATTTAATTTTGATTGACAGAACTCACTTCAGAACTGTTTTATAGTGTAGGAAAGTTGTTTTATTTATCCTGAAAAGCTCAAAAATAGGTAAATGTTCACTTTAATAAGAATTGTTTAATTAGACAGCTATGGAGGTGCCATAAATGCATGAAGTCACTTCCAAGTCAGGGAAGGCAGATGCAGTGATTATGTAAGATTATGTGATTCCCCTTGTTCACCTCACACTCTTGGGACAGGGCAGTGGAACATTTTCACTCTTAAGAAGTGTTTTGGCCCAAAATAGAAATAATCATGAAATGTACCGTGCCATTGAATGTGGAACTCTGGGTAGCTGGTTTCATTCTGACTCATTTCAGACAAATATTTCCCTTTTAGTTGAGAGACTTGCACTTTGTTGATTATGAAAACTTTCTTGTAGAACTTGCTGGATTCCAAGTCTCTGAAGCTCATAATGAGCATGACCCTGCACGATCGGACGACGAAGTCCCTTTTGCACTTGCACAAGAAGAAGAAACCCCCCAGCATAAGTGCCCAGTTCCAGGTAGGTGACACACCTCAGGGAACCGGCCCTCCTGGGCTGATCTGGGCTGGTCTTGCTTGGAAAACCAAGTGGGTTTTGTTTCTGGGATTTGTTTGAAGTGGGGTTATTACTTGATTAAAGTCCGAGTACATTTTGAGATGCCGTTTATGCCATGAAATGTGTCAGTTCTCTGTACTGATCATCCTACTATGCAGATCTAGTGCTGCTGCTAGAGTGTATGCAAACCCTGCTTTGAATTCTCTTGAGAAGAGCTAACAGCACATACCAAATACTGGGAAGTGTGTGCAGTATGGGAGAATCTGTTTGGATTTTGTATGACCGTCAGACCTGAAACAACCTGATTCCTGAGGCAGAAGCTGCCCTGCTGTCAAACACCACTCAAAATGCTGATACCTGAAGAAAAACCTTGCTGAATGTTTCATTTCAGACTTCACTTAACAAGTTGCTGGAGACTCTGGGCAGAGCTGAGCCATTCTTCATCCGCTGCATCCGCTCCAATGCAGAGAAGGTGAGGCTGCCTCAGAGCTGAGCTGGCTGCTGAGAGCCAGGGCTTGAGCCTTGGAATCTCTGTATTTCAACTTGTTCACTGTCACTCTGTGTGCAGGTGGAAGGTGACCAGGGTGTGGAAGGGAAATGTGCTGATCATACGACAGCAGCTGGGCTCCTCAGGCTCTCACTGGCTGTTTTGTGCTGTCTGTTACAGAAAGAGATGCTCTTTGATGAGAGCTTGGTGCTGCAGCAGCTACGGTACACGGGCATGCTGGAAACTGTGCGGATCAGGAGGTCTGGCTACAGTGCCAAATACACATTCCAGGTATGGTGGGAACTGGAAGTGGATTGTGCTTTCAGGAATATCTGCTCTCCTCGGAAAACACGTCTTGTGTGTCTCTTCATGTGAAGCTCACGACCACTTGGGATAGGCTGTAAAAATGCACTGTAGTTTTGAGAGAGCCTGCATGGTAAAAAGTTGTAGTTAAACTGTTGTGTGAGTCATCTGCAACCAGAAATTCTTCCTGGCTGCATGAAGGAAAACATTCTGGGTGCAATCAGTCAGTGCTGCATGTTGCTGTCTCCATGTGGGAATTAGTTTTCTGTAAAGCACTCTGTGTAGGTTTAGAGATTCTTTCCCATTAACACGAGGCTGAGTGAAGCCTGCATTTTACATTAAAAAATAGCTCAGATGGGAGTGAGAGGTAGGTACTTTCAGATCCCTGTAGCTTAAGTGTCTTAAGTAGATTTCTATTTTAAAGCTAAAACTCTAAACTTGGGAGTTGCCTTCTAACTTTGGTCTCTTTCTGTCTCTGCTTTTTACAGGAATTCATCGACCAGTTTCAGGTGTTACTGCCCAAAAATGCCAAAGCCTCCAAGGAAGATATTTGTGCTTATTTGAATAAACTAAAACTGAATGAAGAGTACTATCAAATAGGGAAGACCAAGGTCTGTGAAACTTTCTGTAAGGCAGTAAGAAACACTGCTGTACGCTGCAAAATTCAGTGCACTTCATTTACAAGTGTTACTCTTCTCTGCATTTTGTACCTGTTGGCTATTTTAACTCTTGCAAGGGGTGACAGAGGTGATACTCGATTCCTTGGTTTTGATGCCAGCCTTGTTTCTTGACTACAGTACAAATCCATGTTACATAGATTCTGTTTGGGAAATCGTTGATATTGGCATTTGTCAAACAGGTCAATGTTTTCATTTTATAAGGATTCTGTGATTTGAAGGCTGTAAGGACAGGTTTGAGTTCTAGAATCCAAACTCTGAACTTTAAAAGAACTTCCATTTTTTGGGCAAGCTGTCAGCCAGTAAGTTTTGGTGCAGTGATACCAAACCATTGTCTTATCCATTATCATCTTATGCCTCCAGTGGGGGCTGAAAGGCTCCTGTTCACTGCTTCTTGACGAACTCTTCTTTAACCGAACAGGTTTTTATGAAAGAGGCTGAACGGCAGATACTACAGGATACACTACACAAAGAAGTGATCAGGAAAATCATCCTCCTTCAGAGCTGGCTCAGGATGGTTTTGGAAAGGAGACGCTTCCTCAGGATGCGGCAGGCAGCCGTTGTTTTACAGGTATCTTTGGGGATTGCCAACCTTGTTTTCCTGGCAAACAAACTAACCAACTCTGTCATGTAGCACTCCCCACCTTGAAGCAGCCCTCCCTTACTTGAGACACCTCCCTTCCCAGGCGTGCTGGCGCTCCCGCAGTGTGAGGATGGCTCTGCAGAGGAACAACGCTGCCATCGAGATCCAGGCGGCCTGGAGGCGGCACCGGCAGCGGAGACGCTTCCTGCAGCACAGGAGGAGAGTTTGCCTCCTGCAGGCCCTGGTCAGGGGGCACCTGCAGCGTAAGAGGTAAAGGGGAGGCAGCAATGTGACATGAAAACATCCATTTAATCGCCTGGCTTCACCTGCCAAGCTCAGTTTGTGTGATGGGTTGACTTAGTAAACAACTTAATAAATTATTGCCCATGGAAGCTGTGGCTGCGCCATCCCTGGAAGTGTTCAAGGCCAGGTTGGATGGGGCTTGGAGCACCGTGGGATAGTGAAAGGTGCTCCTGCCCATGGCAGGGGGGTGGGAATGAGATGATCTTTAAGGTCCCTCCCAACCCAAACCATTCTGGGATTGTATGAACTTAAAGGTAGTTATTGCCATGTGATATTTTGGTCAGTACCAAGTGGTCAGTGGAGTGTGGACAATGGGTAAATGCTCAGGACTTGAGCTTTATTGAGCTGAGTTGCACTGATGCTGCCAGTCCTGACAAGCAGGCTCCACTGGGACTGCAGGCGTCCTTTGGGTCTGTATTGCAATTTGGGCTGCATTTAAGCAGCTGGGGGTCTTTTTGACCCCTGGGCATTAAAGGTTTCATCTTAAAGTGTTTTCATCTTTGAAATTCATAACAGATACCAGAAAATGGTTCTTGAAAGGCAGAAAGCTGAAGAAAAGCAGAGAGAAATGCAGGAAGATGAAGACAAAGAGAATGATACGAGCAAGGATGAGCAGAGTGAGCCAGCAACAGATGAGCTGCCTGTGAAACACGAGTCAGAGCCTGATCAAGCTGTTGAGGATGAAGATCAAGCTCAAAATGAACAAGTGGAAAACCTTTCCTCTGAGAAAGCCACATTACCCCAGAAGAGCACAGTGGAGGGCTCAGAGAAAGTGACCAACAGCCGGGAGAAGCGGGAATCCCGTCGGCAGAGGGGGCTGGAACACAATGACCTGCAGAACAAACATGTGCTCCTGTCCTTTGAAGGACCATCTTCATTGTGCCACCAGAAGCAAACTGTGTCTGAAGAGGCCCTGGAAGCTGCTCCAGTGCCAGAGAAATCCACAGCACAAGCAGATAATGTCCTTCAGGGAAGCAGCGAGGGAGAGAAAAGTCCAAGCGAAGAAAAAACTCTTTCAGACATTCCACCATCAAGTGAGGTAAAAGGAAGTGGTTCTGTTCCTGAGCAAGCACCTGGATCAGAAGCAGAGGGCACGGCAGCTGAGAGAACAAAAACACAAGGAAATCAAAATAACCAAATAAAAGCCAGCCAAAGCTTTAACTGCCCTGAAAGGCCGACAGATCTTGCCCTGAGTGTTCGTAACACACTGTCTGCCACTGGCAGCTTTCAGAGCCCTGCTGACTGCTGGGCAGATAGAAGCAGGTGGCAGAGGGCAACCAAAGACCTGGACAGCCCCACTTCTTCTGCAATCCAGAGATATGTGGATGACCCAGAGAAGCTAAAGTACAAGAGAGAGAAGTGGAAAGGAAAGAGACAGTCTGATGCTGGCCAGAATGATGTGCTGAGTCAGTCTTTGGATGGAAGGATACGTGTGGATAAGTCTCCTCAGGATCAGCTAGAGTAAGGGCAGCTTCTTTTTTTAAAATTTATTTTACAGAAAACAAATATCTGTAATGCTTAAAACAGAGAACTCCTGAGAGCCTGTACATTTGGGCCATGTTACGGGAGCAAATGGAGCTGTGCACAGCTCTAGCTTTTCCTTGGCTCCCAGTCTTGCAGTGAATCTGTATGGGCAGAATTGTTTGCAGAAGCTCACAAAAGATGCAGAGCCTGCCTGGCTGAATTAAATGGAGAGTCAGGGCTTTCGCTGAAGTAGCATCTGGAGTTTATTTTCATGTGTCTTTTACCCATTGAAAACAAGGTTTTTGTGACCTGCGGTTTTCAAGCATCATCCCTCTCGTATGGCAGGAAATCTGACATTGCCATGCTTTGTTACTTCTCCAGTACATTTTGCATTTAAAAGTGAATTGCTGCTCAGGGTTCTGTTTCAGGTGTAGTACTGATATGTGGGTTATTTAAAAAATGTGAATATGCCACAGAATTTATTAATATATATATTCTGAAACTCATCTTACTACAGGAAGAAGGGGAGTTCAGCTTCACTAAGTGACCTCTCAACACTGGCCCAGACTGTTGCCATGAACCAGGTACTGATGCTATTGTGCATCCTTATACTTAATTCATTGTTTGTAAATATTAAAGATTTGTGAATAATTGGCTGTAGTGTGTTTCTGTGTTCCTTCAGGCTGATTTTTTTTTTGGCTTGATATCCATGAGAAACAATCAGCAGCAAATATTATGCAGTATTTTGAAAACTTAATTTTTAATAAATGGATCCTTGATCAAAGCATTCAATGTACTTGGCTCTTGTATTAGTAAACTAATATCTATTGGGTAAAGTATTTTGTCTTGATGAAGCAAACATCACCATTTTAGTTTTTAAAACCTTTAAAGAATCTGTGTCACTTTAAATGCAGTTTTTGACTCCGCCTCTCTCCTGTAGCAATCACCAGATCCAATTGAAGAAGAAAAAGGCAACAAGAAATATCCTATGCAGAAGAAGCCCAGTGACCACTTCCCTACCTCGGACACGGCCGTTCCCGTGCAGCCAGCGAGTCAGCAAGTGGATGCCAAGTATGGGTTGTGTGTGTGACTGGCCTGTCTTTGAGAAAATGAAAAAAAAAAAAGATTTTCTCTTGGTACTTGAGTTGGGCACCTCGAGACTGTGATCGTGGAGAGGTACAAGTTGGCAACAGCTACACAAGTGGCTGTGTTGCTGCTTCATGTTGCTCTGAGCATGATACCTGACCCTGCTGAGGAACAGATTCTCTGCTTCTTGCATAACACTTTCTTTGAACTGGTTCTTTTTAAAATAAGAACCAACTTACAGCTCGGATCAAAGGTTCATATAGTGTAATACAACACCAAGAGAAAAGCTGGAGGACCCAGCAAGCATGTAATGCTGCTTCCCTGGCCTCCTCCAGCCTCTGGCACTCTGCAGCCTGGGGACTTCCTGAGCCAGAGCTGATGTTTTGGACATGTGAGGTGTTGTCTCTGTGAGTGCTGCAGGTAGTGCTCTGAGCTTGTAAATACCAGGAAGTTCAGGTGTGCTTTCACATTGTCTTTCCTTTTTTTGTGCTGCTCAGTTTTTCTGCAGCTTGGGCCTTAAATATTCCCCGTAGTTGTGAATCCTGATGTGGGTTATTGGTAAGAGCCTGTTCTTGTAGCAGAGCCAGCTTCCATTACTAGTGGGACAGACTTGTATCTGCTTTTGTATTCAGGTCTGCTTTCAAAAGCCCTTTGCGAAGACTTTTGGGAAAAAAGCCAGACAAGAAAATTGCAAAGGAGAGTTCTGATGTGATTGAGGAAGGAGATGGCCTCTCCCTCGTGTCTTGTGTCCTCTTTACAGACACAGGAGGAACCCAGAAAGTTTCTGAAGGTGAGTTTGGTGATTTAACCCTCAGCACAGTGCGTCTTTCCTGTGAAAACAAATGCTGCAGAATTCCCTCACCCTGCTTGAATGTACAAATCCATTTCTTGGGCAGGTTCTTCAGGGCAGCCAGGCCGGCCCCAGGCCGGGGAGCGCCACGGGAAGGAGAGCAGCAAAGCAAAGAAGAACAGAACCATAAAAATCAGCAAGATCTCGAGCGTGTCCCAGAACTGGCGCGCGTCCATGGTCCGGGAGATTGCAAATGCCAATGAGCTGAAACACCTGGATGAGTTCCTCCTAAACAAGGTGAAAGGCTCTCAGCCATGATAAAATTCAGGTCTTTGTTCACTGTTTGTGTGGAATTTTAAAGCCTACTGTTCTAGGTGCAGGTTTGTGTTATAACCTAAGCAAAGGGAAATTGATTGGATGGTTTGACTGAGTTAGGTCTGTATTAGGGCCCTTCCTATTCTTTTCCTCAAGTCTCTGAATGTATTATATTGTATTAAATACTCAGGGCATTCCTGTTAGTTCTTTGTTTACAAATGAGTGGGCCAAAAATGTTGTATTAAAAAAAGCAAGAGTTGTAAGTAAAGAGAGTTCTCTAAAGCCAAACTACCCCAGTCTCCTATACTGTATCATCAGCACAGTGCATTAAAAAATGTTGTTTTAAATAATTGGAATGGTCACAAATGACTAAGCCCAGCCACTGAAGCTTAACTCTGTTCAGATGTTCTTATATTAACAAAATCTGATGCAGATGTATTTTTTTTCTAGATCAATGACTTACGCTCCCAGAAGTCTGGTGTTGAATATTTGTTTTTTGAAGCCACAGAGAAGTTCAGAGGAAACATCAAGACCATGTACTCTGCTCCTGTAAGTAGTAAGTCTCAACAAAGGAAAGTTGGCAGGCAGTAAATTAATTGAGTGTGCAGGTTAAAGGCTTGGCCTGCAGCTCTTCAACAAAGCAGTTTGGAAATTCTCAGCACAGAATTCAGAGCTGAGTGTTAGACTCATTTTACAGTTCTGCCCTAATCTCAAGCAGCCTGCTTTGTTTTCCCTTTCTCATTCACTCAGCCATAAGTTTATTTTTAGAAATGGATGGATTTTGCTGTCTTCAGCTTCTTAATGCTGCTGTGTTTAACCACCAAAGAGAGGAGCCACCAGCTTTTCCAGTGTTCTTCTGACACTGCCTTGTCTCAGCCAAGTGCTGTTGGACAGTGCAGGAGGGAAGTGTGTTCACTTGTTTCTGTCATGGGCTGTTATCTTTGACTTTGATCATGGCTATGCTTTTTCACCTCTGAACTTAAGTACCTGAAAATATGAAACTGTCTCAACAGTATCAAGAAAGAATGTCTGACAAGTATTTTTCCGTCTTTAGAATGGACAAATCCATGTTGGCTACAAAGATCTGGTGGAAAATTACCAGCTCCTAGTTACAAACCTGGCCAAAAAAAGGGAAGAGAAAGAAGTCAAGCTGGTTTTGAATCTCTTTCTATCCCTTCTGGATGAATTCATCAGAGGATATACAAAGAAAGAGGAACCTGAGCCGCCCAAGGTATAAAAGTTATTCTGTTACTGGTTTATGGGATGATGAAACCCTGTTGCTCTCTTAACATAAGGGACCTGTGTTACCTCAGAAACCTTTTCTGTGGCATTCTTTATTATTTGGGAAACCCTTGCCATACACACATCATGTGCATAACAAGTTCTGATTGCTGATACGCCTTTTTTGGAATTGTTAATTTTTTTACTTAATGTTTTCAGAATCTGAAAATGTGCATTTTCTTTGGTGAAAACATAGGGGTTCTCTGGAGGTTTGAGAGATGGAGTTGCTTTGTCATCAGGCAGTGAGCTCAGTTGGTTTTTAGGAAGTTGGTAGTGTGAGCTCAGACAACCCTCAAATCAAGCTGAAGCTGCAGGATAGTGTCTCAAATGTCTGGAGGTGAAGTAAAGTCTGGGAAACAATGTGGGGGGAAAAAAGGAATGGAATATCTGAATTTCAAAGACTAAGGCCAGTTTTGTTTCCCACTGCAGCAAACCAAAGCCCAGAAGAAGAAACGGAAACAAGATCGTGCAGTAAGTGCTTTCTTTTTGCAATAATCCAAGTCCTGAGGTGCACTCACAGAACACAAACACTCTTTGAAGAGCTTGATTTTGTACTGATGTTCTGGTTTGTTTTGCATGCTCATTCACTTACCTCTTTTATGAAGATGTGGCAATATAAAACTGGTTTTCACAAACCAGAGAAATTGCTCATGCAGTGATGGGTGGTACTCAAGCATTTTCTTGTTTGTCCACGGCATCTTTTAGAGTCTAAAGGTTTTCTCAATCATGGGCTGTTTGAAAGAAAACAACTACTAAATATTAATAATAAAACTACAGCTCTTGTATTGTACTGATGAGCTTTAAGGCAGCAAGTCAATTATGAAATGTTCCAGCAAACCCAACTGCCTTAAGATAGGGTGAAATTTGGTTTCAGGGTGAAAGCTTTCAGCTGTAATTGTAAAATAAAAGTGGGAAATCTGACATAGGGTAGATGGTTTTATTAAAAATAATAATAATTTTTTAAGAGGCAAAAAGAGCTCACTGGTTCCTTGCTGCCTCTCACCAGATTGAAGAGCACAATGGCCACGTGTTCACAAACTACCAAGTGAGCATCCGGCAGTCGTGTGAGCACTGCTCCTCCTACATCTGGCCCATGGAGAAGGCCTGTCTGTGCAGTGGTGAGTGAGCACACCTCAGATGTGCAGGGTGCTTGCAACTCTGGCTGCTGCACGCGGCCCTTGGTGAACGGGCCCTATAGAAAGTGGGTAATGCAAAATGCAAAGTGTTTCAGTGGGATTTGGATGCCTTTAACAGTTGCTCCTTTCTCTAGTTTGCAAGCTGACTTGTCACAAGAAGTGCATGTCCAAAATCCAGAGCAGCTGTACCTCCTGTGGGAAAAAGGTAAGGCCCATGGATCTGGGATGGGGTTGGGGTTCTGTGGTGCATGCAAAATGCTGCCTTTATTTCCCAGCAAACGAACAGTGAATGTCCAGGCACTGAATAAGAGTTGTTTAAACAGTTCCCTGCTCTGTCTGCATGTAGTCAGAGAGGGGCCCTGCACTTGCAGAAACAGAGCATTCTCCTAAGAGGTGATGCTTGAGCTAATTTAGGAACCCTTCTCTCAGAGTGTGTGTGCAGTGTTGGACACACTGATCAGAAATCCTGCAGTGAGAACCATAAAGGCTTTTTATTGCTGCAGCTCAGGAAATCTGCCTTATGATCAAAGGCATGTTTTGATTGGATGGTTTGACTGAGTTAGGTCTGTATTAGGGCCCTTCCTATTCTTTTCCTCAAGTCTCTGAATGTATTATATAGCCAGAATAAAACACTCCGCTTTAGTTTCTGGAAGCATAAGGTAATTGTAGCAGGAAGCCATGGCATTTTGTAGCTTGGGAACAGGAATTCACAGTGGGAATCTCCTGTACCAACTGCAGAGCGAGCAGGACGCAGAGCCCCGGCACTTCGGGGTGTGCGTGAGCGCCCTGACCAGCGAGAGGAACTCCGTCCCCGTGGTCATGGAGAAGTTGCTGGAGTATGTGGAGATGCATGGGCTCTACACAGAAGGCATCTACAGGAAATCAGGATCAGCAAATCGGATGAAGGAGCTGAAGCAGTTGTTGCAAGAAGGTCAGGCAGTGTTGTCCACCCTTTGCACTTCGTTGCATGATATCAGTTTTCCCTGCAATTCTCTTCTATCTGAAAGTATCTGCCACTCCTTAGTGTTTTACAAACAGCTTTTTGCTGACTGTGCAGGCTGTATTATTTTTGTTGGCTGCCAAAAGCTGTTTAGTACCTTAAATTTACTATCTTTTGCCTTTTTTCACCTTCTGAATTGCCATTCGGATCCTGTGAATGGGAGATTTGAATGTTTCTTATTTCTATGGAGTCTCATTGTGCGCATCAAAGGATTCAACTGCTCTAAATAAATAATTTCTTTTCAGACCCAAACTCTGTGAAACTGGAGAACTACCCTATTCACACCATCACAGGGATCCTTAAGCAGTGGCTGAGGGAGCTGCCAGACCCACTGATGACCTCAGCACAGTACAATGATTTTCTCAGAGCTGTAGGTAGGTTTAAAAACCATTCTTCAAACATTTCTTCTTTAACTCATTGTGTCCTTGGGAAAAGAAATTCTTAAAATGCTCATGCTGACTAAACAGCTCCTTCCAGTGCACTTACAGCAATGATTTTAGACATTTTACATAACACACTTCTCAGGGAGTTTCTCTTCTAGCTTACTTGATCTTGCTTCAGGATTCTTTTTTTATTTTTAAAATGTCACTTACAGCTGCTCTTTCTGAAAACTGAATAAGCATGTGAATAAATTTCCTTTAGACAGGGTTTTTCTTCTTGTTATCTGAACCAGATCTCCATATACAGATACTTAAATCCCTAGATTCTCTTAACTTCAGTGGGATTAAGGCACCCTAGAAAGTGTTGGAGGTCTTAGTGTGTCACTTGATGATTGCTAACAGCTTCAGCATCTGAAAATGCAGGATAATTGCAGTGCCATGAGGGGTACTTTAACATTCACTTACAACAGTTGGTAAATGAAATGACAGTAAAACTTACCAGAACTTAGGAATTTTTAGCTTTCTACTAGCCTTGCACAGCAATTACAATCTCGTGTTTTCTCCCTTTGTGCAGAACTGCCAGAGAAACAGGAGCAACTCTGTGCTATTTACAGTGTCCTGGAACAGCTCCCACAAGCAAATCATAATACCTTGGAACGACTCATCTTCCATCTTGTCAAGTAATGAGTTTAATTTCTTCATTTCTAGAGAAACTGTGATTCTGAATGCTTCTTGGAAGCTTCCTAAAGCATTAAACACCTTCAGTGTCAGTGTAGGGATTGTGCTGCTGGTTTAGAAGTGAAAGAATTGAAGTTGGTAGTTGTGCTCACAAACAGGTGTGTGGTTACTTCTACCACCTGGTGTATTTGGATCAAACCAGGTAAGAACAACTTTGAAGACAAGGCAGATCTCAAAGCCTTGGTGAATCATCTGAGCACCAGGACCTAGACAGAGGGACTTGTAGAGAACTGAGGATGAACATATACAAGTCCCAGGAGCAGAAATAAATGGTGTTGGTAAAGGGGCTGCTCTTACCCAGGGACCCTGCAGATTTTCCAAGCAGCCCTCTGAACATGGGCAAAAGGGATTTTTGAAGAGAAGATGCTGAATCACCAGACATACTTTTAAGAAGCTACCAGACTAGCTTAACCTGGGTGACTCCCTGATCCTTTGATACATGAAATGTTGTCTACTTACTAGGTATGAAATAATTTTAAAGCTTCTTTGGCCTGCTGTACATACTGAGTGTCCAAGAGGCCTCCTTACTTGTTATTTGGGAATTCTGGCAAGGTGTAATCACGGTGTTTGTATTCTAACAAGGTTTGCTTAAAATCTCTTTTCCTGGATGTTGAATTTCAGAGTGGCTTTGATAGAAGATGTGAACCGCATGTCCCCCAATGCCTTGGCCATCGTGTTTGCTCCGTGCCTCTTGCGCTGTCCTGATACCTCTGACCCCTTGACCAGCATGAAGGATGTTTCAAAAACAACCATGTAAGTTTTGGTAGTCTGCTGAGAAGCAGTGTCTTGGGATGGGATGGAAGGTCAGTACCACTACCTGTATTTGTTACAGCTTTATTCATAACGAGCTGAGACACTGAGGTTCAAGCATTGTTGAATTCTAGCTCTGCCAGTGCTGCCAGTTTATCCACCCCTCTCTGACCTTCCACCTGTCTCCATTTTAATAAGCATAAAGTAGGATGATCTATAGGTCTTAAATACCAGGTTTGTGTTTTACATCAAGATAATCTTTTGGGGAGCTTTTACACTAATCATCTATTTTGCTGAGATAAAGCAAGGCATAATAAACAATATGGTATAGAATTAAGCTGTCTCCTGCATACTTGGAACGCCCTGATGATCTCTTCTGCATTGTTCCTTGAATTGAAGAAGATTGTCCTTGACCCTCTCTGTTTTCCTCACCCTCCAGCAACTCTGGCTGTGAGAGCCCCTCACCATCCTCACTGCATGGCTGGCCTTGCCTCTGCCTCCAATGAAAACAGAGTTTGAAAAATGACAGCTTTTTATAACTTCTTACTGACCCCCGGGGCCGTAGAAGTGGAGAAGGGCACTTGCAGGCTCGTTGTGTCTCTGCCAGCCTGTGCCAGCACAGGGACAACAGGTAGAAGCAGCAGAAGCTGTTGGCAGCTGTGGTAGTGTCTGTGTGCTCACCACTGTGTACAGCCAGCACGGGAGGCTCTGGTTATGCCAGGAGGAACACGTGCCATTAGCTGTCAGCATTACCTGTCCTGTCGTGCCTGCTGTGTGGGACTGCTCACCCCGTTACTGTGCAGTGCTGCCAGTGGGGATGGGCTGGGACCCTGCGGTCACTCTGCAGCCACGTGTGTGTGACCAACACCCCCCGGCCAGGAGCAGCACCTCATCCCACCGTGGTTGTTGCAGAACTCCTGTGGCATGAGGCAGCTCAATAAGCTCTTGCCTTTCTCACAGGTGTGTAGAGATGCTCATAAAGGAGCAGATAAGGAAGTACAAGATAAAAATGGAAGAAATCAATCAGCTGGAAGCAGCAGAGAGCTTCGCAGTCCGACGGCTCTCGTTGCTTCGGCAGAACACGGTAAGTGTTGAAATAAAACGCCAGCTTCTTGGGGAGGGAGTGCTGCTTACCCTGTCCATCCATGCAGTAAGTCAAAATCAGTTGTCAAAAAACAACTGCCCAAAGCTGTACGTAGGAGCTAAATATACAGCTGCACTGAAGTTCTGATAAATGAAGGGTGCAGGGGTGGGACTCTGCTTTTGTACTGGTCAAAATCTATTCGCATATAGTTCTGTCAGTGTAACTAAGAGTCTCTGACATGGCAAAGGAGTTCTTTCACTCCAGACATGGCTGGTGTGTAAAAATATGCGTTCTACTAGGGCAAATACACTTATTCTTTGTTTTTGTTGTACTTATTAATAAAAACCAAACTGTGTGATCAGAGACTGCATATAGTGAATTTGGTCTCATCTCTCTCTAGCTCTGGCCTATAAAACTTGGGTTCTCTTCCCCTTACGAGGGGAAGCTGGTATGTACAACTGCCTGGCTCCAGTGCATGAGTTTTTCTTACGGTACTACTGCATGACTAAAATACTTAACACGGGTTGTAACTCAGATTTAAGCACTCTTTTGATCAATCAAGACTGCATGTACTGGTGCAACTTCCTCCCCAGACTGCATGCAGGGCTGCTTGCCTGTTCTGTCATCACCCGGTATTTTATAGACACTGTATGTAACTTACGTTGGATGTAATAATACTACTTTTAAGGGACTACTAAAACTAAGCTGACCCTGACAGATCAAAAAAAGGTAATAAAATCTCGGAAATCAGGTGAATAGGGAATTTCCTCTCACTTTTTGAAACATATGTATGGATAGCTAACAGCTCTTCATCAATTCCATCAGCCTCTCCCTTGACCTACTCATTTGTCTTCCACTCTTGAGACTTGCAGACTGGTGTAGTTGCTTGTGACTGACAGGCGTTACATATGAATCTGTCTTGCAGAGTAAAAGCTCTCAGGTCAAAGGAAATGACGGTGGCACCTCAGAGCTGGACTCGGTGCATGAAGAGGAGGATGTTTCTGAAGCCAATAACCGGGAGAAGGAGATTCTCATCGATCGCATACAGTCAATAAAAGAAGAAAAGTAAGTCCCCCTTGACCTGGGTAGGCCATGCCCTTTGCACTTGGAGGCAGCACAGGTAGTAAAGCAGGATACCTTTTGTCCAAAAGGATCTAATTCTGTTCTCTAGGCCTTTATGAGGGGGGAAAAGGAAAATACAAAGCACTAACTGAGAGAAAACACAATGAGCATTAATATTTAATGACTACATGCTTTACCTCTGCACATGAGCTGCATAAAGTTGCTTGTGCCAGAGGTGCTGTCCCAGCTGGGTGCTGCAGCCTGTGTTTGATGCAGGGAGGACATCACTTACCGCTTACCTGAGCTGGACCAGCGAGGCTCCGACGAGGAAAACGTGGACTCAGAGACCTCTGCGAGCACAGAGAGCCTGCTGGAGGACAAACCAGGCCGGATGGATACCGAAGGTCAGTATTAAGGTAGTATGTGCTTTTTTTTTATTCTACATCTTTCACTGCATACAGCCAGGTGACCAAATATTATCTGGTCACAGTGGCTCGTATCGAGTTACATTTTAGGCCTGCTATCAGTCTCTAAGTATCTTGTTTCTTTAAAGCAATTATTGGATTACACTGCTGTGCTCAGAGCTCCAGCGTGCCTGCCAAAGACATTTGCAAAGTGCCTTCTCTCCCGCAAACCTCTTCAAATTCTTACTCTGCATCCCTGGCTTCAAGGCGCAGATACTCCTTGACACTGTCCAAGATTAAAGTGCCCCGTCGAACTCCAGTGATGCCAACAGCAAACATAAAACTTCCTCCCGGGATGTTCAAATGTACAGAATCCCAGGATAAGTTTTTTGCTAAGGAAGAGTCTCAGATGGTGCAACGGAGGGAGCAGCCAGCAAGGCGGACTGACAGCATCCACTCGGTGTACATTGCACAAGGGTCTGCACTGGCCCGCGCTCAGGAACTCGTGGATGAATACGAACCAACAGCAAAACTCAAACGCAGGTTCTCGGACCCTTACTCTCACATTCCCTGTGTGGAGAAGTGAAATTCTTCAGCTCTCTGGACTCTTCTTGAAGTTGACCACAGCTTTGGCTTTAACCCTTTGAAGGCTGTGAACTTGTTCACGGTCTTTTAAGTGGCTGCGGGGAAGGCAGCCTGGAAATGTACAGTACTGTAAGGGTTAAGCAAGGTTGTTTAAAGCAAATATTCTCCACTTTAAATTAAAACCTTGCAAAGAAAGTAAAACTTAATGTTGAATAAAATATGTGGGTTGAGTGTACAGGAAACAAGCCCCCCCATTCCGCTGCCGTGCCTTTTCCATTTGCCTTACAGTGGACTCTCACGGGACCAAGAGTGAGTTTAGGTCAATGTGTGTTGCCTTAATTTTTTGTCTGATTTTATGACAATTTTCTCTATGGTTTACAGAACTGTTAATGTGGTAATAGCCTTAACTGAGACCAATATGTATAAAACGTTTATTAAAACATTGCACTTTTAAAAAATACATCTGGTAGTTTATCGATGTCTGTCTAACAAGCAGCTTGTTCCGAAGGAGGCCTTTACTCGGGTTACTGTTTTTATGACGGGGAAAGGGGAAGCACTAACGAGGCTGTGGGGTCATGCGGGAGGATTTTGGTGCTATTGGAGCAAAGCCGGAGCTCCCGTGCTGGATGTGCTGTGCGGAACCGCCTCACCTCTGTGCGGGGACGCGCCTGAGGGCGAGCTGTGCTCCCCCAGCAGCGCCTCGGCCCCTCACGGCGCTTCGCCAAGTTGGACTGAGGGAAGANGCTTTGGGGTGCTTTCGGAGTGGATTTTTTATTTTAAATAAACCGGGGCTGTCACGGCGCGCCCGGCGCTTCTCGCCCCTCCCCGCGCCCCGCCCCAAGATGGCGCGCGGCGCTGAGGCGAGTTCCGNTGGCGGCTGGAGAAGGTGAGGCCGCCGCGCCCCTCCCGCCCCTCAGTAACCAGGACGGGGAGCGCTGTGCTGTTAAACCCGCAGCCTTTGCCAGACAGGGTATTTCTCCTTAAGGCTGTCGCTTAAAGTCTTGTTTTTCCCCTCAGTATGTGGCTGCTCTGGAGGACATGCTCCGGGAGCTGAAGAAGCAGTCCAGGTGAGCGCTCTGAGCCGCTGGGTGCCCCTTGTGGGTTTGTGCTTCAGGGGAAATGACTTCAGGTTGTGCCAGGGGAGGCTTAGGTTGAATACCAAGAAAAATTCATTCACTGAAAGAGTGGTTAAGCATTGGAACGGGCTGCCCAGGGAAGTGGAGTTACCATCCCTGGAAGTGTTCAGAAAGAGAGCAGATGTGGCGCTTCTCAATATGGTTTAGTGGAAATGGGAGGATTCAGTCGAAGATTGGATTTGATGATCTTGAAGGTCTTTTCCAACGTTAATGACACTGTGGTTCAGTAATATCTTACATGTAAGTCAGCCATGGCCCACAAACACCGTGGCAGTGCATATGCTTCCCTGTGGAAATACCCGTGCCCTAAGTCCTCCCTGCCTTGGAAAAGGTGATTTTCAGATGGTTGAAAGTGTATTCCCAACCTGAGGCTATTTCTACTTTTTTGAAGAACCATGTGGTGTTTTAAAAAAATTTTATTTGGAAAGTAGAACAGTAGAAAATGCTGGGAACTTTTGGCTTTCATCTTGCTATCTTTCAATTCCAGTAGCAAGCCAGCCCCTGAACTGCTGAATGAATACTCTCGCAAGGTGGACTTCCTAAAAGGACTCCTAGAAGCTGAAAAATTGGTAAGATCTACTAATTCAGCTTGAAAAGACTTCAGTATTCTGTATTTATATTCGCCTATTGCCTATGTTTACTTTTATCCTACTTTTATCAAAATACTAGCTGTTCAAATCCTATTAGGCAGTCCTTACGAAAGCTTGAATAAATATACTGGGTTCATGTTTTGTTAAAAGGAGGTATTGTATGAAACTTCTTCTCAAAATCAAAGTACACTTTTGCCTACATCCTTCCCCCTCCTTTGCTGTGAGGTGCAGGGGCAGGTACTGTCCCTCAGGCCTGCCACCTCTCTCGGATGGTCCCAGGTGCACCTGGAGAGCTGTGAAATGCCAATAAACTGGGCTTTAGTCAGTGGGTGCAGTCAGTGCTGCTGTGCAGGCTGACTTTGCTGGTGGGGAGCAGCTGTGGGATCGCACCCCCATCCTTGTGGGTCACGCCCCGGCTGCCTCACACTGCACAATGTCATATCCGTGACTCTTCATTGCTTCTTCCCATTCCCAGTCTTCATCAATGGAAAAGGCTCTGGCAAACCAGTTCCTGGCCCCTGGGCGCACCCCTACGACAGCCAAGGAGAGAACCCCGGCCACCAAAACCGTCCATCTGCAGACCAAGGCGCGGTGCACGGGCCAGATGAGGAGTGAGCTGCTTGGCACGGTATGGTCAGTGCTGCTGCTGCTTTGCTGACGCTTTACAGATGGTCCTTGTTGTGTTCAGCTGCCTTGGGTGGCTGTGTTTGAGAAGTGCCCCAGGCTGGGTGGGGAGTCACCTCTTTATCTCTAAATCCTGGGCACTGGCACTCTGCCAGGCCTGCAGGGCTGTCCTTTATCACTGACCCTTTGTAATCTGCTGTTTTGGTTCTCTTTCTCCTCCCAGGACCCCCTGGCTACTGATGGTAAGTTTGACCTGTCGTTTCCTCTGACTGTAGTCAACCCTCTGAGTCTCAGAGGGAGGGGAAGAGGGAGGTCAGGTGTTCAAGATTTCCCAAAGTGTACTTTTAATTTAATTTTCAAGACAGCAGATTTTAAAAACAAACTAAACCAAAAACCCTGACAGATGAAAGCAGGAGCGTTGTTATCAATGGTGGCAGGGACTTGCAGGAACCTCTTTTGGTAGCACTCATGCAGAAACAGACATTCTAATTACAGAATTAGCAGGGACAATTTATTGTTGCTCCTGTTCCCTTCTGCTCTGAGCAGATCATGTGATTCTGGGTGCTTTGAGTAGGTGTTGTTCAGTTCCTCTGGAATACACAGCCATGTTATTCACGTAGGGAACTGGGAGGAATTAATTTGAGGTTTCCATGGCTACCGTTAGAGCGGCTGGAGCTGGGCCAATCTAACGTGTCCTGAAAGAACACTGAGACACACGGGCTGAAACCATGCCCTCAGGGATATGATTCAGCTGGGGTTTTTCCCCTCTTTTGATGCTGGGTGTCCTGTTTCCCCTGCAGAAAGCAGGTAGGCATTTGACACCCCTATTCCTTGGGGTAGAGGCTAAGTAGGATTTGGATATCCAAAAATCCCTTACAGGAGACTTGTTTTTTCAGCCTATAATTCCATGGAAATTTATAACATGCTAAACACATTTTTTTTTTCCAGATTCTGAGGAGTTGAGCATAAGGAAGCGAAAGTAAGTCAGAATTTCTCATTCCAGTGCTCAGTGTTTTGGGAACTGTTTTCCCAATGACCTTTAAATCCCAGATATGCTTTAAATTGGGTGAAGTGTCTGCTGGTAGAAAGCAAAATATAATGGCTTCAGCTGACTTAGTGTACCTTGTTGTCTTGTAGAGATGTAAAACCTGGGGAAAACTTGTGAGATTGACCCACAAGGAAGTGCAAATCCCTTTTTTTCCCCTTGTGCTCTTGCAGAGGCCTCACATCAGACGAGAAGCAGTCCGCAGTGGAGCTGGATGCTGTGCTGCAGCACCACCAGGACGTGCAGGAGAAGCTGGCTGAGGAAATGCTCAGCTTGGCACGAAGCCTCAAAAACAACACTCTGGCTGCTCAGAACGTGATCAAACAGGACAACCAGGTAGCACATGTTGAGCTGTGACCCTTTAGTTTTGTAACCCACAAGGTTCAAGTGCTGATGTGTGAAATCGTGTAGCTCGATTCCATGCGGGACTGGACTGGGGCAACATCTCTCTGCATTTGAATCTTTTCTCTGTTGGAGGAAGCTGCCAGAACTCTGAGCCTGACACTGTTTGCTCTCTCTGCTCCACAGACACTGTCACACTCTCTGAGGATGGCAGACCAGAACTTCGAGAAGCTCAAGGACGAGTCTGACCGCCTGGAGCAGCACGCCAAGAAATCTGTCGACTGGCTGCTGTGGATAATGCTAATTGTAGTTTGTTTTATATTCATCAGCATGATTCTCTTCATCAGGATTTTCCCCAAGCTGAAATGATTCTGTTTCATTTTGTTTAAAGCTGCCTGCAGTGCAGAGGGAAGGCTCAGCTGTTGCAGTCAGTGTCCTTAAAGAGGCCATCCGAGGCCTACCTTGCACCTCCTCCTCCTGCAGGCAGTGGAGAGTTTCCTGTGGAAGGCTTTCCACACTTGGACACTTGTTTACTTGGTGACTATTGTTGCCTCTTGAGGCGAGAGCTGAGGTAACGATGAGCATTTACGCTGAGCTGCTAACAAGTTCTTTAGTGGATAAATACAGTCATTTTTAATGTGGTTATGATATCTAAATAGCATTTAGTCAATACAAATTTAAATAACAGTTGAAGTCTTACACTCTTTCCTGTGTTCACAGCTTTTATGTAGTGACCTAGGAGCTTGCTGCCAACAGGATATTTAATTTCAGTTCTGTACATACACAGCTGCAGGTGTAGGGAGAGAATTCTGCTGTTCAGGTGCTTGCCTGGCTCAGATTCAGAGTATCAACAGGTAAAACTTTTCTCAGGCTCACCTTTTTCCCAGATGGGTATTTGGGACTTTGGACTTTACAATCTTCTCCAGTTTAGACTTATTACAGGACTGGAGTTGCTTTCTGTGCAGTGTTTGTTTTCCTTTTTTATGTGCAAATGTTCTCACTTCTCATTGTTGTGTTGATGCCGTTGCATGAAGGAAACACCGTGACCCTGCCACCTTAGAACTGTACACACAGTGCTGCAGGTGGCACAGACCTCACCTGTGCAAACATGTTTGCACTGTAAGATGAGGGCAAAGGAAGGTGCTGTCTTCAGATGGAAATAATAATTTAAAAAATATTCAGCCTTTCTTTTTGAGCAAATTATACCTGTTAAGCGTTGTCTTAAGAATTCACTAAAATAAAACAGAGGAAAAATAAACGAATATTTTTAAAACGCTGCTGCTGCTAGAAAAACCCGGAGACTTGAGTAAAGCAGGGTTTGTGTGACAGCCTCAGAGTCTTTGTAGGTGCTTGTGATAAGCTGAAAGCAAACCCTTCTGGTTTCAGCATCCCTGCTGCTGTTTGTGGAGCTGTTCCCTGGAAAGTGGCAGTGTCCAGGTGTGAGGGCCAGCAGGTGACCCCGGCTGTGCTTGGGTTTGGAGCCAACCCCTGGGCTGTGCCAGGCCTGGCTGCCTCATCCCAGCCAGAGGGGCTGTGCTGGAAGGGTTGTTCACAGGCGAGGGTGCAGAGGGGCAGGAGCAGAACGCTGGGTATGATGGCTCCTGTGGCTGGGCAGTCCCAGGTTTTGGGCACGTGTTCCCTTGGGTTTTCTTTGCACTTTGTGTGTCAGACTTGAGAGGCTGTGAGCAGCTTCCCCAAGGAGGGGGAAGAGCTGTTGGTCACAACTGGGTTCTCAGGAATATCCAGCTTTGCTTTGAACACGTCCCGGAGCACCGGGCTCTGTGTCAGAGCTGTGCTCTCTTCTCTGCAAACCCATCTCTGGTAATGGAGACATTTAACATTTTTTACACAAAATATTTTGGTTCATTTAACAGGATGTTTGAAATTTAGTATGCTGCTCATTTATGGATTATCAAATGAATAATTATATTATGAGGTACAGCTTTTAGTTCCAGCTACTCATATATCTGTGATACACTCCTTCTGTTCAAACTTTGTACTTATCTTGAACTTCTTAGTAATTTATAGCTGTAGCAATCAAATTATGGACATTTCTACTTTTCCCAGTTGTTTTTCTTCAGCTGTATGTAATGTCTGACATTTCACTGTGCTTCATTAGTCAATGCTGTGTCACCAAATTATTCTTCAATTCTGATTGTTTACTACTTTCCCTGGAGGCATCTCAGTGCCGAGCTCCTCTCTTGGAGGCTGAGTGTGGTGCTGGAATGGTTTTTGTGTGTGAGATTTTGGGATGCAACATTAATGCTTCATTGTCCGTAACATTTTCCTCTTTATTACTTGAAATAAATTATTTTTTCCTAGCTTGCAAAAGATTCGGTGCATCACTGCAGACAAGTTGAAAACCGAATTTTGCTATCAGCAAAATGGGTTGCCTATAACTTTTTGGCACTTACAAATTAGGAAATTTTCAATTGGAAAGACACAAAAGGGAACTGCTAGTGGTAGCTTGTCTCCAAGAAAACATCCACCCCTCCAAGTCACAGCAACTGATTTACAAAGAAGCCTGCATGGAGTAAGTTCAGAAACCACTTAAGTTTTGACCACTGACATTTCATGGGTGTTTGTTACTCTGAATGAACGGCCAGGATTGAACCTTGTAACACCTTTTATTATCTCCAGGGGCCGTTGAGCACTGAGCCTCTGCTTCCTGGGGGTTCTCTCCCAGGTGGAAGAATGTTCCCTTCTTCCCACAGACCAACGGGTCCCCTGCCTCAGCCCCTGCACACAAAGGCTGGGTTGTTGTCTCTGCTTTTCTCGAGATCATTTAGCAATCGGAGTCATTCAACACCACTTTGAAGATGGGAGCCGGTGCTGTTTAGAATAAACAATGACTCAGGGCTTTGTGACATTTCCCAGATGAATGACAGTTTTTATTTTTGACTAACCTGTGGGGGGTGGTGGATGCTCTGCTGCTCCAGCCCTCAGCTCCATTTCGTGGCACAGGGCTCTGATGTGCAGCTCTCCACAGAAGAATGTTAGGTATAGAAATTGCCTTCTGTGAGAGTTGCTTAACTTTCCCAAAAGCTTGGGAAATCCAGATGGGGAGATGTTTATCAGGCACAGGGCTGGGCCTTGCTTGGCTTCTTGGCAGTCTACCTACTTTGAGACAGCGAGGAAAATTAAACCAAAACTCTCTTGGAGGCTTGGGTCATGTCAGGCCAGTGGATGCACCGATTCAGAGTCTGGCAGCAGCAGTGACTCTGGGTCAGTCTAAGCTTTTCTGGCAAACACCATTGGTGGCAGAGACTCCGTGTGTTAAAATGCTCGGTGTTTAAGCAGTGTCCTCATCCCAGCCAGAGGGGCTGTGCTGGAAGGGTTGTTCACAGGCGAGGGTGCAGAGGGGCAGGAGCAGAACGCTGGGTATGATGGCTCCTGTGGCTGGGCAGTCCCAGGTTTTGGGCACGTGTTCCCTTGGGTTTTCTTTGCACTTTGTGTGTCAGACTTGAGAGGCTGTGAGCAGCTCCCCCAAACTGGCAGCAATTCTGCCACAAGGGAATATCCTGGAAAGAGTGAAAAGGAGGGAGTGGGCAGAGCAGGGTTCTGCTCCCGACTGTTCCCTGTGTGACACCAAGCATCACCTCCCTTCTCATTGTCTGCTGTAAACCTGCCATGAAACCTCGGAATTGAGTCTTATGATTTGTAGTTGCAACCTAGACTCTTTTGTGAAAGAAATTCCTCACTGTGAGGGTGGGGAGGCCCTGGCACAGGGTGCCCAGAGCAGCTGGGGCTGCCCCTGGATCCCTGGCAGTGCCCAAGGCCAGACTGGATGGGGCTTGGAGCACTCTGGGACAGTGGAAAGTGTCCCTGCATGTGGCAGGGAGTGGAATGGGATGAGCTTTTAAGATCCTTCCAACCTAAACCATTCTGTGAATCATAAAAACTGTAATGACAGTGCTATAGCAGCTCGGAGCAGATACTCAAATGTCGTGGTCTGCAGCAGAATTCCCAATGTAATTCCAAAGTCCCAGGGCCTGGCATGGGGCTGGCTGGGAGCTCCTGTCCTGACCTGCCCCACTGCTGGGAATCCGTGTGCACTTGCCGTGTGTCCCACTGAACGGGAGTGACATTAAACGCCAACGACACTAAATCAATACCACCTGTCACATGATGCCACCGTGACATTTCTGGCATGAGCGCTCCCTCTAATAGGGGCTGGAAGTGGGAAGCAGCAGCAGTTAGTGAATAATGGATCAGATACGGCTGATTTGTAACATTTACGGAGAGAGGGCGTGTCTCCCAGCGACAGAACAAACCGGTTATCAAACGGGAACTGGGAGTTCTGGCTCGTCCAAAACGCAAACCCTGAGCAGCACAGAGCACAGAGCCCGGGGTTGTGAACGCCTGGTGCTTCCCAGAACGCCAGCGCTCCCTCCAAATTAGACTCTGGATCAACAAAAACAGGCATTAGTGTCGGGAAATCACCAGAGAAGGAGGGGCTGGGGGCGAGCTGTGGGTCAGAACTGGTGCAGCGGGTGGCCGGGCTGGAAGCTGGTGTGGCCATGCTGGGGGCAGTGCATGTGGTGGCTGATGGAGAACTGGGTGCCCGGCAGCAGCTCGTGCAAAACACACCCGGGGCGGGCTGAGGTGAGCAGCAGAAGCTGCAGAGAAGGATGGAGGGTGAGCAGGCTCAGGGGGCTGAAGGCCACATCTGTCTGCCTGTCTGTCTGTCTCACCTGTGGGCCCTGCTCACCAGACCCAGTTTGGGAAGGCTGACAGTACTTTAGTTCTTTCAAGGTGAAAACTTTGACGCTGAGTTAGAACAAAAATATTCTGACAAGGAATTAAAAAGAAGTCGAATATTGCGTCTGCCTCTGTGACATCCAAAAATCAAACTGCACAAAACCAGAAACGGGACGAAAAGAGCTAAAATGAAGCAGTGCTGCAGTTGGCCATGGAGAGCTGGAATTTGCATCCTTCATCTCCAGGGTCTTTGACTTCCATGTAGCAGAGAGATGCCCTCTGCCATTTTCACCCTGGCCAAAATTTGTATTTGCTCGTGTAACAATAGAATTCTCCAGAAGGATCTGACAGTGTTTCCTGTTTCAACAGTAAAAAGCTGAGATTTCTGTCCTTAGCACATAAAGTGACCGGATCTCCATCCTCTGAGCCTTCTCACTGAGAAAAGTCACTTATCGGATTTGGTGTGGACGGAAGGAAGGGTAAGAAAGGAACTCTGTCAATCCATGATGTGAAATATTTTATAGCAAGAGATTTGGCAAATGGTTCTGCGTGACTCTAAACAGGATGAGATAATTTTCCAAGGTCGGCTCTCCTGTATTCTCAGCTTTAGGTTTAGTCACTGAGAAGTCAATCCCGTAAACTTTCACAGCCACATCCTGCCAGTGATGCAGAGGCTTGACTGTTGTTGGCTTCAACAGCAGCTCTGCTGCATCTTCAAAGGGCAGGAGGCTGCATAACGTGCAAATTGCCTGGTGAGAAATGTGTGAGCAGGAAAGAGTGCCTGGCAAATCAATAAAAACAGAGCAACCCGAGCCATGGGGTAACTCTTCACCCAGGCAGTTGCAACGTGTTGTTAAGAGAAGGCCACAGTGAACTGGTGGAGCAGAAAGTGGGAATTCTGACCTCAGCTCAGCCTCCAGGCTGCTGTGTGGCTTTGGCTCCTGAACTGGTTTTCAGACAGTTTAGCTCTTAAAAGAGAATTGGTACCAATGAACCTTCTTGGTGAGTCAACTGCTCCAAAGCTCCTTTTGGGCACAAAGTTTGTGTTCCTTCACTACTCTCAGGCTGATTAATTAGTGAGGAACTTTAATTTGTATGGCTAAAGACACCCACCCACGTGTTCCAGTGTATAGGGAGAAAGATATATTTGGGTTTCAAGGTGTGAATCCTTCAGCAAGCTCCATGTGCTGGTGGTTGGGAGCTGAGCTGGGTTCTCTCTCTGTGTGCGCTTGTGTCAGTACAAGGATGTCACTGCTGCAACATTCCAGCTGCTGTACCAGGTCATTGTCCCCACCTGTCTGTGCAAACGTGGTTCCTGCTCCAGGGATGGGCTTCCGAGGACCTCAGTTCCGAGCAGCATTGATGTGGAGGGGGGATCTGCTGGGAAGCTGGCACACTTAGGTTGGTTTGATGTGGAGGCATCTGAAGGACAGAGCTGTAGGACTGGGGACAAGGGCTGGAGGGACAGGACACAGGGAATGGCTTCCCAGTGCCAGAGGGCAGGGCTGGATGGGATATTGGGAAGGAATTGTTGGCTGTGAGGGTGGGGAGGCCCTGGCCCAGGGTGCCCAGAGCAGCTGTGGCTGCCCCTGGATCCCTGGCAGTGCCCAAGGCCAGGCTGGCTGGGGCTTGGAGCAGCCTGGGACAGTGGGAGGTGTCCCTGCCATGGCAGGGGGTGGGATGGGATGATCTCTAAGGCCCCTTCCAACCCAAATCATTCCATGATTTAAGTAAGGAATGGATCAAACCAAAATAAATAAGTCTTTGTAAGGCCAAATAGATGGATACACTCTATTGCAAGTCTCTCTCTACTTATTTTCTTAGGAGGATTCAGATCTGCACCCCCATGGTTTGTGATTGTCACAGTTCAAAGCAGACACTTATCCCTGCTTATTTCCAAGTTATTTTAACTAAGCCATAAAACATCTGTAGAGGAGAGAAATAAATGTGACTGTTGCCAGTATTTAATATATCAAACCGGTGATTTTAGTAGCTTCTTGAATCAGGAATTAAAGAAGAGCCTGCATTGCAGCTATTTGAAAAAAAAAAAAGAGAGTAAGCAGGTGTTGGCTTAGTTTCTTAGCGCCCACATTGCTCCTGTTGGTTTATCTGATTGCAAACCAAGTGCACTGTAGCGTGATGAATATGTACCAGTGAATGTATGGGAAAGATGCTGCAAAGGTTGCACCCTGATGTTCTTAATCAGTAATTAGAAACTAAAAATAGTATTTTAAGGAAAGATAATGAATCTGTAGCCTTTAATCCTCATGTGCCAATGTGTAAGCTGATATCATTATTACATGAAAGGCAATGAGAACATAAGTGAGTAAGCAAGAGCAGGTTGCTGTTGCAGTCACAGTATAAATTCCACACAGCCCGAGCTGTCCAGGTGATGTTTGGCTCTGTCTGTTGTATGCAAAGTCTACAGTCATAAAGCAGGTTAATTTGCAAGCAGAGAACGCATACTTTTGTTGTTTATTTCCATTCCTTAACTGCCCTTACTTCCTGAAGGATTGTGGAATGAGTGGGGTTCCGAGTCTCTCTGCACTTGTCAGCTCGAGGGCAGCAGTGTGGATTTGGGAAAAAAGGACAGAAATGAGGGAAATGCCTTCCCACGATGGTGGTTCTGAGACACCAGTGGGCTGAATCAACAGCTCCTGTGCTGTGCAGGCACACATGTGCTGTGCTGATCACAGAGAAGGCATCCCCACTTAAGCAGAGCCTTTCATCTCAGCATTTAAATAATCTGCAAATGCCAAGATGTAGTTATTGTTGCACAGGTACCATCCCAGCTAATCCTGCTTATGCTGGTCAAATGAGGCTGCCAGGCTTACCCTGTCCAACAGGGAAACCTCAAACAACATCAGGGAGTGAATCACACCAACAGAGCCGTGATTTCACTGACCAGTCCGCCCCTCATTCACACCGTCACATACCTGGGACAACTGCAGTGATTCTTTACGTGGAAAAGCAGCACAAAGTATTTTAAATAGAGTAAACTCATAGTGCAATTCAGTGTCCAGACAAAGGGACTGAGGCACAGTGACCTGCTGGTCACCACTGGCCTGCCCAGGGGCCCTTAATGTCATGTACAAGTGGGAGATCTGTTGTAAACCAAAGATGGTGGGATAAAAATTTTAAAGAATGTCCATTTGCCAAGCACTTTTGAATTAAAAAAGGCTTTATTCCAGCAGTTTATAACTCATTTGTCTCATTTAAATGGCTGAAAGCAAAAGCCAGATAAAATTACTAGAAGTTGCCAGGAAACGTACTGTCATGGCTTAGCGCGAGTGCAGCGCAGAGATGATTAAAAAAGGCACCAAATGGTGAATCCCACTGGAAAAAGAACCAGAAATCTGCAATGGCTCTTTGGGTTCTGTGATGCTGAAAGCAGTGGCAATGGTAGACAGTATCCTCATCCCAAGCTCTGTTCAGCTCTGGGGCAATTCATCCTCTCCGAGAGGAGGAGGAGGGACACGGGCACAGCCAGGGCAGCAGCCCCGCTCTCAGCCTGAGCTGTCAGCACCAGGGACAGTGGGACGGAATCCCAGGACGGTTTGGGTTGGAAGGGACCCCCGGGGACCATCTCGTTCTACCCCCTGCCACGGGCAGGGACACCTTCCACTATTCCAGGGTGCTCCCAGCCCCGTCCAGCCTGGCCTTGGGCACTTCCAGGGATGGGACAGCCCCAGCTGCTCTGGGCACCCTGTGCCAGGGCCTGCCCATCCTCCCAGTAAAAATCTTATCCTTAATCTCTAACCTAACCCAACTCTCTTTCCATTTGAACCCACAGCGAAGCGAGGCTGCCGAACTCCTGCATTTTACTCCCTGAACGCTACCGAGGCCACAGCGGCTCCTTGGGCAGCGCCGCAGGGCTCACAGGCGGCCTGGAATGGGTGGGTGGACGGACGAACGGATAGAAGGATGGATGGACAGACGGATGGGTGGACGGGTGGATGGATGATGGGTGGATGGATGCCGCCGCCGCCGCCGCTGCTCCTCCCCCGGCCCGTCCCGTCCCGTGCCCGC
>WEIT01039968.1:228321-346901 GCA_013389985.1 Dryoscopus gambensis
GACCCCTTCTCGGACCCCTCTCCGGCCCCTTCCCTGGGTCCCCTCCCCCGATCCACTCCCCGGTCCCTTCCCCGATTCTTTTCCGTGGCCCTTTCGCAGGTCCCTTCCCGTGCCCCTTTCCCAGGTCCCTTTCCCGGGTCCCTTCCTGGTTCCACTCCCCGGTCCCTTCCTCAGTCCCTTCCCCGATCCCTTCCCCGCTCCCTTCCCCGATCCCTTCCCCGATCCCTTCCCCGGGTCCCCGGGTCCCCTCCCCGGTGCCCTCCCCAGCCCTCTGCCCCCGCCGCTCCTCGGCTGCCTCAGAACCGGCTCCGGTTTCAGGACGGTTTAGTGTGGCCAGACACGGAGGTTTTGTCTTTAACCACTTTTAGGTAGTGTGCCAAATCCACAGGTATTAAGATGGGAGAGCTCCCGGGGGAGGCTCTGTGTGTACACAGGGGCTTGTAAAATACAAGACAGGGGTATAAAGATGTTGTGTTGGAGGTCACAAGCTTGTTAAACCCACGGCTGGCTTGAGGTTAAGCCTTACGAGCTGTTTTGATGGGTTACGTTAAATAAACTTGCTCAGGAAATCCTTTTAATGAGAGGTTCTTTAATTTTAGGCGATTCTTACAAATTTTTTTTGACAAAAGGAAAATATTTATTTAAAGACAGCTAACTGCATCTGTGGATTGTGTCTCACATACACAATCTGCCTGTTAGCTTTCCCATCTGAAAAAGCGAGAGCAAGAGAATCAGTTCAAGTATAGACAATACAGTGATGGACATTATTGGGATATGTATGGGATTTGGGGAATAAAGCAGGATGTTGCTGTAAGAGAGCCTCTTGTTCCAGCAATAGGATAAGTCACATATTTAAAAAATAACCCAGTTTGTTCCCATATACATATTTTGATGTTTGAAACCTCACAAGAGGCTGGTGACACCGTGTTACCTTGGGAGGGTGAGTCCCAGCTGCTGTGGGCAAACCTGCCCGCCTCCAGCGGAGATGGAAAAGGCAGTTGACATATAGCACTAATAATAAATAAATACGTGTGCCTCTGGAGTCCAGCAGTTCCTAATTTGAAAACACTATTATTACTGCTGCTGCAGTGAAGCCTGTGATTTCGTTATTTATTTAAATCATATTTGCTTTTTGGGGTTCAAGCATGTTTATGTCCTAAGCTCTCTAATCTTTGCTGTGTTACAGCGTGGTAGGAAAATGTACTCTTGAGTTCATGGATGGAGGAACAGGGGCACAAGACAGCAGAGCAAAGCCTGGGCTGGAACATTTCCATATAATTTTTACGGTGCAAATACTTTATGAAGTATTTTACGGACCATTCGGACCATCACGTCCCTAATTTGAAAGCTTTTCAGCTGCTGGGGTGTCTGATTCTGTTTGCTGGATGCTTGGCTGTGTTTTCTGGGAGCAGTGAGGTCACGGAGCACCGGTGGGGATGGAAAACAACGCGGGGCCGGCCCCGGCCTGGCTGGGCTGGGGGGGGAGATGCACGTACGAAAGTTGCATAAGCAAACAAGTTGTTCCCTGAGCAACGGGTCTGATGGAGGCAGCTTTCTTGGAGATCTGTGCCCTGTGTTCCCGCGGACGGGCCCGAGGTAACGCTGCTCTCCAGTGGCAATGTTCCCCCAGCTGTGGTTCTCCTCGTGCCCCAGAAATTTCTCTCCCCTTTGGTGCTTGTAGGCAGCATTGGGGAAGATCTGGGGGCAAGCAGCAGGTAAATGGAGGTGGTTCAGGAGGCAAATGGGGTGGATGGTGAAGTTCACTTTTACATCCAGATTTTGAGTTTTTCCTCCTCAATCCATCCCGTTTTCCTAAGTATTTTAGGAAGACTTCATGTGAGAGCACTCTTTCTCTCTTACGTGTGGCTAAAGGTGGTTGGTGAGTTCAGAAATTACTGACAGGAGCAGAAGCACAGGTTAAGGAAAGAAGGCCTGACCTGTGCATAAAATGAAGATCCATATATCTTGTTTTGGGAAGAAAGACAGGTTTGTGTATTTTTTTTAATCACTGTGTAAACATAATGCAACTTCTTGAAATAAATCTCGCACATGACTCATGCCTGTCAGTTCATTAGCTCTGGTATTTGGGGTGGGATTTACCTCACCTAGTTTTAGGCATCTGCTAATGGAGCAGCTTACTTTGGGCTCCTTTTCCTGGTTAATAGAAAACTGATCAAAGCAGTCGCTGGAGTTTAAAGGATGTTTCCTCCTCTTCTGTACTCTTCCCCTAAATTTGGGAGCTGCACATGTGCTCCATTGCCTGCTGCTGATATGGGAGTTGGGAATCTGGTGGAGAGATCTCTACCTAAATTGGCATGTGGGACAAGTTTCACTGTGTATTCCTGTAGTAACACACTTGAAAAATAGGTTGCTTCTTAGTTAGTGTTATATCTGGCTGATAGAGGTTATTTTGTGCTCATAAACTCATTAAGAATCTGTTCCCTTGTCCCTCCTCAAGCCTGTGTTAATTTTTGATGTTGAGAGACTTGGGTCTAGAATGAAATTTGTTCCTGGGAGAATAAAGTAGGAAAAGTGAGTGCAGAAGGGCAGGGCTGTACCAAACCCAGGCCCCAGCATGTCCTGTCCCTTTTTGGGAAGAGGCAGCACAGTGGCTGTGTGTGAGACCCCAGAGCTTTCTGGAGGTCAGTTTTGGGGTGAGTGCCATGTGGAATATGAATGATGTTGATACGGGCAAGGTGTGGGAGCTGTTCCTGCTGCCTTTGGAGCAGGGAGGATCTCCAGGGGTGTCAGCACCGACACCGACCCCGGCTGTCACCCCGAGTGATCCCGCAGCTCCTGGGATGCTCCCGCTCCAGTGCTGGTTATCTCTGCATGGAAACGGGGCAGGATGAGTTGTGTTTGCTGTTCATGTTTTGAATCAAACGAGCGGAGCATAAAGACAGCCCAAACCAGGCTTTAAAGGCCAGGCTGTGAGGGGTTTGCCCTCGGTGCAGTGAGTTGAGCAGCGAGAGGTAACCTGAGATGTTCCCTGAGGGGCTGGGGGTTTATAGGGGCTCACTTAGGAGTCTGTATCCAGTTCGATCAGATTGAGGTATCTGAGGTGCACAACTGAAGCTTAAAAATCCGTATTTCACAATTAAATGGTTTTAATGTTTATTAAACAATTGCTGCAGTAGGCGAGGAGCTGTCGCACAGCCCTTCCCACTAACCTGTCTCCAGGATGTTTTCCTGGCTCAGCAGTTATCCCAAGAAACACCTAAAAGTCCTTTTCCCAGTTTCCTAAAGCCACTTCTGAAAACCAGCCTTGTGTAGAATTGCAACGCTTTTGACCCGACCCAAGTGTAATTTTTCTGCAATAGTTTTATTCAGTAGGCAGCAAACACTACAAAAAAAGCAGAACTAACTAATAGTTATCTCAAATGGTTTGTGATCCTTCTATGCCAGATTACGCTGGTCTTGATTGTTAAAGGCCAGAGCTCTGAAGCAGTGAATCATTAAGGTTTGGTACCACATGATTTACTATAAACAAGGTTTAAGTTCCAGCTATTCCCCTGGTTCCAGACTCTATCTTGAAAACTTGACCTCTGACATCAGATCTGCTTTCTCCATTCAGGACTTAAAGGTTGTTACCAAACCAGTTTGTCCAAGAGGCTTTGGCATCCTGGGATTTGTTTGTTTGTTTTTTAAAGCGTGGCTTCAGCTTGATTTTCTGGAGGGGCTTATGGGGAACACGGCTAGGATGATTTAGTAGTTTTTGAGTGAGTAGCTTGGTAGCAGGGATGGAGCAGTGCTTCCTCTGGCAGCTCAGAGCTGTGCTGCTGTTTCTGCTGAAATTTAGGAGTTTATGTGTAGTGGAGGTTTTGCCAGTAGTTTGCTCAGGAGCAGCTTTGGGCCTACTACTGGAGAATCAATTTGTGATTGTTTTATTTCCCTGAAAGCTGATTTATGTGGTTTTTGAAACCAGGTTGTCTGTGTTATAATTGATGGCTCAACTTTGCTCTCCTTCTTCTGGGATCAAACCTGCCTTGCCTTCCTACTGGATGGTTGATTAATTCCCCTGTCCCTGCAGAAGAAATACTATCGAGAGAAGCTGTGGAAAAACACTTATTACTTTGCTTAAAACTGCTTCTTGTTGTCTTGGTAACAATAAATTTATGGGGTGACTTAAGCTGCTACTGCATGCACAGGAGATATAAACTGCTGAAAATTCAAAGGCATGAAAAGATGGAGAAACCTTCAGCTAGAAAGCATATGTCGTTTCAGATGTCCTTAATTCCTTATTATTCTCTTTGATCCTTGAGGTGTTAAAAAGAAGGAGCTTAGATTCCATTTATCACTTAAAAACTAGATTGAAGTAGAACCTGAAAAATAATTAAGTGTGATTTTTCTCTAAATGTGGGACGAAGTAGCTGATGGACCACGGGTGTTGTACTTCCAGCTCTGGTAGATTTGTATTTTTAACTCTTCAAAAGCTTCACTCATCTCTTTTGAGCTTCACCTTCAGCTAACCTTTGTTCCTTAACGCATCTTTTCAAAATATTTGGAGTTGTTAGCCTTTGGTCACCTTTTCTGCAGCCTCCAGTGGGGAATCTGTGTCAGGCTGGGGAGAGCTGGAAGCGAGGGAGGTTTGTACCCTGCGGGGGTGTTTAGATGGTTCCGTTTTTTGTGGAGGTTGGAAGATCTTTGAGCAGCTTTTGGGCTGTTTGGACCAAGAGCAGCACGGCTCATGTCAGTGGTGATCTCCAGAAGCCTGAAAGGTTCAGGAGCAGAGTGATTTAACTGGTTTTGAGTGTTTAAGGAAAGGGGTGAGAGCTGTGAACTCTAGGGCTGCAGAGACCAGGAGTGCCAGGACACAGGGAATGGCTTCCCAGTGCCAGAGGGCAGGGCTGGATGGGATATTGGGAAGGAATTGTTGGCTGTGAGGGTGGAGAGGCCCTGGCCCAGGGTGCCCAGAGCAGCTGTGGCTGCCCCTGTGTTGCAGTGAGGTGGCTGAGGGTGCTGCGACCTTCCCAAAGGCATCTCCACAGGGTCTGGAGTCGCTCCCGCGGGGCCGCTGCCCTTCCACCTGACAGCTCGGATGCACCAAGGCCCCCGTCCTGCCCCGCTCGTCGAGCCTCCGTTTCTGGGTGGCTTCCCAGAGGAATCAGCTCTGCAGGGGTCAGACTCCCATAGGGGTGAAGCGGCAGCATCAGCTCAGTCAGAGAAGCAGCGGGCATGCACACACACAGGCGGATGATGAAAGAGTCAGGAAGGGTTCTCTGGCATGGTCTTGTACACAAGGCGATTTATTTGAACCTCATGGCAGGGGAGGTTAGGAGCCAAGAAGAAGATGGAGGAAGGGCCTGGACCTTATATAGGAGGTTTGCAGGGCGGGCCAAACATCGGGATCGAGGGTGCTGGGGTGCAGGGGCGGTGCAGAGACGGGGCTGGGGTAAGGGACCAAGGGGAATACCGTGAGGGAGGTATAAGAGCCAGCGGGGGATGCAGGGAAGGGAAAATATACATGTAAGGAATAACAGGGGGCAGGGAGAAACAATGGATCAATCAAAGGAACAGAACTGGGATACATCATGTCCTTAGGAGAAGCCTTCCACTCAGGCCTGGGGGAAGACCCCCTGCCACAGCCCCCAGTGGGCTGGGTCACCGAAACACCCCCGGATCCCTGGCAGTGCCCAAGGCCAGGCTGGCCGGGGCTGGGAGCACCCTGGGGCAGTGGGAGGTGTCCCTGCCATGGCAGGGGTGGCACTGGATGAGCTTTAAGGTCCCTCCAACCCAAACCATTCTGGGATTCAGTTCATCCGCTCTGAATCTTTGCTGGCTGTGGATCTGTTCCTCTGCCAAACAGGGCCATGAATTTCCTGAGTGCTGGGCAGCCACCCTCAGACACTGGGGTGATGCAGCAGCTGCCCACCCAGGGTAGCTCCTCCAGACCAAGCTCCTTGGCTCTGTTCCTGCACAAAAGGAAGATTTCCACAGCCTGAAATGCAGCCACAGCACTCGGAGGGCTTTGTCCTGACCGTACCTGACTGCAGATCTTTCCACCCGTGCTCAAGGTGCTCTGTCCATGGAGCTGGGCACGGATGGTGTGGGTGAAGGGCTCGTGTCCAGCCCTGGTGACTCACCTCATTCTGCCCAAAATGATGAAAGACAGAGGCAATTGTGCTCAGGGTATTCAGGCATCACAGCAATAGCCTGGAGCTCTGACTCCCAGAAGTAGTTCCTGGTCTGTATTTTGTGACCTTTCCTTTTCCTTAAGGTCAGCTGTCCATTCCAACAGGCAGTACTTTATCCTGTGGTACAGCAGCTGGTGGTGGGTACCACCCCAGCACTGCCCGTGTTCCCCACAATAATGAGAACCAAGAATAAATAAGAACCAAGATGTTGGATTTTATCAGGTAATTTTAGCTGCACTGGTGACTTGTACGTTGAATTCAGTTTCTTACGTGTCCTCCTGTTACTTCTCCTTTCATGGAGAAACCACTGTCCTGACCTGCCATGCGCTTGCGTCCTGGGAAATACCAATGTTATTTATTGCAAATAAATATTCAGAGTATTTAAGCAGAATCTGTTGCTCTCCCAGTTCCTTTAGCCCAGATTGGGATGTGCAGCAGTACAGTTTGGGGCACAGAGGTTGCTGCTGGCCGGTCATCAGGTTCCTTTTCCCGTTTTTTCCAAGTGCATCTTTAATCCTTGAGGCACCGTGTGCATTGGCTTTTTTCTTCCAGAAAGCAATTTATGAAACGACTTGGATATAGTGCCAAAAAATCCCGTTGGGCAATAGCATTGCTTCAAATCCCATATTAGTATTGCCAATTTTTTTTTCTTGCAGTCAGCAGAGCAAATTTTTGAATAATCATTAAGATATTTACATAGAATTTGGTTTTAACCCCTACAGCAGTGGTCTGTGTTAAACCATGAGGAGTCAGACAATTCTAACTATGAAATATTTGTGTCCACATCAGTTTTTTTAAGGCTGGGTGATCCCTTGCAGCTGTGATGTGGTGGTTTTATAGTTGGTGAACTTTACATATAGCGACAGAAAGAGGAAAGAGCCTGTGTATTTTGTTCTTAAGTGGAGAGGGAAGACACTGGCCCAGCTGTAGACAAAAGGGAAAATCCTTTGAGCGAGTGCAGTCTTCAAAAAGGAAAAATTCATAAAGAATCCACCTGGATTTGAACATTAAGGTCTGGCTGATGTTTCTATGAAGTTGGTTTCAAAAGGGTTGTCACAGGGAGTTTTGTTGTGCTGTACAGGTGTGGGGCTCCAAATTTCCTTCTTGATTTCTTACCTGTGCTTAGAGTTGAAAAAATATTTCCCTATTCAAACTTTTTCCTTTTGCTGGTGCCTGGATTCCTATTATTCACTTTGCCTTCTAATTTATGCTTCGTGTATTTGTTCACTTTGCCAGTTCTTTGGTCACTGGTTCTATGAAATAAACTGCCCCGATAGTCAAGACAGGGAGATTTGCACACTTGAGAAAATAATAACAAAAAAAGCCCCAACACCTCATCTGAAAAGAATGCTCAGGGCAAAAATTACTAATGTGGTAAATGACTCCTGTCAGCAGAGTCTGGGCAGGAGTGTGGGCTGTGCTCCTGTGCATTTCCAGGCTTTTCTGCTCTCTTCCCAAGCACCACCATCTCTGGCCATTATTCTTTTCCTATCTTCCCCTCCCTGCAACCATTCTAAATGACTCCCTCTAATCCCCTGGCATTAACTGCACAATCTGAGACGAGGTAGGTGTGTTGCAGGCAGCTCCCTAAAGAAAACAGCCCAGGCATCTCTTCCCTTTGTGAGCGCCAAGTGATGTCCCGGGACTGGTGTTACCACTGCAGTCGTGATAGAGGCAACAGGCAGGGGCTCAAGATGGCAGAAAAAATGATGAAATACTCTTGTTTTGTAACCATATATCAGGGAATGTTCCCCACAGTGTATTTCTTAACACTTGAAGCGTGCTTTGCTGAGAGGGCCACGTGTCCTGGGCAGAGCTCTGTGCCATCGGACAAAACCGAGCGTTTAGAAAACTACAATTAACCTTTTGTTAAATAAATAAATTGTCCTTTGCCTCGCAGTTTGCAGGAGCATGGACATCCGCAACAACCTGACCCGGCTGAACATGCTGGAGAACTGCACTGTGATCGAGGGCCACTTGCAGATCTTGCTGATGTTCAAGACCAAGCCCGAAGATTTCCGCGAGCTCAGCTTCCCCAAGCTGACCATGATCACAGACTACCTGCTGCTGTTCCGTGTGTACGGCCTGGAGAGCCTGAAGGGCCTCTTCCCCAACCTCACTGTGATCCGAGGGACTCGCCTGTTCTTCAACTACGCCCTGGTGATCTTTGAGATGGTTCACCTGAAGGAGATCGGCCTCTACAACCTGATGAACATCACGCGGGGCGCCGTGCGCATCGAGAAGAACAACGAGCTCTGCTACCTGTCCACCATCGACTGGTCCAGGATTTTGGATTCTGTAGAAGACAATTACATCGTGGCCAACAAGGATGACAAGGAGGAGTGTGGAGATGTGTGCCCGGGCACTGTGAAAGGGAAGAGCAACTGTCCCCCGACGGTGATAAACGGGATTTTCATCGAGCGCTGCTGGACGCACGATCGCTGCCAGAGAGGTGAGTGCACAGAGAGGGGTCTCAGCTGGGGCTTTGCTGTCAAGTTCTGACCTGGCAGGACCTGTGAGGCCCTGGCACAGGGTGCCCAGAGCAGCTGTGGCTGCCCCTGGATCCCTGGCAGTGCCCAAGGCCGGGGTGGATGGGGGTTGGAGCACCCTGGGACAGTGGGAGGTGTCCCTGCCTATGACAAGGGTGGGACTTCTTGAGCTTTGAGGTCCCTTCCAACCCAAACCATTCTGGGATTCTTGGAGGGCTGATAGGTGCCTCTTGATTGCTACCTGTAAGCACAGGTTCCTAAATCAGGGCTCAAAATTGACATTAGAAGATGAAGAGAAAACCTTTGGGATGGGGTTGTGTGGGCAGTTCTTTCACCTATGTTTATAAGGTGACCAGAATTCTGTGTTTGGTTCCTCTGGAGAGTCAGGAACTGCCCAGAGCTCACCTTTTAATGGACTTTGAGTCCCTTGTGTGATAGCTGGGACTCTGAGTATCTTTGTTAGGGTTTGGGTAGGGAATGAAAGTCCAGACTGCCTGGAAGGGTGCAGCAGGTGGAAGCACAACAGTGGGGAAAAGTCTCCATGGAATAAACCCCATTCTGAAACTGCAATTCCATTTTTACCAAAACCTTCCTGCCATAAAAAGGTGTAAGATCTGTGGATGAGCGAGCAGCATTTGCTCAGGGAAGAAGCTGGAAGCCAAGTCAGACCTGAAGGGGAAGGGAGAAGGAGGGGAGAGGGCCTGGATGGGTTGGAGGGTGAAATAACAGGGCTTTGAGCCCGGGGCTTTGGTTCAGGGAGAAGCCATGTTCAAAAAGCTCACTGCTGTTACCACCCCAGTCCTCAAATGTATTAAAGTTGCTTTGAATTTTATACAGATTTGTTTTTTCCAAACTTGGAACTGACCTTAAGCTTAGCTTTAATTATATATTTGCTTTGATTTATGTTAAATCTGACTTGACAGGGGGAGCAAAGTGAATTGAGGTGAGAGTGACACATTTAGGGTTGTCTGCCTTTCTGGAGGTCGTGCATCCAAACGAACCAGTGTGTCCTGAGACGAAATTAGGAAACTTGTGGGCTGGAGAGAATTTCTTGCCAAGCTTTAAAGAGCAGCTCTGAGTGCTAAGTGCCAAATTTGAGGAGGAATTCCTACCAGTATGCACAAACTAAAGCAATTAATGTGGTTTCCCCTCTGCTACTCCTCACCCCAAAACTGTCCAGCTTCCTTTTAAAGAAAGTGGTTATTTTTTGTGGCCAGAATAACAGGGCATGAGCAAGAAGATGCAAGTGTGTACGTGTGTTCCTTTTTTAAAATGAAAAATAAGATTGTAAAGCATTTTATTTATAAACTTTCAGGTATGCAGTTACATCAGCACCGAAACCTGGTTTCTTATGCATTTCATGTGCTGTGTTTTCTGCTATTTCATAAGGTTAAAGGTCTGCTTTAACTGCACTTTTTTAGTGCTTAAACCACAATGCCCCTCATTCCTGTGAATTTGCTGGGGCTGTGCTGCAGCAGACTGGAATGGATGGTTTCTCTCCTTTAAACAACTGCCTATTTCCATGAAACCTGGAGAAATTGAATATTTTAATGATAGTATTATACCATTGGGACAGAAATCTCAGCTCCTGAGCCTCTGGTGCAGGAGTCTGTTGGAGGACACCTGTCCAGTACCTGCGTCAGCTCAGTCACAACATCTGTTTGACCCAGAAATTGAGATTTTAATCAGAAAATGGTTTCAAAAGTCACTATACACCGATGCTCCCATCTGGTTTTCTGTATCCCTTGCAGAAGGAGCAGTAGGGAAGCAGTGCTCCTGCATATTTGGGCAGTGACTGGAATGCACTTCCCAAACCACTTAACAAGCCGAGCTTATCTTTGTTTTGAACGTTTGGATTTGGACTTTAATTTTTTGGTAGCCGCTGTTTTGCACAAGCTGGGATCTGTGCGATCCCGTGCCTTGTGACACCTGCCCCTGTGCTTCTGCAGTTGTTTTGACAGCCTGAGAGGTCTTTTAGACCTTTTTGTCTGTTTATGAGTAGCCTTTAGACTCTGAGCACACGCCGATGGTGAAGATTAAGTGACATTTATTTAGCGAACCTGCCGGTGCAATCGCTGCCTCCTCTGTTCTCGTGCCAGCCCTAATGTATCCTTAGCATGTGTAATTGTTTTGTCAAGATTATTAAAAGCTTGTGTGAATTGTATTTTGGCTTTCCTTAGCCTGAAGAGCCTCGCAGCAGCTCCCAGTACCCGGGGTATTAATGTCATGAAATCTTTCCCTCTGCGTTTCTGCAGCTTATCTGGGAATCTTCAGCAGCTAATGCAGTGCTGAAGTCTCCTGGCTCTCTGGTTTTAAGCATATTCTCTTTTATTTTTTCTCTTTATCTTCTAAGCAGAATGAAATGTAGCAATTTCGGTATCATTTTCACAGGGAAGTTGGGTTTTGTGTGGAGTTTTTAACCCAGGTTATTTGTACCCCTGGTTTGTTTAATGAAACTCGGTGTAGAATCTCCTGGTTCCTTTTTTTTTTTTTTTAACTCTCTGGATGGGAAGTTGTTGCTGTCTAAACTGCTGCCCTGGGACTGGGAAAAACCCTTAAAGGATATGTAAATATTGATTGTTTTGATTTTACAGAGTGGGTGTCAATTGACAGAGACAAGTCCCGAGCTGACCGGCTTTTCCAGCCTGCTAAGCTTGGAGTCTTGCTGGAAAATATGAAGGAGATGGGCAAGAAATTTGGGAGAGCACCTGTGGGAAGGCCGGAAGATGTCCCAGGAAATGACAGGAGGGTGCAGCCAGCTGGGGATTGGTCTCTTCTCCCGGGGGACAAGGGACAGGAGAGGAAATGGCCTCAAGTTGTCCCGGGGGGGGTTTACATGGGAGATTGGGGAAAATTCATGGAAAAGGTTGTGAAGCACTGGAGTCACCATCCCTGGAGGTGCTCAGAAGCAGTGAGGATGTGGCACTTGGGGACAGGGGTCAGTGATGAACAAGGTGCTGCTGATGGTTGGACTTGATCTTAAAGGTCTTTCCCAGCCTTCAGGATTCTGTGTTCTCTGAAAGGTCTCGTGTGTGTGGGAAGTGGCAAAGTTGGGGCTGGAGTGGGGTCCTGCTGTCCCCCATCTCTTCCACACCGTTCCCTGCCCTTCCCCTGCCAGCTCTCTGTGGTTGCTTCACGTTATCCCTCTTTTATTTAATTATTCCTTTGTTTAATCAGCGCAAATATCCCAGTTGACTCCAAAACTAACTTTTCAGTTATAGCATGGAATTATCTCCAAGGCACACGTCCAAGCCTCTGAATCATCCCTGGAGCTACAATTCCAGCCCAGAATTTTTTTTTTTTTTCAGTTGGTGATAATGTGTTCAGGACAACAAAGTAAAGGATCCTCTTACAGACGTTGGAGCAAAGGTTGGGGATGAAACCAGTGGGGAGGAACTGCAATCATTTGTGGGCAGCTGCAGCCTTGGAAAAACCAGTTGCAGTATTGAGGACTCTGTGTCTGAGTGCAGGGATGTGTAGGTGGATGCACCATGGATTAAGATCTGTCGGGATGTGCTTCCTCAGAGATTTCTTTTTTTTCCCCTAAATCACTCATGTTGGTGTGAAAACCAAGTCGGTTCAGTTAAGGCCAGCTCATGTTATATTTTGGGTAGGCAGGGAGGGAAATGTGTAGTCTGTTTGGAATTTGGGTCTAGCCTGATGCTGTTTATGGCAGCCAAGTGCTGTTCCTGTTCTGGGGGTTTTGTACCTCGGCACTGACATTTTTAACAGGGCTTTTTTTTCACATACACAGTTATTTTATTGCCATCAAAATGTACTTCTTGGTCCTGCACTGCAGAGAGCATCTTTGCTGAAGAACGCAGACAACAAAAATGCTGGAAATGCCACGTCCTAGACCTTGGTCTGGATCTGCCAAACATGATTTTCATATTTCACATTTTTTCCACATCTTTTTTTTTTTTTTCTATACGTCTGTCACTCCTCTTGCGGAAGGAACAATTCCCTCTGAAATAGGATTTCCTGCCAATTCTCCCTGCAGTCAGGCTGCTCTGTCCATACAGAACTTGGAGCAGTCTCCTGCGTTTGACAGTCTAATTATGAAGGCAAGTTCAGCCTTTTATTGCACATTGGGTCATGTGGAAGTGGAGTAAGGCAATAGGAAGGAAAAGTGGAATGGCCAAATAAAAGTTACCAGCAAAATTATCTGCGGTGTCAGACAGTCCCTTGGTGAACACTGAAGGGCCACATTCCTGGAATATGAGGATGGATATCTGAAATAGTTTTTACGTGGCCAAATAGCGATAGGAAAAGGGGGAATGGTTTTAAACTAAAAGAGGCAGTATTTAGGCCAGATGTTAGGGAGAAATTCTCTACTCAGAGGGTGGGCAGCCCCTGGCACAGGGTGCCCAGAGCAGCTGTGGCTGCCCCTGGATCCCTGGCAGTGCCCAAGGCCAGGCTGGCCGGGGCTGGGAGCAGCCTGGGACAGTGGGAGGTGTCCCTGCCATGGCAGGGGTGGGATGGGATGGGATGGGATTTAAGGTCCTTCCATCTGCCACTATTCTGGGATTAATTCTCTAATTCTATGAACTATAGGCTTCATTCCTTAGAAGATAAGATAGAATTCACATTCTCCTGTTCATCCTGAATGAAACCTTTATAGGAATCTATTATCTGCTTGATCTTGGGGCTTCTTGCTACCAGGAAATTTGAGTTATTAAGAGTGTGGGCCATTTCAGGTCTGTCAGTAGGCTCCTTTTTTCCATCTATTATCTTGTTTTTCATGACAAAAACCAAAATTGTTTCTCCTTTAGTGCAATTTAGAATTCGTGGCAAAATACTGACTTTATGGAAAGTATAGGAAATAATTTGGGTCTATTGAAGAGGACATGGAGCAGCAGATGGAAAGGATGACAGCCTGGAATAATTGACATGCAAAGAGCTTCTAAAGAAAGGTTCTGTGTGAAAATAATAAAGTTTTTCCATGGTTTTGGGTGTGATTTTTGGGGTTGTCCTCTGCAGAGCCAGGAGCTGGACTCGATGATCCTTGTGGGTCCCTTCCAAATCAGGACATTCTGTGATTATTTTTTTTTCTATCATGTTGGGAAACAGGTCTAGAGACAAAGGGATACAACAGGATCTCTCTTTAATTTCCCTGTGATTTATCTGGGGACAATTCTGGGACAGAGAAGGGACAGGTAAGGAACTGAGGAGCCGCTTTGTTCCCAAGCACAAGCAGCACAACAAAGCCCTGAGAAAAAATTGCTCAGCCTGAAATGTCTCTCAACTGCTGTGAAACAGCACCAAGCGCTCTCAGAGAGACCAGCGCCAGCAGAAATTCTGCAACTCTGAACATCTTCAAGGCAGGTTTGAATAACAAAGTTCAGAGGTGTGTGTGGGAAACGCTTTGTGATGTTTACTTAGGTAGAAATATTACTTAGCAACAGCTTCCTGTAATTTTTATATGCTGGGAATTTCTGTAACCATGAGCTTGGTTTTATTACCTTTGTATGGGAAAGGGGTCTCGAAGCGGTGAGCAGACTCAGCCAGCCTCAAGGGCAAGATATTTTTAAAGCTTCAAACACAAAGGAAATTTTTCCAGTCGCTACTACATGAAGTGGAAGTGCTCCTTTTATTTGGAGATCTGATAAGGGCTGCCTTTTTTTCTTTTGCCTTGCTCTGACAAATGCCACATGGAAGCTGACACCGGATAATCTCACTGGGGTGTCTGTGCCGACCCTGCCAAGCTACAGCTTTATTGAGGGCCCATAGCTGGGGCCGTGGTGACACTTTGCCAACGCTGAGACATCCTAAACTAATTCACTTGAGCTTATTAAGAGTAGTTAAGAGATTTATGGTGCTTGGGGTTGTGATACAGCCCAGAATTGGGGGAGAAGGGCTGGAAACAATCCCTCAGTACAAGTGACTGTTTAAGGATATGCTCCTTTGGAAACACCAAACAAAACTGGGGAAGAAGCATCTGGAGCAGCTTTTCTCCACTGAGGTGGGGTGATGCAAGGCTGTAGGATTTCCATACAAAGGGTCTCAACTTGCTGAGAAATCTTCACACATGCAGCTGAGCTGATGTTTCCTCAGATTCTTCACTGCTGCACCTTTACTTAAACTCAGGGAGTGAAGATTTTCTGCTCCCGCCCCAACTCCCAACTAGCACTTCAGAAGCAACTGTCTGACCATGCCATCTTTAGAGATGTAAATACACAGTAAATACAGAGCATTCCTCCCCATAGTTAAGAGATCTGAATTCCTGTACAAAAATCTTGTCAAGGCAAAGGTTTTTGACGAGTTAAAAAGGAGAATGAGGTATTTTGCTGCTGATAACGGTGAAAACTGGAAAGGTTTTCACCTTGTTTGGTTCAATCTGCTAGTTTAATTCTTCCACCCGTAGCCTTTCCCCAAAACATTTGTTGTTTGAGTCGGTGTCTGGGCCCTTGAGGAGGCTGAGAGGAGTGCAGTGCCTCACATGCAGTGGTTCAGCACTGAAGATACTCGAGATGTTCTTAAGCCTCAGTTTGATCCTCAGCGCTGACGTTGGCTCCTTGGGAGTTCCAAGAGTGCTTCAGGTAAAACTTTTCCCCCTTCAACCACAGTTGCAAGTTACCTTTTTTTTTGCTTTTTTTTGTCCCTTGTTAGATAAAAACCAGGAGACTTGGCAGACACGTTCCTTGGAAAGTGCTGCAGTCTGGGTGTGTGAGGGGGAAGTCAGAGAATGTAAAAATAAAACCAATGTTTCGAGTGACAGAGTTAACATGTGTTGGTATGAATGTATGAATGAGAGAGCAGGAAATGGTTCACCTAGTGTGATGTGTTTGTTCAGGGAGGAGGAGATGTGTTTCGTTCAGAGCAAATCCAGCTGGGTGTTCAGGGTGCTTGGGTGCTGTAAGCAAGGACAAGGAATTAGCCAGCTTGTATATCCCCTGTGTTTTCTTCCCTTTGCACCTCCTTCATGAAGGCAGGACAATGAACTTCTGCATTTTAAATCTTTTAATTAATTGTAAAAGTATTCTAAATTGAGTGCAATTCCGATGCCCCTTCCTGGATTTAGGCAAAATGGGCAGAATAAATGTAAGCTGTGTGATGGGACAACAGTCTTTGATTTTGCGGGGAAGGAACTGGAAATCTTTGTTGTTAAGGCTGTGAAGGGATTGTGAACTGTTGAGTCTGTACAAAGAAGTGCATTCAGAGTGTGTGAGCAGACCAACTGAAATATGTCACTTGGCAAAGCTCTCCAAAACATCTTTCCCTATCAGGAATTGGATTTGACAGGGATTGCCTCTGTAAGGTAATTACTGTGCTTTAAAAAAAATCCCAACAAAGCACCCAAAACAAAACACAAAAAAGGTCAAAACCCCCCAGGTGTGACCAGCACAAAGATTGTTTCTAACTGAAAGGTTGAGGATTTCGGGACCTTTTGATTAATTACAGAGCTGGGGAATAAGCAGCCGTGTCCTGGAGGAAGCACCACTCACCCTCCTCTCAGCTTGTAACAATAGCTGGGTACAAGTTCAATGATTAGGCTTCCCAATTATATCCTATAATTGTCTGCAAATTCCCATTGAGGGATGTGAATGAACTTGCTGGGGTGTTTATGCTGCTTAATTAAGGCTCTTGGTTAGGTGGGAAATAAAAAACGTTGGGTCAGGGGAGGTCGAGGGGGACCTGGCTGGGATTGGCTGCTTGGGATGAGCTTGTAGTTATTCCAGGTCCTGCCTTGATCCCAGGTTTTTGTCTGGCATTGCATAAGTGTGCAGGGAGATACTGGATCACAGCCATTGCCTTCGTCTGTATCTCAGTTTTTTGGGTGAGGGTACTGGGGGGCACTGAGCTGACGTTGCTGAAGCATTGTCGGCCTGGCTTTTCTTTTGGCTTCAGACACATACAACAAACAGAATTAACTTTGGCTCCGTGCAGTGCTTAAATGCTGGCTGAGTACTTTAATGGTTTCATGTGAAGAGTCTGGATTCCTTGTGCATCTGGGTTTAAACTGACCCAGGCAGGACACGGCACCTGCTCGTGTCCAGAAAGTTTTGTGATTGGAATTGGATGCTCTGTACTAAGAAGAAACTTCTGTACCCTCAGTAGGAATTCCTTACTTTGAGATTGTGTTTATTTCCCTGCCTCCTGGGCACCTTGAGAGATTAAGGCTCTGAGGAAGAAGGTGTTTTGAAGGAAATCCCACTAAAGGGTTGGAAAGAAAGTCCAGTTAGAATAGCATTCAGCAGAATGTTGGGATTAATTCTCTTAAGAATGTTTTTAAAGAACTCAGGGTGTGCGTGGTTTTGGTGCACTCCAGAAAAAGAAATGTGATCTTAATCTTGTGTATCAGGTCAGAGGTGTCATTTTCCAAGGATGCCAAGAACTGCTGCTCCACTGGAATTACAACTCGGGCAGTTTCAGCTTTTGCAGAGCTCAGCTCCCGTGCTGCAGTCGCTGAAGCACTGGCAGGTGCTGGCCAGGTGAACTGTCAGGGATTGTGACCCTTCTCAGGAGTTATGCCTCGTTCATAAGCATAAAGAGGCTGGCAGGTATTTAGCAAGACTGGTCTGATGAAGAGTGTATAACTTGCAAGATCTTTGATTTCAGTGCAGTTTGGAGGCTTCTGGAGTTGCGCACATGAGACTCTGGTCACTTGGGACTCCACAAGATCAGTGCTGGTGTGTGGCCACACTGGAATTTCAGGACCCTGACATGATGAGCTGAGCCTGAGCTCATCTTACAGCACAAGACCGATGGTTTTTAAGTCAGAGTTAAGGCAACTTGGGGAGCAGGTTTATCAGAGATCCGAGAAAACACCTGCAAGCTGAGCAGCAACATCTGTGGTTCTGCCTTTCTGCTCCCTCGTGCTCCTCTCGGCTCACTTTGGTCTGACCCCTGGGCACAATTCCTCATTTCGTGGTTCTTAAAATGTGAATTGTCTGGGGCAGAGAGGGAGGAGGTTGGTCCCAGTGTGTTCATCAAAACAAAGCCTGCTGGACTGTAGGGTGTGAGGAAGGGAAGGTTCATAGGGCAGGGGGGCAGGCAGGGTTTGGAGCTGTGTAGCCATAATTTCCAGCCCAATTTTTGATGTTTTTCTCTGATTTTGTAGCTGTGGGAGTTTAATTATGCTGAGAGCACGCAGCATTATTGCAGTGCAAGGCTCTAAGCCTGTGGGCAGAGGTCCCAGGGCAGGAGCTTGGGCTCTCCACAGCGCTGCAGAGGTGCAGGAGCAGACGCTCCCTCCCTGCCCAGAGGAAGGAGTTGGGTGCTGGGATGTGACGTTCTCTTGTGGCGCTCTGATGACACAAAATGGGGCTGTCTGTTTGCTGGCTGATTTTCCCCCACTGATGTGGAGAGCCCAAGCCTGACACTGGGTGTTCCAGGGATGGATTATTTGGTGTCTGTGGCAGAGCTGCTGAACTTGGCAGTGTCACTTCCGATAATGAGGGAGATGTCGTCAGCTTCTGAGTTGTTTGCTCTGAAATATCTGCAGTAACTGGGAGTTCACTCAGCAACCTGCAGCAAAAAAGTCAAGTTCCAGCTATTGCACTGACCTGGGCACTGGGAAATCCCTCACACAGAGGCCCCAGACAAACTCTGTCGTATCAGCAGCGTTTTATAATAGATAAAGTACATAAAGAATGTTTGCACTTGAAGGTGGGCTTGATTAGAAAATCTCAGGAATTATGCAGGAAGCCTTAGCCCTGTGTCTTGGTTTCCCAGGAGTAAGGCACGTGCAATTCCACAGACATCGCAGGGTAACAAAGCATTTTTCTGTTTCCATTTTCAACTTCATTAAGCACATCCATGTTGCGTTACGGCACTGGAAGGATTTTAATACTTCATGAGCAATGAAAAGATTCATTAAAATTTGAGTATCAGACAAATGTTCTTCTTGTCTTTTCTGCGAAGACAATCCAGTTATATTCTCTGGGTAGTGCAAACATGGAGCAGTGATTTAATGAAATGAACAGCATTGGTTTTTTCTGGCCTTCGGTCTTTTCTGAATGTCATCTTTCTGAAGTCAGGCTGATCGCACTGATGTGTTTACACAGCTTCAGCTCGGGATGGAGGAGTCCAAGAGCTCCCTCTAAGTACCCCTCAAAAGCTCCCAAAAGCCAGAGAGGAAATGGAGCTCCTCAGTGTGATGTCTGACTGTCTGAAAGTCTCGCCCAGTGGAGCCTTAACAGGGTTTAAAGGAATAAGGCTTTTGTTTTAAAACAGTACTTGAAGCGAAGCCTTTAAAGCTCAATAAATTAATTCTCTGTTCATTCAATTCCGTGGATTTTAGGCTCCGGGAATCTGCATGCTCTGTTTCTGGCAGACGGAGCATAGCACATGGGACAGTCTTACCTGGAGACTTAAGGAAAAAGCAATTTATGTAGAAACTGGTGTTTTATCTGAAACAACTTCTTACGTCATCAGCATCTCCACAATTATTGAATTAGCAAAAGAAATGCCATGTGTAGATTTTCCTTAGGCTTCTCTTCCACACTCCAATAACCTTATCTCCAGAGCTGCTTAAATAATTTGTGTAGTGTTCGGCTGCTTTTTCAGTGCTTGGATATCGAGTTTCTGGTCCACAAAACCAGTCTGTTCGAACTGGGTATCTGCATCGAGCATCAGTTTTTGTTCTGGGAAATAAGAAATGTCCTTTGAGCCTGTACAGTGTGTGAATTTGGTGGGTGTGATAAGAAAAACGTCCCCGTGTTTTGCATGGCTCCGGCGGCAAAAGGAGGAGCAGCCGCCTGACGCTTCTTGCTCCTCAGCAGCGGGGAAGAGCCTGTTGTTTTTCCACATGCTCTAATCTGTGATAACAAAAAGAACTTCAGATTATGTTTTTCAAACACGCTGCGGGTCTCTCGGTGCTCAGATTTGCCAGTGACTCTCTCTGCTGTGGGAACGCGTCCGTCCACCCAGAGCCTGAATTGAAGTGGCTTGGGTTCAAATCCGCGCCTTGTTTTGGTGCCGGAGGAGGCTGAGCAGGACTCAGCAATCAGCTGAAACCAAGTGTTTGGCTCTGCTCTGGGTGTTCTGCAGAGGGCTGGGTGCTGGATGTGGACTGGGGTACCGCCAGTCTCTTCCTGGCACTGCCACGGCTTGGGCCCCTCTTTGTGACTTCCATAAACTTCAGCCGGCCAGTGCAGGAGGTGCCTCGAGGCAGAATTTAACTTAAGGATGGGTTTAGACAAACAACCATCAGAAATGTAGTAGGTAGAGTATTTGAGGTGGCCTCAGACAGGTGGATGGACTGGGTGGCATCTCCAAAGCTCCTTGGGCTCCCTTCCATTGGCGGATTGATTCCAGTGCTGGCAGCTCCGAGCTGAGACCTGAAACCTCTGGAGTTTGATGAAGAAAAAGACTCTTTGTCCCCGGAGAAACTGATATGGCTTCAGGTTACTTGTAGAGGAGAGTCCCATCTCTTTTTCTTGCTAGATAATGCTGGTTTGTGTCATTTTTTTCCCCGGAGGGCTCTCTCCATTGTAAGGTGATTTCCACACATTTCCCCAGTAACTGCCCCATGAGGGATCCGGTGTGTGGCTGTGGCATCAATTAGAGAGCTCTGAATAGTCCTAATTGCTCTGCAGTGGACAATGCTGATGGCAGCTGGTGATTAGACCATATCTGAGTCCCGTGCTGATAAAGTGAAGGTTTTTAGCACCGTGGCACACGCCTGCAGGGGTGGGGGATGTCAGCAGATCCTGTTCCTCCCGATGGCCCGGCGCAGCTTCACCGCTGGATAATGGGACTTCAGCTACTCCTGCACTTCCCTGTGACCTCAGTGGCAGTCAGTTTTATTTTAAGAGCTTGCCATGGTGTGAAATAAAGCAGAATTTTCACAATTCTGACCACTGACAGTTGGAGCCATCAAGTATTGTGGAAGAAGGATCGGGAATCCAAGATCTCCCCTGAGCTCAGTGTAACTGTGGATGATTCAGTTTCCCTGCTGTTGGCCTTGTTGAGATGGCACAACTAGTTTGGCATTAAATACCTTCAGATTACAACTTTCTCTTGCATAATTTACAAGGAGAAATAGATTAATGGCCTCCAAGGGTGGCTTGTGCAACGTAGTTAATGGTTTTTGTACTCGTCTCCAGTTGTTTGGTTTTCCTCAGGGTTGTGTTTGTGTGACTTTTGGTCATTTTTATCATTTCTCATTTGGGCATCTGGGTTAGAGCAGCAGAGGGATGTGGCACAGTCAGAAAACTCGAGGGATCAGAGTAAGGAGAAGCTGTTAAGCCAGTGGATATCTGGATATCTGGGAATAGCCAAGCTGGATAATTTGTGCAGTGCCACATATTCGTATACAGTGAATTACTTGAAAATGGGCATTGCTGGTATGCCAAGGATGACAAGGGCGAGTAGTAAATAAAAATACATTGCACATTGCTTGGCTCTGCAGGCAAACAGTATCTATTTCAGTCCTGCTAAGGAAATTCTTATGCCTCGAAATAAACCGTGGCGAGCGTGCGTAGGCTTCGGGCAAACTGGGGAGGGTGTGCAAAGGAGTGGGCAGGAGCTGAGGAGGCCACAGCAACTCGAGGAGTTGAGAGAATTTTATATGGGTGCACAGAATTGATGGATTTGATACTGGTCACGAGATACTGCATCCATTTCTCCTTTGCACAGTTCAGATATTGCTTTGGGAAAAGTTACTGTATGTTCAGGGAAAACTGAAGTGCCACCTGTTAAGTGAATGAAGGCACAGTACGGTGTGGAGCTCGGGGTGTATCCATGTGGGAAATAAATGGAGGATGGATGTGTCAGTGCTGCTTCTGGTGAGCCTGGATTTGGGCAGCTTGTTAAGTGACTGTGCACGGAACAGTTTGTGCACCCTGGTAATTTCAGGAAAATAATAAATCTGGTTGGTAGAGCCAGTTAGCTCTGCTTCCCGGGAAAATCCACCTTTCTTTGCACGACTGGCCTTCAGGTGATGCTTTGCCTTTCTCTCCCTCCTCATCCTCTGTGGGAGGTGAGGCAGAAAGGGGGATCTGGAGTAAGGAAGGGGGATCTGGAGTGAGCCCCGTTCCTTTTTCCCCTCTGTTTGTTTTCAGTCTCGTCACCCACAAACACAAATTCGGTTTCAGTATCGATGTTTACAGTTCATGACTGTGCTGTGAAATCTGCCCAGATTAAAATCTTAACCTCTGCCTGACATTTCTGTGTAGATCATTAGTTATCAGCATAATCTCCTTGTGGTTAATCTTATACTTCCGCCCATTCCATTGCCTTTCTCAGCTATGGACAGCTCCATTTTTGCTGTAAACTGTGCCTCTGTTTTGGTGTAGATTTGTTGTTTTCTGTGTCCGGATTACGTTTATGTAACGTATCTAAAATTCCATCTTTCCTCATCCCCACGTGTCAGCATAGCTTTCATTCTTTCATGCCTTGTTTACTACAACATCCTTCCCCGTGGCCTTGAGGAAAGGAATCTTGTCCCTCCCTTATCTGTGCAGAAAGCAGAGCTTGGATGTTTTGCCTCGTGCCTTGATGGTATCATCAGTCCTCATTTTCAGGACGGGGTTTGTAGGTAAAGGTAATAACTTGTGTTTGGAAAAATCAAATGGGCTTTGGTCTTAAACCATCACCAAGTCCTTGTGTGTATCTCCATTTGTCTCTGTTTCTCACATACCAGCTCCTAGAATCATAGAATCATGGAATATCCTGAGCTGGAAGGGACCCACAAGGACTGTCACTTATTTTTAGGACATGCCTGGACCACTTTCCTGTGATTTGGGTATTCTGGGGTTGCAGTGAGTGAGCAGGTTTGGCAGGAGGAGGTTAAAGTGAACAGGGATGTTTACAAGATGCTGTACGTTGGAGAGTAATAAATAGTTAAATATTAACATGAAGCTTTCATGAGGCTCCCAGGTGGCATCAACTGTTGAATGATAACACCAGATCCTTGGGTTGTAATAAAGATTGAAATTTAACAAACCATAACAACAAAAAAATAACCTTATTGTTGTGAGTAAAATTATGATCAAAGCTTTACAGGGAAGTGCCCCAAATTGACGTTAATGATTCTGGTCTTGGTCTGAATTACAAATTGTCTCTTCTGCTGTACAGAATAAAGTACAATATTTTGCTTGATGATGTGGTGTCAGTTTTGGGGCTGGCATATTAAAAAAGCCCAGCTGCCAAGCAGAGGTGGGTGGTTATTTCTGATCCCTTACACTAAGCTCCCATGTAATTTTGAACACAAAGTACAAGGAGCAGGCTTGACCTGCTTGCCAGAGAATGGCACAACAGCACTGTTGTAGACACTGGGTAAAGTATTTACAGCTTCTGGTCGCTATCCTGGGGTGCACTTTGTGACACTTGTCCCACCTTTAACAGTTGCTGCTGTGTTTTCAAATCAGACTCTGTGTTTTGGTCGTTTGAGCTCGATGGCCAACAGCTTTGCTTGATTCCTGCAAGTTGTTTGTACCTGTGTGGGCAATCAGCTCGATTGAAAGGCGCCAGGAGGATGAAAACAGAGCTAGTCTTGAGTTCTAATTTCTTTATTCATTCATTTTTTCCCACATGAGGTGTTTTGCTCTGTAAGTTTGGTTCACAAGGGGCTTGCAGCTGTGGTGTGAACACCACTGCTTAAAATGCACAAAAGGAAAATGTTTATTTGATCTTTGTTCTGCCTGGGCAGTATTAGGGATACTTGGGTGGGAAACATCCAGTTCTCTGTGTAAATAGTTGGGGTGACAGAGGAGAGCAGGAGTGAAAACCTTCAAGGGAGAGCAACAGAAAGGTCTAAAAAATCCATGAAAATGGGAGCCTATCCTGAAGGTTCAGTGCAGGAAGATGAGGGCCTTCCATAGCTGAGGTTTGTAGCCCAAGAAGTCCTGTCCCTGAAAATAAGAGATGATATTGGGCTGTCAAACTCCATCTGTGGGGTCTGAATTTACACAGGATTTTGGGCAGCTGGGCACAGACCCTGCCTTGTGCCTGCCTGTGGAGATGGAGAAGCTCATTTGCAAAGGTTGTCACTTCCTAAGAAGATGAAGAACGAGTGACTGAAGGCATCGTGGATCTGTTGAGGTTGATGACTCCTCGAGGCTTCACCACACTAAGATGACTGACATATATTTTAGATATTAAATAAGTAAAATGTGTGTGTATATGTATGCGTGAGCTCCTCTTAGCACGTTACCCATATTCCTTGGCGTAATTTGCACAGGAGTAAATATGAATTTCCAGAGAAATGCCCCTCCAGCAGGTGTAGTGCAGGAGATAATGAATTACCCCTCAGTTTACACAGCAGAAGGTTGGCACAGAGGAGGCTGTTTCTGGAGAGATCTCCTGTTATCTGCCCCTTTCCTCTGTAAACAACCGAGCTCAACCTTTCTCGTATCTCCATTCAACAACTTCTTCCACAGACCTCCACTATCACGGCTGGACAAGGTGGCACACGACTCCAAACTCTTTTATCTTGTCTAAACTCACATTTGCTGATCCTCACAGGTCCAGCATCCCCGTGGGCTTCAGCTGCTCCTGGCGGGAAGCGGCCGAACCCCGGCCCCGGTTTGGAATATCTGAGCCATCCCGTGTAGCTCCAGCTAAGCACGTAATTTGTGGAAGGGTTGGGAGGAGAAGCAGGTTTTTTTCTTATCCTTACTGATAGATGAGATAAGAGGTGTAATGTTGTCCTGAGAAATGTCAATGGGAAGAGTTTCCTTGACGTTGTAGTAAGTCTGTTGTTTTTGGAAGTCACTGTCCATGGGAAGGGAGGCACCTGCAGTTAATTTTATCTGTTCCTGTGTAAATACAGACCTCCTAATGTTCCCAGCTCGCAGTTCAGAGGGGTCATGGCATTATGTACTGTAATATCTTATTTTATAAATAACACTTTATTTTAGTGCTGATTGTAAAATCTGGGATTTATTTGGCACTTGCTGCTTCCCGAGCTGGTGCTGAGAACTGCAACCCTTTGTTGTGGGTTACAGCACTTGAGTCGATGCCTCTTGGAAGGGTTGTTCCTTGGTTGTCTTTGGGGAAAAGGGAGGGATGAGGGTTGTTAGAGCAACTGAGCTCTGGGAATAAGTGACATCAAATTTGCTTGAGCATCTTGTCATTATTTCCTGAATTTTGCTAGACCACTGCGGCCAACGCCGGGCGTTCCCAGCAGGATTTGGGTATCACCATGTTAACTTCTTATTTTTTGTTCTCTTCTAGTTACTCCATTTATTTTGTAGATTCAGGAAGGGCTGGGGGAGCTGCCGTTGTTTGTCACCAAGGAGATCAAAAGTCCTTGTGCTTTTTACAGTCCACTGGAGCTCTCCAGCCCTGTCCCTCCCAGGCACGTTTCTGCTGCCGTGGTGCCCTGGGAGCCGCGTGTCCAGCGCAGCCCAGGACTGCTGCTGGTGGGCTTTGGGGTTTAGGTTTCTGCCTCTTTGGCCTCTGTGACATGAAGAAATAATTGAAGGAATAAGCCACAGTGCAGTGGGGTTTGCAGCACGCTGGGTTTTTTGCAGCAATTCTCTGTCCACCTGCTCTGCTGTGGGTTTTAGATTTATTCTTTACTTAGTCTTCACCAGACGCAGTTTTGCTTAATTTAATAGCTCTTTTCAGCCTTATGATACATTAATGCACTGGGATTAGGTGTTGTCTTGACGTGTTCAGATCAAATAAACACTCGCAGGAAAATAGATGATTGTGAGTGAAAAAATTAAAAATTGGTTTAGGGATAAAAATTACGTTTATAGGACAAATGGCGCTTAACAACTTACTGAATTAGGAGTCTTCTTGACTGGAAGAGAATGAGTGAAAGAGCAAAAGCAATCAAGTAAAAAATACTGTGTATGTACAACAGAATTTCATACATCATTTTATGAGGAGTAAGACCCATATGGATTTCCACAGCACTTGCAGCAGGAAACAAGCCCAGGCTCTGTAGTACTAAATTAAGATCACATGCTTGCAACACACTGAGGAGTCACTGCCGGCGGCGATTAGTCCTTGGGCTTCCTTTTTTTTTTTTTTCCCCTTTCCTTGTTGGTTTTGTTTTTGTTTAGAACCACAAGAACCCATTGCTGCGGAGGTCACTGCCGCGCCTGCACCGTTAGGAAATGAAATTACAGTTCCCTCTGCAGCCGTAACTCAAGTAGGACTCTGCATGTGGATAAATTTGTATGTCACATTTCGCAGCCATTTACAGTAAGAAGAGGGGGGGAAAAAAGCCACGGGGACGTGCAGAGCGCTGCGATCCTGTTTCTGTGGGGCTCTGGCTTTGGGCTCTGCGCGTGTGCCCGTGGCATAACATGACACCAGCCCAGGCCTGGCACCAGGGCAGCCGTGCCACGGCCAGAACGAGCCACCTCCAGCCGTGGCAGCGCCGGCTTCATGCCGGCTCCCTCCTGCCTCCCGCTTAGGAACGCCGCGCGTGAATTAAACGCTGAAAACCCCACGGCAGCCCTTCAGGTGCATTAAATTGCATTAAATTGCGTTAGGCTGGTGAGGGCTGTGCGTGGCAGTGGGGGCCGGGGAGCTGGCAGGGTTAAGGCTGTTTGCCTTGTGCAGATAGCGGGCGGTTGGGTTGGATGCCTCCCCTGCGCAGGCAGCAAATGCATTGGCTGAGGTTGAGGGCGGTTCTCCTGCCGCAGTTGTTTTGTGTCCTGGACTCCGTTGGATCTGGAGCCTCCTAATTGCCTTGTCTGTAATCAAAATAGAGTTTCTGTGAGCCAGGGGAGAGGAGCTGGTGGTGTGAGGGGAGTTTGCTGCTCGCCACGGGCTCAGCTGCTGGACGCTGGACACCTGTGGTAGCCAAAGCGACCCATGGTGGCCCAGGCTGCCTCCACTGACCCCCATCCACACACACAGGGCTTGTTACTGCACTCTAAAAAAATCACCTTTATCCCCAACAGATCAGTCCCAAAACCATGTGGTGCCCGGACAGCACATGTGCAGCATTTTGGTGTTCATATGTGTGGTTTAGAATTTGTCCTTGATGAACCGTGTTCCTCTTGCCCAACCCAAACCACCACCTGTGTGAACACCCAGTTCAGCTCACCCAGGATGTTGCTATTTAAACCCACCCAGTGGCAGAGAATCCCAAAGGAACAGCAAAACTTACCCTGAGTGGTGTTTTTTCCCTCTTTATTTGGACAATAAATAAAAATAAAATAAAAACCGTATCATTAACAGAAAACAAGAAAAAAGACCTAACACTGAAGTTTTTTAACAGCTTAATGCTTAATTGACTTGCCTGTTAAATACGGATCTCCTGGTTACCTGTGCTGGCTCGGGAATGTGTTTACAGTATCAGTGTGTTTTGTTTCCACCTGGAGCACGGGGAAGTGGTGAAACACGGGAGCGATCAACGGAGGTGGAAATTCCTTTGCGCTGACTCCGCGGCCGCCTGTCCCCCCCAGCTGGGCCTCAGCAGCACGGAGAAATGTCCGTTTGAATCTCTAATCAGAAAGGTTTGGAAAAGGCATTGTTTCCTCAGTCTTGGGAGCCACGCTAGCAGCGAGTTAAATATTTATTCACCCCTGGAACAACAGGTTTGAACCTCTTGTGTCGCTGCGTTTCTCCCCAGGTTGGCGTCGGGCTCTTTGTCAGCTTTGGGACAGGGATTTTAAGCACCCAGTTCCCACAGATCTGCTGAGGAGGTGTCGTGGCTGTGCTGGGCAGCTTTGTCCTGGTGCTGAACCCATGGCCCTGCAGCAGCTTTTGTGGTGCAGCGTGGTGGCTTCTGCCCCTGCCCAGAATAGCTGTCCCTTTGTCTCTCACATGGGTTTGTGGAGTTCCCTTTGGACTTTCTGTGAAGAATGGAGAGAGTTGATTTTTTTCCATGCTGAGAGCAGAGCCCTGCATTGTCCAAAAGTCTCACACAGCCTTAACCACAGGGGTGTCGTGTCTGAACCTTCCCTGAGCCTCCCCACGTGTTGCAGACTGTGCTACACTCCCAAAAGTGCCACCTCAGAGTCACAGAACACCTTGAGTTGGGAGGAACCCAGAAGAATCATCGAGTACAAACAGCCAACAATCCCACCCTGTGCATCCCTGAGATGCTGGATCCAAACTCTGCTGGAGCTCTGGCAGCCTTGGGACCCTGACCATTCCCTGGGGAGCCAGTGTTTTCATGCAAAAAGGCAAATCTCTGTGGGCCATGGCAATTACTGGGGTCTGCAGACCTCAGTGGAGAAGGGTAATGAGGTGCACAAACCTATTCAGTGCTGACCTGCAGTGAAAGCACAACGTGGCAGTAAAAAACCCAAACAAAACCCTTATTTCTGGCCCATCTGAATCGCATAACCTGGAGTACCATTTGTAAGAAGCCGTAGTGAAGATACTCTGGAGAGGTTTTACACAACTTGAGGTGCTCTCTAAAATGCAGGCTTTGATAATGTCGTGACATCTGTTCAGGATCTTGGGTAATGAGGATTTGCACAAAATGGTGATTGACAATTTCTGGTCTTGAGTGCTTAATGGAAAAAGCTGTTGCCTTGGGTGCTTTGCTTTCTTCGAGCTGTCTTTGAGACATCAAAAGCTCGCGGAACAGGAAAAAGAGAAACGTTAAGAATGGTTTAAAAATAGTTTAATTGTATCTTCTGAAAAGCTTTAGAGTGGAGACTTTGGGCGGTTTCTGCCCTGTGAATACTTGCAGCTGAGTTCAAAATGTGTAAATAAGCACAGAGCTTTGAAGATTAGTTTCCATAACAAATTCAATAAAAATATAGTGTGACAGAATGTTAAGTCGGTGCCATGTGCCGCCGGGTGCTTTGCATGAGGGCCGGCTTTTCCCCATTACCTGTCTGCTCCACTGACTCCTTGGAAAACAAATGCTGTCTTTTGGATACTTTGTAGTTCTTGAGCATGAAAGAGACACGGGAAAACTCCCTTGTGGAGGAAAGGCTGGTGAGGAACACTGGGAGTTGTGCTGGCAGCACTCGCCCTCCAGCTCCCACAACCCATTCCTGCATTTGCCTCACTGCTTTGCTCCCCAGCTGGAAGCTGACCCCGCTCCAGGGAGGAGCCAAGCAGTGTAAGATTCCTTGCAGGACATCTCTGTGTCAGGGGAGGTGTGGGAGAAACAGCCCAGGCTTTCCCTCTGCTCATAAACCTTGATATTCCAGGCTGGAATTAGTAAGTTTGATAGTGTTTTGGGCTGAATTCTGGAATTTTCTGTTCAAATATTTCTAATAAACTGCAGCCAGGACACCTGTTGCTAGGCTGTGCTCATCTATGGCCTGGTAAGGAATGTATAACCATTGAAAACATCCACGTATAACCTGGCTTTTAGAACAAGCTTCTCATTTTATATTTAGTCTAATGCAAGGTGTTATCGGCAGGTTGCTGCTATTTGGCTGTTGAATTTCAGTCAGGTACTACTTGTGACAGGTTCACAAAATAAGACCTGTTGCTAGAAAAGAGCAAAAAGTTGGTCAGCCTGAAAGGAAATTAATTTGAATGGATTTTTTGGAGTAGATGAGTGGTGCATAGAGAAAACACCTGCAGTGAAGGACTGACATGGAAGCTGTAAGATATTTGAGATTAAATTGTCCTTGTGGTAGAATTTCAACTTTATCCATTTCATATTTCTTCAAGGGATTTATCAGGCTGGAGCAGACCAGAGGTTGCTCATCTTTACTACCTCATCTACAGCTGCTTGTTCCAAGAATGGCATTAACAGCTTTAACACACTTAATTCTGCAATCCCTTAACATGGGTCGGAGGGGGATTTTCTTCCTAACACAGCTGGGGATTGGATCATCCAAACATGTTGTGCTGTGGATGCCACATGCTGCTCCTTTAGCTGGATAAAACCAGGCCATGTTCCACTGCTGGGCTGCTCAGGTGCCTTGACCAGAAATTAAAGACAACATTTCACCTCTGGACATCGCTGTGTTCAGGACCTCCCAAATAAAGCTCCTCCTGCCTTGACACTGAGTATTGGACAGAAATCTGGCGAAATTTTGAGGCAGGGGGTGTTAATTCAGGATTTATTGCTGTCTCCCTTCACCAAGGAGGCTCAGGTGACTCCTCAGGAGACTGAGGAGCTGCTCAGGTGCTCCCTCAGACACAACACTCTGGTTTGGTGAGGACAAGGGGATGTCTTGATCTGCATCTTGGCAATTCACAGCTGGATCCCAAAGGCTGTGAGGATAAATCCAGGTCTCTGTCCCCCATCTAAAGCACTTCCTCCTGCTTCTAAAGCCCTGCTTAGTGCTGGTGTTTGCTCTTGGAGTGCTGATTTCAGCTCTGTTCTCTTCCCTGATGGGAAGTTCTGTGGCGTGTTCTGGATTTCAGAGTTGGATTTAACCAGTTCAGCCTCGTTTGAACGGCTCAGACCGAGTGTGGAGGTGCTGAGGGGCAGGACTGACCTTCCCCCTGGAGCTTCCCTGGGTTTGTTCATCCTGCCCTCCCGCTCCTCCCTGAGTTACTCCCGGTGTTTGCTCCGAGCTGTGCCCGCTTGGTTTCCAGTTCAAAGCCCAAACCACTCGTTAAAGGTGTTGTGGGGTGCTAGGTAATGAGTAATTAAAAACAAAACCATAAAAACCTCAAGCAGTAGCACTCATGGGTGGCCTTCTTTGTGGACCTGTTGGGACAGTCAGTGAAAAGCTCATGTTGGTGCCAGGGCTTCCTCCAGGAAACCAGGGACAGGGTGATAGACAGATGGGAAGCAAACTCTGATAAAGCTGAAGGGTTGTGTAAAAGCGCTGTTGGACGTGTTGTTTGCAGTACTGCTGTAGGAAACTTCAGGTTCTTAACTGAGAAACAAGAATCTTCTGGCTGAAACTGCCTGTGCCAGGCTGGGAAGCTCTTGCTGTGGAGTCTCATCACTCGTGAGCTTCAGAAATAACATTGGAGTCACCAAGGCTCTCCTCGAGCCTCTTAGTGCCAGACTGAGGGAACAGGAAAACTCAAGTTTCTTTCTTTTGAAGATGAGCATTGATGAGTTGTGAGGGTTAATGGTAACACTCTTCAAAAGCATTCTTAAATGTGGAATTTGCACTGAAAGGTGGAGATGAGGCAGAATTTGCACTGACAAGTGGAGACGAGGCAGAATTCACACTGAAAGCTGGAGACGAGGCAGAATTTTCACTGACAAGTGGCGATGAGGCAGAATTTACACTGAAAGCTGGAGACGAGGCAGAATTTTCACTGAAGGGTGGAGATGAGGCAGAATTGTCACTGACAAGTGGAGATGAGGCAGAATTTACACTGAAAGGTGGAGATGAGGCAAAATTTTCACTGAAAGCTGGAGACGAGGCAGAATTTTCACTGAAAGCTGGAGACGAGGCAGAATTTTCACTGACAAGTGGAGACGAGGCAGAATTTTCACTGACAAGTGGCGATGAGGCAGAATTTACACTGAAAGCTGGAGACGAGGCAGAATTTTCACTGAAGGGTGGAGATGAGGCAGAATTGTCACTGACAAGTGGAGATGAGGCAGAATTTACACTGAAAGGTGGAGATGAGGCAAAATTTTCACTGAAAGCTGGAGACGAGGCAGAATTTTCACTGAAAGCTGGAGACGAGGCAGAATTTTCACTGACAAGTGGAGACGAGGCAGAATTTTCACTGACAAGTGGCGATGAGGCAGAATTTACACTGAAAGCTGGAGACGAGGCAGAATTTTCACTGAAGGGTGGAGATGAGGCAGAATTGTCACTGACAAGTGGAGATGAGGCAGAATTTACACTGAAAGGTGGAGATGAGGCAAAATTTTCACTGAAAGCTGGAGACGAGGCAGAATTTTCACTGAAAGCTGGAGACGAGGCAGAATTTTCACTGACAAGTGGAGACGAGGCAGAATTTTCACTGACAAGTGGCGATGAGGCAGAATTTTCACTGAAAGGTGAAAATGAGGCAGAATTTTCACTGAAAGGTGGAGATGAGGCAGAATTTTCACTGAAAGCTGGAGACGAGGCAGTATTTTCACTGAAAGGTGGAGACGAGGCAGAATTTTCACTGAAAGGTGCAGACGAGGCAGATGCCTGCACTCCATGGTTGCCCCTTTGCAAGGGGAGTTCCCAAGGCAAGCAGGACCCGGTGTCAGAGCTCGGGAGCTCTCGGGGTCACACACGGCCGGGCTCTCCTGTGGCACTCACCTGCCTCTGGTGCTTTCCCCCGCTAGTCTGTCCCCCTGCCTGCAAGTCGCAGGGCTGCACCTCGGACGGGCAGTGCTGCCACAGCGAGTGCCTGGGGGACTGCACGGAGCCCAACGACCCCGACAAGTGCGTGGCCTGTCGCAACTTCTACCTGGACGGGAGGTGCGTGGACAACTGCCCCCCCGGGCACTACCGCTTCGAGGGCTGGCGCTGCGTCACCTTCGGCTTCTGCCAGGAGCTGCACAACAAGTGCAAGAACGCCCGGGAGTCGGGGTGTCACGTCATCCACAACAACGAGTGTGTGCACGAGTGCCCCTCGGGCTACATCATGAACTCCAGCAAGTGAGTACCTGTTCTGCAGGGGACAAAACCAGGGGGGCTTGGGCTGGGCTTTCCTCCCCCTTGGACATGGGGTTTGGATGCTGTGTCAAGACCCGGAGAAGTTTCTGGCGTTGGAGCATCTGTGGCAATCACCTGGTCTACTTTAACATGATTTACAAACTAATACCTTGCTAATTCAAGCCATTAAAAGCTCTCCCTGCCATGGGCTGGTGGTTTTTTCTTCCCTTGGCTTCCCTTGCTTCCTCTCAAGTTTGGAAAACGTGGGAAAGGGAGATGGAGAGAGGACAAGGAAGAGCATCCTCAAGCTGGAAGGGTCTCTCTGTAGTGGCATGGGAGGAGGGAAGCGGGCAGTGGAGAGGCTTTTGCAGCCCTGCTTCCCTCCCCTCTGGAGCAGCCTCAGGCCAGGGAGCCGGGCTGGAAAAGCACAACAGGGAGAGGTCATGGCTAATGAAGAGAGCGCTGCGTCCTCTGAGTGCTCGTTCTCAGAATATCTGTCCCTCATCCCTGTAATTACTTTCATTGAGCAGGTTCAAGCTGTGCCAGACATAAATGCACACTGTAACAAACAAGTGTAGCACGAATCAAAGCAGGGAACAGCCATTCTGCCTATTCCCAGGGGGTTTTGACAAAGGAATTAAATAATTTATGTTGCTGAGCTGTTTATCACTGCAAACTTAGTTGTTTGTCCCACAATACCGTTCTATATTGTGGTGAGTCAGGTTTCCTATGAATATTGGTCACTTTGCGCTCACATGTATTTGCTCCTGCCGTAATAATTTCGGGGAATTCACTCTTAACAGAACTTTTAATGCCATTTCCTGTTTTGCTTTTCCAAAGAGTGAACAAGCAGCCCCCAGAGTAGCTGTGCTGCTTGTGCAACAGCCCCGTGGCCTCTCCTGTGCTGTTCTAGGCTGCTGCCAGTGGGACCTCACAGCTCTGCTCCCTGCTTTTCCTAGAGCGTTTCTTTCTCTGAACCAGTTGGGAACACATTCTTGTGGCGGTGTGACCAGGGCAAGCCATCCGCTCGTGCTGTTTAAGCAGTATTTCCCCAGAGCACAAAGCACATTCTTGCCTTTTTTAAAGCAACATTGTGTGCAGTCCTCAGTCAGAGGATTCCCAGATGAAGGGCTAGCTCTCCACTCAGGAATTACACATTTGGTTAACAATCAATTCACATTTGGATTAATAATCAATTTGGTTAATAATCAATTACACATTTGGATCTTGGGATGAAGACTGGGCCAGGGTTTGTTATCTTGAAACCCCTGGGATGGAGAGCCCTGAGCAGCATCATGGCCAGTTTCCTCTTCAAAATAATTCAGGTCACTTCATTTTGTTATGAAGGAAGAGATGGAGTGATTCACGTTTGAAGTGTGGAAATGACAATTTAAGGCAATTTAAATTTATCAGCAGTTATTTTCAAGGCCAGGTTGGGTGGGGCTTGGAGCAACCTGGTCTAGTGGAAGGTGTGGAAAGGGATTGGAATGGGATGAACTTTAAGGTCCCTTCCAACCCAAACCATTCCATGATTCTGTGACTCTCTTTGGAGTTCCTAAGTGCTGCTCGCGGCAAGTGAATCCCGTGGCATATTGTCACTTCAGATTCATCACTCTGCCTTTGGGAGCTGCTGGGGCCACGCTGCCTCACCCCTCCCCTGCTGTTTTGCAGCCTGCACTGCACGCCCTGCGCGGGGCCCTGTCCCAAGGTCTGTGACTTCGGCAAGGAGAAGACGATCGACTCGGTGACGTCGGCGCAGGAGCTGCGGGGCTGCACGGTCGTGAACGGCAGCTTGGTCATAAACATCCGCGGGGGAAGTACGTGGGGCACGGGCGGGGAGCGGGCAGCGCGGGGTGGCAGTCAGGGAACGGGGCACTGCCCTCAGCTGGGGCTCTTCCCTTGGCTGTGACCACCCTCAGTCTTAGAGGGACCCAGACAAATAGGCACAAAGGCTCTTGACGTGCTCATTTGGCATTTTTTGTTAATTGATTTTTGCGAGTTCTCGTGAATTTAACGTAAAGCAAGTGTTTAATATGTTTGGGTGTTTCTCTCGGTGATACCAGAAGACTCTTCCCAATGTTTTCCTCTCCGTAGATAACATAGCAGCTGAGCTGGAAGCGAATCTTGGCTTGATAGAAGAAATCTCAGGTTACCTAAAAATTCGCCGCTCTTATGCCTTGGTTTCTCTTTCTTTTTTTCGGAAACTCCATCTGATTAGAGGAGAGACACTCGAAGCTGGGTGAGTTCTCTGAAAAGATGCTTTATTTGAATGCTTTGAAGTACAAGGAGTGCCAGTTCTATCCGGGTGATTTGTATTGGGAAACAATTCCTAAGTTATTTTTATATGTCCCTCTGCCCCTGGCTTGTGCCCTACCAGGGCAGGCAACTTAAATTCATTTTTCTTAGGTGTGGGGATTAGTGCAAGAAGAATTTTCCATGCATCCCCTCCCAACCCACGTTTTCATTCTTCTGCTTTCAGGAATTATTCCTTTTATGCCTTGGACAATCAGAACCTTCGCCAGCTCTGGGACTGGAGCAAACACAACCTCACCATTGCACGAGGCAAACTCTTCTTCCATTACAATCCCAAGCTGTGCTTGTCAGAAATCCACAAGATGGAAGAGATCTCCGGGACTAAGGGGCGTCAGGAGAGGAATGACATAGCCCTGAAAACCAACGGGGATCAAGCCTCGTGTAAGAGTCTCAGAGCTCAGCCTTGCTTCCCTTTCCTGTCCCTCTGCCTTGCTCTTCTTGTGCTCCTCTTTCTCCCAGCCCAGCCCAGGGTGTTTTTCCGTGGCCTGTCCTGTCCCTTTGGTGAAGCAGCAGGTTTTCCCCTTGCCTGTGCCCTCAGTGCCACTGTCACTGTGCCACGAGTAAAAGTCCCCACAGGATCTCCCTCTGGCAGCCTTGGTCCCACAAAACCCTGGGAGGTTTTTTGGGCTGGGTCAGTATTTATTGTGTCTTTTTGACGAGTTTAGCACAGTGTAACCTCGGCCCAGGCTGGGACTTGGTGTTACTGCTGAGCCCCTGATTAACAGTCATAATCTGATTTTGCCATGTCATGAGGCGTCGGTGCACACACGAAGTAAACACAGGAGAAATGGGATTTCCACCCATCTCTGTGGCCACAGGAGGCAATTGCCACAACAACAGTCAGAGAAAATTTTCCAACAGTTTTTGCAGTGCCTCTCTGAGGTTTTTCACCTAACAGCTTTCCTCAGGAGCAGTGATCAGACAGTGCCTGTGTCAGCAAACAGCACGGGGTTGGCTTTACGCTGTCGCTGAAGTCGTGCTGCTGAGGATGGAGTTTTGCAGACACTTATTTTGGCAGCAGTACCGCAATAAATGCAGTCCTTCTGCACCCCCAGCCCTGCTGTTTGCTCCCTTTCCCTGTTTGTACCAGGGCTGTGCGGTGAAGCAGATTGTGGAAGTGATCAGGGGTGGGAAGTACCCAGCTTTGTTCTGAGCTGGTGACATCTCTCTGCTCTCATTCACCTGCACACAGGAGCAGGAGCACGTGCAAGTGGACATGGGCCTCTTGCAGCTCAGGATATTCTGTGAAGGACAGGTGACCTGGGCACAGAGGCAGTTACCCATCCATGCAGTATTCCAGCTGTTGTGCTGTGATCCTGGGAGATGCTTGGGTAGGAATTGCCACCAAAAAGCCCAGCATTAACTGAACTGGGATTTCGGATGCTGGCTCACAGCCTGCAGGGCAGCTTGGGTCATCCTGTGGCTTCACTGTCCCTCTGCTTTTGGGGACAGCACTGCCAGAAGAGCCCAAGGTCCCTGCCCACCCAAAACATTGCAGGATTCTGTGATCCCCTGGTCCTGCCCTCGTTGTCCTGATGTAGCTGTTTGTGAACAGACCTAAAAAGCGAAGATCTTTCAGTTGACTCAGCTTCCTGGTCTGGTTGCCCACATATCAACACATGCAGCCATGCCAGCACAGTGGGAGAAGGGAGTGCAATGGCTGTGACCTAAAAGGTGGCGGGACCAGTGAAAAACACACACGGAGCCTCTGGGGCACCACAGCTCCAGCCTGGGCAGAGGGAAGGAGCACAAGAAATCAGCTGTCTGTAAAGTTCATCTCCTCCCATGAGACACTGAAAAGCTCTTTCCACATTGGGGTTGAACCTGGATTTGGGCAGATCCAGCTCTGCCTGTGGCTGCGAGCAGCTCCTGGGCTGGTGTTTGGCGTGAAGGCAGCTGGAGGAGACAGTTGGATTTCTCTTTGCCAGCTATAACCCCCACCCTGCTGAGCTGGTGTCTGTGCCACCCCCACCTCAAACCACAGCTTGCCAGGCTGTTTGGCTTTTTGTTTGTTTTCACATTTCAAGCCCAGCTTTCACGCTGGCAGCATCCTGTTTACTAAAAAAAAATAGAAAGGGGGAAAAAAAAAAGCCCTTGTTTGTTCTGGATGTGGTGCCAGTGAAATGAATGTTCTTCCTCCCGCTGCAGCTACTGCAGGAATAGCAAATTCAGTCAGAGCCACTTGGGCTGGGGGCACAAAACACATTGTACCACGTCCCTTGAGCTCCATCCTCCTGCAAAGACCCTGCTGTTTGCAGAGGGACCACACTGCTCCTGGGCAAGGCTGGGAATTCTCCTGCTTCGTTCCTGTGGCCTGTTGCCTTCTCTGCAAACCATACTGCCGGGTTCAGCTGTGCAGATCATCATAAACTGTGAAATATGTTGCCTTTAGATTTCTCACTTTTTAGAATTTAGTTCAGCTCTTCTACAGAGTCATTTTCATGAAGTCATAGAAAAATTTAACCTTAGAAAGGCATCGATTCCAACCCCTGATTTGAGGTAGGAATGGCTTCAAAGTAAGATAAGGTTTTACTGGGCAACTCTTCTCAGTGCCAGCATTCTCATATTCATCTTAAACTTCTACGATAACTAAAAAAAAAAAGTTCATTTTTTAGCATTAATAAAACTCTTGTCACTTCTCACTTGTTACAGGTGAAAACGAACTGCTGAAATTTTCTTCCATTAGAACTTCTCATGACAAGATCCTGCTGAAGTGGGAGCCCTACTGGCCCCCTGATTTCCGCGACCTCCTGGGGTTTATGCTGTTCTACAAAGAGGCGTAAGTGATCCCCCTCAGGTCACTGATAAATGGCCTTGTTGGGCTGCCACGAGCAGCTGCTGGCATTGAAGAGTGGAAGTTAAACCTGCTGGATGTTTTTGCTGTTTAGTCTCTGATTTTGTGGCTCCTACACTGAAGTTTCCAGTGATAACCTTTCTATAAAAGTGTCCGTTAACATCACTGACTTGTGCACAGTCACAATTCCTCATTTAAGAACAATCCAGACTTCAGTTATTCCTGCTGTTCTAGACACACATACCCCACCGTGGAGTTCCTCATCTCCCCACTATCTCCATGGGATGCTGAGGTTTTATCCCCTTTGAGGTGGGAAAGATTCTTTTAGAATCAAGGTAACCAAGCTGATTTTGATAAAGCTGGCAATAATCTGTCTGGATTTAGTTGTTGGGGTCATGTGTGGCACAGGACCTGCTCTGTGATGCTGTCAGAGGCCCAGGTAACAAAGGTCCCAATGCCTCCCTTTCAGAATGAATACAATGAGATAATTTTACTTTCTCCGAAGGGTAAAGGATCATAACTTTCAGTGGTGTCTTTAGAAATGTTTTTAAGAGCCTGAATGAGGATCCTGTTAATTGGAGCCTTCTGTTTCACAAAGTCCCTACCAAAACGTGACGGAGTTCGATGGCCAGGACGCCTGTGGCTCCAACAGCTGGACAGTTGTGGATGTTGACCCCCCACCACGCTCAAACGAGCCCAAAGCCCAGGCCCAGCCAGGATGGCTCCTGAGGGGCCTGAAGCCCTGGACACAATATGCCGTGTTTGTGAAAACCCTGGTCACCTTCTCCGACGAGCGGCGGACGTACGGCGCCAAGAGCGAGATCATCTACGTGCAGACCAACGCCACGGGTCAGTGCAGCACCCTCATGGGGTGGAAACAGGCCTGAACAATTCTGCTGGGGGTTGTGGTAGTCCCAGATCCAGAAAACTTTCCACTGCCCTGCTTTGGCAGGAAGGCATTCCTAAACCAGTGGTGTGATTCCACATGGTGCCGATGGGCACCTCTTCTATCCGGTTTGTGTGGATAGAATCATTAAGGCTGGAAGAGACCTCCAGGATCATCCAGCCCAGCCTGGAGGAGCCTGCTGGGTGCCAGGGAGTGCTTGATTCCCACAGAAATGGAAATTTGCCTGCGCTGGCCCCTGCTTTGCCAGGCTCTGGCCGGGCAGTGCAGTGACCTCTGCCTCTTCCCACGCAGTTCCGTCGGTCCCGTTAGATCCGATATCCGTTTCCAACTCTTCATCCCAAATCATCCTGAAGTGGAAGCCGCCCTCGGAGCCCAACGGGAACATCACACACTACCTGGTGTACTGGCAGCAGCAGGCAGAGGACAGTGAGCTCTATGAACTCGATTACTGCCTGAAAGGTGAGTGGGTGCTTCTCCCTCCGGGCCTTCCCTTCAGTCTCTCCCAGGACTGCCTGGAGGTTTTGCCTTGGGGGTGCTCTGGGGGCCCAATTCTGCTGGATTCAGGACTGTTCTAGAAACAGCTCTGTCCCTCCCTGCTCTGTTATGTTAGGTGGTACTGCCAAGCTATGGGTGAAAGGTCTCAAAACATTTTTTACAAAGTAATCACACATTTTTTTCCTTTGGGGATCTCCCTGCTGCCCTCGTTCCTTTTAAACTGAGTTATAAGTTTAATAGCAGCAATGGAGATGGTAAAGTTAAAAATCTCAGTGCTGCTGGAGGTCAGGGCCAAGTTAATTTTTGAAGGCAGCTGGTGCCTGGCTTGGAATTCCTTGAGAACACAGGATTTCACTGAGGACTTCCAAAATCTCACCTGCTGCTCTGTCACCTGAACTGGGATAAAGCAGCATCCAAGCTCCATTTCAAAAACAGCATTTTTGAGTCAAAGGCCTGTCAGAAAAGAGGGAACTGCTCAGCCCTGGATGTGAGATGTGGGATGCCCGAACATGCCATGAATCCTGTGTACACTGGTTTGGGATCTTTGTAGGATCAAACACCTTCCCCCAAGGCAGGCACGAGTGACACTAAAACTGTTTTGTCCCCAGGGTTAAAGCTGCCCTCAAGGACGTGGTCTCCTCCTTTTGAATCTGAAGACCCCCAGAAGTATAATCAGAGTGAAGCTGAGGATGTCAGCGGGGAATGTTGTTCCTGTCCTAAAACAGACTCCCAGATCCAGAAGGAGCTGGAGGAGTCTGCTTTCCGCAAGACTTTTGAGAATTATCTCCACAACGAGGTTTTTGTGCCCAGGTAGGAGCATCGACAGGACTGCCCAGGGGTCAGGAGAAGGGGAAATGTAATTGAGGATTAAATAAAAATACCAGGTTGGACACAGCCACACTGCCAGGCTTCCATGAGCTTGTCTAATCCAGCTGGATATGGGTGTTGGAATGGGGAGAGCTGAGCACCTACCACGGATGTTCCTGCAGATTGGGAAGATCCTGCTTTCATTTCCTGTCCCTGAGTTCTCCTCAGTTCAAGAATAAAGTGAGAATCCTTAACAAACAGCCTGCAGCTCATCTGGCATCAGATGATGCCAAAAATAGCCTTTTTTTTTTCCTCTCTTGAAATTTTGTGGTCGAGTTTTTCATTGAGTTGAAAAGAAAGGAAAAGGGCAGTTTACCAGGCCACAGCCTCGTCCTTCAGCGTGGTATTTGTGGTCTTCCTTCACTTAGTCTGGGAAATACCTCCAATACCATGAGGAATGTGAGTGCCGTGGGTGGTGAATGTCCTGTTTGGAGTGGCACACGCAGTGTCACATTAGGTGGTGTTGAATGTCTTCACACTTCATCTGCAGCTCGGGGAGGAAGTGCTGGGGAGCAGGGTAGAGTCTGTGGTGATTTGCCCTCTTCCCTGTCACGCATTTTGTGCTCTAAATTTATTCTCTGCTTGCTGCCCTCAGCCAACAAACCTGAGTTTGCAGCTGCGTGACAAAAGCTGCGTCACTGCACTGAGCATTTTCCCTGTTGAAAGCATCCCTGGCGTTCCCTGCTCTGGTGCCTGCAGTCCTCACCTGGAAGCTTGGGCAAAGCCCTCCTTCTGCTGTTCCCTGGCTGTTGGTGCCCATCAGGATGAGTTCCAGTGTGCCAGAGGATGCCAGGACATGACATATTCCAAAGCAGAGGAGAACCAAGCCATGTGCAAAAGCCAAACTCCTCCTGATGTAGGCAGACAATTCTGACAGTCTGATTTCTCCTATTTTTCCTTTTCTTCGCCCCCCCCAATTTTATTTTGCAGCTAGCCCAGGATGCTTCTCAGGCCACTTTCTGGGATATGTATTTTAGGAAGAAACCAATCACCAGGATGTGCCACCTTGTCAGCCTCCTGAGGAAGAAATCCCCACATCCCATGGCCAACTAATCCTTTAAAACAAGCCAGTGCTAAAGAGACCTCCCTGCTGCCACGTGCCCTGCTTGTCTGCCCTGGCAGGCTCCAGGCTGTTGCCACATAAATCAGAATTCTTTTTCCTGTGAACACTGTGCTGTCACGGGCTCTCAGAGCCTGGCAGAGAGCAGGGAGTGTGGTTTACTTCAGGTGCTTTTTTTGTGGCTCCTGAGGGTTCAGTGACCTCTCCCGAGGTGCTGTGTGGCCTCTCCTGGAGAGAAGGAACTTGCCAGTCACGGGAGGAATCCCAGGGATGAGGCCAGCAGGGAGCACGAGATGCCAGGGGAGCAGAATCACAGCAGTTTCTCCCTGATGTCTCCTTGCTTTCCCTGTGCCATTTCTCCCCTCCTGCCCTGCTGCCAGCGATCTGATCCCTGGGCAGGATCCAGCCTTAGGCCGGGCTGATCTCACCCCTCTGGAAATCACAGTTCCTTCCCCCTGGGCATGTTGATTACCCACTCCAGGAGCCACTGTCACAACTCCTGGGGGTCAGTTTGCTCTGGCACTGACAAAAATACCAATCTAGAAGTTCAGGAATGTTCCTCTGCGCAGGCAGAGCTGGCAGGGTCTTCACAGCAGGTCCCCTTTGGAGCTGAACAGAGTGGCCATCAGAAGCTGATGCTTTGTTTCTTCTTTTCCTGTGTTACTTGCTCTCATTTTGGAGGAGTTTGGCACGGATTGGAGCTCAGGGGTGGTGACACCCTGGACCAGGCTGCCCAGGGATGTGTGTGTGGGGTCTCCATCCCTGGAGATGGTCAAACATGGTGCTGAGCCAGCTGCCCCTGCTTTGGGCCAGGGGCTCGCATGAGACAATCCCCAGAGGTGCTTTCCAGCCAAACCCCTCCGTGATTCAGTGGAAAACAGGGAAAGATTTCCAAAAAAAGTCCTGAGAGGCAGAGGGGAGCTCAGTGGCTGCTGTTCAGGGTGTTGTTCCATGTATCCCCTCCATCTGCACTGCAGCAAGGGCAAGAGCAGCCCCAGCTCTCTGTCTCTGTGCTCTCTGGCACACACACTTGTGCCATTCCCAATATTCTTGGGGAGCAAGATCTGAGGAATGACTCACATTCAAAGTAATTGTTTTCCCCTGTGTTTCCCAGTTCAGTTAATTGTACAGACAAATCTAAAACGCTTTTGCCAGCCCAGCTGACCTGGGGTAGTTTCAGGTGTGTGGAAAAGCTTGGCTTAAGGTACCAAAGGCATTTTTGGAATCGCCCAGCACAGGCTGTACTGTGTGTGCTGAGGTGTCACTTGCAGCCCCCTCACACCCCCTGGGCATCTGGGAGAGCAGGAGGAACCTGGAGCTGAGGGCTTCGCAGGGAACTCACTGAGCTGTGAGATGGCCCCAGTGCAAATCACACTGCAGCAACTCTGAGAAGAATCAGATGTTTGAAAATACAGAGGATTTGGCAAGAAAATTGCTGCAAATCCAGGATAATAAATATGGGAAAATTGGGGATTTACAGCTTCAAAAGCTTTTCTTAACTTTCTGTGATTTGAGAGGGAAGGAATTCCTGCGTTTTACTCTGCATTGCATCAGTGGTCAAATTACTGTTTTACTTGTGAAAAACAAAATTCCCTTGAACACGAGGATCAGCTGAATTCACACTTGATAAACAGAGGGTGTAGCTTTGCTTTTATGCAAACCAGGTTCTGTTTGACCATAAGGAATCCTTCCCAAGGAGGGAGGTGGCATGACCCAGAGCTGGGTCCCTGACCTCCGCCCCATCCTGAGGGGACATTGCTCACAACACCACCCAGGCTGAGGGGACAGCAGCTCCAAAAGGAGTTAATTAGTAATTAAGAAAGGGAAAACTTAAAACTGGACTGTGCTTGCTGAACCTGCCGTTTGCCATCCTGTTTTGTCATCAGGTGGATGAATATTCTGTAGGAAGGAATTGTTCCCTGTGAGGGTGGGGAGGCCCTGGCCCAGGGTGCCCAGAGCAGCTGTGGCTGCCCCTGGATCCCTGGCAGTGCCCAAGGCCAGGCTGGATATTGGGGCTTGGAGCACCCTGGGACAGTAGAAGTGTCCCTGCCCATGGCAGGGGTGGCACTGGATGGGCTTTAAGGTCCCTCCCCACCCAAACCATTCTGTGAATATTTGTGTTGTGTTGTGTGCAGCCCAGTGTTAAGTTTGAGGACATCTCAAACTCTGCTTTCTGGCTGGTGGCTCTTGCTGTAGGAGGAGAAACAGCACCAGGGAAGGTGGCAGAGACCTGGCAGAGCAGTCCCTGCTGGGGCTGGTCGTGGCCTGGTGGTCAGAGGTGGCAGTGGAAAGTTCAGTTCAGCAGCAAAGATTTGCTTCAACAGCTTGTTACATTTTTAGAGCCTGGAGATGCCTCAAGTGTGGGTTCAGTTCAGGTCACTCTTTGTAGCCTTTAATAGCTGCACACACATGCACACACACACAAAAAGATCATCGCCCCCTTAAAATACATGGTCTGGATTTCAAGTGGCATTAATTCCTTTTGTGTAACTGAATACAGTTACTGATTCACCACCTTGGTTAGTTCCTGACCTGGAATTCCCCGTGGCAAATGTGTGGCAGGACATACGAGTGTTAAAATGAACAGTTTTGGTTTGGTACTGATCCCTTCCTCTTTTTTTTTCTTTTTTTTTTGGCCAAGAAAATGAAATTTTCAAATGGTTCTTAATTCTGTTGAATTTGTTCTGTTTATTTGCTGACATAACCTGCCATTAAAGCTGGCTGGTGGCACTCAGGTGCAGACAGGGAACGTGACAGGGTCACACTGTATGTGCTGGTTTTACAAGTGAAAAAATTGGATTTTCAGGCTGAAATGCAGTAACTTGAGGAGCAACACTTGGTTAACAAAACCACACAATGAATATGTAATCAGAATAATGAGTTTTAAGTGCATGCCTTGAATGGGACTTAATAGATTTGATCTCTTGGGAAAAGGTTAAAATGCTTTGTGTATCCATCCAGGTTCAGCCTCAGGGGTGAGAGTGGCAAATGTATTCCAGAGAGCTGGGAGAGTGGCTTTGTGCTGTATAGGTGCAAGTTAGTGACACTTGGGATATGTGGCACATCTGAGGTCACCGAGTCGGGGCCGTGGCGTGACCTCGTTTGCTCGGAGCTGCAGCGTGTGGGAGCTGAACTCCAAAGCATTGCAACCCTGCCTGAGGCATCCGTGAGGCAACCTGGTAAAGTTAGACTCAGCTGAGAGATCCAGGGGAACTTGAATTCTCAAGCAAATACTTGAGGCTTGGATTGGTTTATTTTTATTTTATCTCCCTGTATGCAGTTGTGCAGGGAGGGGAGTCTGGGGGATACAGAATTTTATAAAGACGCGTTGCTTGGTTAAAAAAAACCCAAACCCTGAATTTCTTTGTTGCACTGCAAATATCAGGCTTCAGTTTGAGTTTCCAGTGGCACTCTGAGCTCTCCCATTTTAACTCTTCCTTTTCAGCTGGGTGTGTTGATGTTGATTATAACAAATAACGTGGTAACCCGTGTTGTTCCACAGGCCATCAAGAAAACGACGGGACCTCGGCTCTGTGGCAAACTCCACCGTGGTGTTACCCACCATCCCATCCTCCCCCAACAACTCAGCAGCAGCTGAGGGGGCAGAGGAGCAGAAACCTTTTGAGAAAGTGCTGTCAAAGGAGTCGCTGGTGATCTCGGGGCTGCGGCACTTCACCGGGTACCGCATTGAGCTGCATGCCTGCAACCACGATGCTCAGGAGTCCCGCTGCAGCGTGGCAGCTTATGTCAGCGCCAGGACCATGCCAGAAGGTGATTCTCTCCCTGAGCCCTGCTGTAGCTTGGTGGCTGTTCCCAAAATGCTGCTTTTCCCATGGGAGCCAGGTGCAATATGTAAAACTGGGGCTGTCCTTATGTCCCGGTGGGAAAGGAGGATGGACGAGCTATTGGCAGGTGTGAATTTTGCCCCAAAGACATGAAACTAAACCTAACCTTGAACTTGGTTCTAGCTAAGGCTGATGACATCGTCGGCCCCGTTTCCCATGAGCTGGTGGAGAAGAACACAGTGCATTTGAAGTGGCAGGAGCCAAAGGAGCCCAACGGCCTCATCGTGCTCTACGAGGTCAACTACGGGCGGCTCGGGGAGACAGAGGTGAGAGGTTCTGCTTTCACAGCACCTTTGGAGAAGTGGCTCCTGCTGGGAGCCCTGGGCTCTTTAAGATTTCTCTAGTCGGGTTTCCTGGTGAGGGAGCCGATGAGGTGCAAAATTACACTCCATTTGTCTCCTCTGGAAGTCTGGGATGACCTCAGGAAATAATCTGCCTCTGTGGTGCCCGTTTGCCCAGCAAGTTTAGCTGATTTGCCAGCTTTCTGCATGGAGCTTTTTTAGAAACATTATTTCACAGAAGGACAGAAACCCCATGTTGCTGTGTCTCAGATGAAAAGCCTTCAGGGAGGCCCAGATTAGATACCAGAAAAAAAAATTCCCTGCAGGAGAGCTCAGGCATTGGAATAAGTTGCCCAGTGAAGGGGTGGAATCACCACGTCTGAAAGTGTTCAAGAGGTGTCTGAATGTGGCACCTGGGGACATGTTTTAGGGCTGATGATGGTGGTGCTGGGTTGATGGTGGGACTTGATGACCTTGAAGGTCTCTTCCAACCTTGATGTTTCTGTGATTCTGTGAAATGTAAGTTGCTTAGAGGATTTAGGCAGGCGTTCAGCAGCCCACGAGCTCTTGGAGACAGAAGTGGTGTCAGTGCCCTGGGGACAGAGCTGGTGTCAGTGCCACGGGGACAGGGCTGGTGTCAGTGCCACGGGGACAGAGCTGGTGTGAGTGCCACGGGGACAAGGCTGGTGTCAGNGACAGGGCTGGTGTCAGTGCCACAGGGGGGACAGAGCTGGTGTCAGTGCCACGGGGGGACAGGGCTGGTGTCAGTGCCACAGGGACAGGGCTGGTGTCAGTGCCACAGGGGGGACAGAGCTGGTGTCAGTGCCACGGGGGGACAGGGCTGGTGTCAGTGCCACAGGGACAGGGCTGGTGTCAGTGCCACAGGGGGGACAGAGCTGGTGTCAGTGCCACGGGGGGACAGGGCTGGTGTCAGTGCCACAGGGACAGGGCTGGTGTCAGTGCCACAGGGGGGACAGAGCTGGTGTCAGTGCCACGGGGGGACAGGGCTGGTGTCAGTGCCACAGGGACAGGGCTGGTGTCAGTGCCACAGGGGGGACAGAGCTGGTGTCAGTGCCACGGGGGGACAGGGCTGGTGTCAGTGCCACAGGGACAGGGCTGGTGTCAGTGCCACAGGGGGGACAGAGCTGGTGTCAGTGCCACGGGGGGACAGGGCTGGTGTCAGTGCCACAGGGACAGGGCTGGTGTCAGTGCCACAGGGGGGACAGAGCTGGTGTCAGTGCCACGGGGGGACAGGGCTGGTGTCAGTGCCACAGGGACAGGGCTGGTGTCAGTGCCATGGGGACAGGGCTGGTGTCAGTGCCACGGGGGGACAGGGCTGGTGTCAGTGCCATGGGGGGACAGGGCTGGTGTCAGTGCCAAGGGGGGACAGAGCTGGTGTCAGTGCCATGGGGACAGGGCTGGTGCCAGTGCCACGGGAACAGTGGCACTCACCAGTGCAGGCCCAGTGTCAGGGCTGAGGACTGGGGCAGCACATGGCACTTGCTCTCTGTAACCTGATCTAGTGCCCTGCAAAACACAAACCCAGCACAAAGCACTAACCTGGAGCAGACTGAGAGAGCCTTTGGGTGTGTGCTTGCCAGCTGGGGAGGTGCTGCAGGAGCCCCTGGGAGCCGTCAGGGAGCTCTGGGTGCTGCAGGAGCCCTGAGGAGCTCTCTGAGAGCCCTGGGTGCTGCAGGGTGGCCCTGCCACAGCCCCTGTCCCCACAGGAAGCCCATTTCTGCGTGTCCCGCAAGCACTTTGCCAGCGAGAGCGGCTGCAAGCTCCGGGGACTCCAGCCTGGCAACTACAGCGTGCGCATCCGGGCCACCTCCCTGGCTGGAAATGGCTCCTGGACAGAACCCACCTATTTTTACGTGGCTGATTATTGTGAGTTCATTTTATTTTTGACATTTAATCCCTGAAAGAAACTCCGGTTATTTCTGGAGGATGGGGTGTAGCAAGCAGTGCACAGAGAGCCACAGGGAGTCATTAAATATTTACCAAATACATCTGTTGTCAAGAACCTGAAATTACTTGGAAACACATGGCTTTTCTTTATTAGTCCTCATTCTGACCAGCCCCACATTGTGTATCTGAAATAGCCTCTAGTTTTGTATTTGTTTCAATTTATTGAAGGAGGAGGTTTTATTGAGGAAAAAAAATTGTATTTTAGTCCTGTATAATATCTCCAACTTTCTCTTTCTCTCCTAGTGAATGCTCAGCCAAATATTGCTGTTATCATTGTTCCAATTATTTTTGCCATAATAATTGCTGGAATTATTGGAGCTGCTTATGTGCTTGTGAAAAAGAGGTGAGTGCAATTTTATCTTGTTTTCACCAGAAACACCAAAACTTACATCCAAAAGTTTTGTTACTTTGTTGGGAGTCAGTTTTTGTTTAGTTCCTAATTTCCATAGTGATTGGAGCATTAATTTAAGCGTAGGAAATAGTTTGTGCCTTACGGGGACAGTTTATTTGCTGCGTGCATTCGGGGATTAATCAAACTGCCCTCACCTCGAGGGTGTCAAAAGCTGCAGAGTGCTGAGGAATTTGTGTCTGTTCCAGACAAACCGAAGGACCAACGGGACCCCTGTACGCATCCTCCAACCCCGAGTACATCAGTGCCAGTGATGGTGAGAGCAACCAGGGCTTATTTCTTGTGTAATCACTCAGTCAGTGCAGCAGGATGGGGTTGGAATTGTCTCGGTGGAGTTTTTTGTGTGAAATTCATCCCCAGGGTGCCCTGTGGCAGCACTGCCCCAGGCCGCTGCAGGAGCATCTCTCAAAAGACGCGTGCTCAGCTCAGAGCTGCTCCCCTCTGCCCAACAGTTTATGTCCCTGACGAATGGGAGGTGCCACGGGACAAGATCACCCTCCTGAGAGAGCTGGGCCAGGGCTCCTTCGGGATGGTGTACGAGGGCATTGCCAAGGACATCGTGAAGGGAGAGCCCGAGACGCGCGTGGCCGTGAAGACGGTGAACGAGTCCGCCAGCCTGCGCGAGCGCATCGAGTTCCTCAACGAGGCCTCTGTGATGAAAGGCTTCAGCTGCCATCATGTGGTAAGTGCCGGGTGCCTCAGCACACAGCTCAGTTCCTCAGGGCCTTCAGAGCCCAACCCTCAGCTCGCCAAAGCAGCAGGGGCGGCCGATCCATCAGAGCTGGGATCTTTCCCTGCTGGATTCCACAGAACCCGTTCTGCCCAAGTCGTTTCACCCCTGCTCTTTCTAAACCTCTCAGCCTGACAAGGCCTTGTGGGGCTGTTCTCAGCTCTGTTTCAGGGGGTGCTGGCTTTGCCCAGTCTGTTGGGACACAGCCTGGAGGGAATTTCTCACTTGTTTTCCAGGTTCGCCTCCTCGGAGTGGTCTCCAAGGGACAACCTACTCTGGTGGTCATGGAGCTGATGGCACATGGGGATCTGAAAAGTTACCTCCGCTCTTTGAGACCTGAAGCTGAGGTAAAGACAGGAGAGAGGAACAAACTGTGGAACAAAGTGACTTGATTTGGGATTTAATACTTCTTTATTTAATTGCTTTAAGATGAAAGAGAGTAGATTCGATTTGATATTGGGAAGAAATTCTCGGCTGTGAGGGTGGGAAGGGCCTGGCACAGGTTGCCCAGAGAAGCTGGAAGTGTCCAAGGCCAGGTTGGAAGGGGTTTCGAACTGGATGATCTTTAAGGTCACTTCTAACCCAGACTGTTCTGTGATCCTGTGATCTTTCCCTGCAGAATAACCCCGGCCGGCCGCCCCCGACGCTGAGGGAGATGATCCAGATGGCCGCGGAGATCGCCGACGGCATGGCCTACCTGAACGCCAAGAAGTTCGTGCACAGGGACCTGGCGGCTCGGAACTGCATGGTGGCAGAGGACTTCACTGTGAAAATCGGGGGTAGGTGCTGCTGGAGCAGAAAATGATCCCTAAGGGCCCTTCCGGCCCAGGCCATTCTGTGAGCAGAGCTGGTTCTGTGCGTCGTGTTTGCTCTAAAGGCAGACTGATGAGACCAGCGTGTCAAGCACAGGTGGTTCTCACTGTCTGCCTTTGGGAAATTGCAGCACTTCACTCTGTTTCTTCCTCGTGACAGAATTGTGTGGACTTCAGTATAAGCAACATCTCCAGATGATGTTTGAGCTGCTCAAACAGAGCAGCTTTTCTCACCTTCTCTATTCCCAAACCTCTGTCCTAAAAGTTCATTGCTTTTCCAGCCTAAACTATCTGGGTTTGTCTCACTGGTCTTTGCTTCCATGAGAACTGTGACAAAGAAGGTACAACAAATCCAGTGCTAATAATCCTGTCACTGGGTCAGGTGGCTTTTAAAAGTAATTTAACCCAGTTTTTAACCCAAACTCCTTTAGAAATAAGTAAATACAAGATTTAAGAATAATCTGAAACCCCACAGTGAGGTGATTTTTCAGAGCTCTCTGGACTTAAAGCCAGGGCAGTGGGATTTCAGGCAAAGGGAGCTCTGTTTTACTTACAGAGGACGAATAAAATAATGTTTAGAATAGAAGCTGTCACCAAAAAATTTAACTCTGGAGTCTCTGTTGTGGCTCTGTAGAAAAAATGCAGGAAAAGGGAGATGTTTTGAACGTTAATCACGAGGTGACAGATGACTGCAGGCTGGGCTTTGGCAGCGAGGGGAAGGCAACATCCATCTGGAGACGTTGCACAGGAAGAGCAGGGTGGAGGGAGAGGCATTTAACACATCCCAATTGCTTCTCTCAGACTTTGGGATGACCAGGGACATCTACGAGACGGATTATTACCGCAAGGGAGGCAAAGGGCTGCTGCCCGTGCGCTGGATGGCCCCGGAGTCGCTGAAGGATGGGGTGTTCACCACGTACTCCGACGTGTGGTAAGTTGTTCTCTGCAATCCCAGACGGATTCCAGCTCAGGAGCTCCTTGTTTTAGCACACATCGTTTAAACTGACTTGTTCAGAGCACAGACAAAACAAAGCCGTTGTTTTGAAACGCTTCCATAAAAATATGGTGGTGTTCTTTTGAAGTGTGTGTTTTCCAAAATAACTCTGTCACTGGGAGGGCTCCAGGATGTTTTGTTCTCACCAGGAGTCTTCTCTCTCCCTTTTAGGTCATTTGGTGTTGTCCTTTGGGAAATAAGCAGCTTGGCAGAGCAGCCGTACCAGGGACTCTCCAACGAACAGGTGCTAAAGTTTGTCATGGATGGAGGATACCTGGATCAGCCGGACAACTGCCCGGAGAGGCTGTAAGTGGGGAAGCAGGGACAGCCAGCTGAGCTGCACTCTGCCTGAAGCGTGGCCAACAAAGATGGTCTGGCCTGTGGCACCTCTGAACCCCTCCTCAGCTGGGGAGGAGCAAAACAGACTTTAGTGAGGCACCTTCCACAGAAATTCCACCAAAGCATCCTTAGTGACCGAGGGAAGGGGCTGCCCAGGGAGGTTTGGAGTCCCCACCCCTGGAGGTGTCCAAGGAATGGCTCGACGTGGCACTCAGTGCTCTGGGCTGGGTGACAAGGTGGGGATTGCTCAAACGTTGGACTCAGTGATCTTGGGAGGTCTTTTACAACCTCCGTGATCCCAGGATTCTGTGTGAGGAGTCACCCTGGAGCAGTTGTGAGGGAAAGCAGCTCTGGCTAGAAAAGGGAGCACAGATGGTAACTCTCTGGTTCTGGTAGCCTCTTCCACCAGCTGCTTCTGGCCAAAACAGCACTTCCTGAGTCATAAAATAAACATGTTTTGTGAGTATCCCTATGAAAAAAGCCTGCTGTGCTGGACATTTGTCTGATGGCCAGTTACAAACTCCAGTTTGAAACTCTGTTTGTATTTGTAAGTTCTTTCTCCATGGTGTCTGATAACATGTGACCTCTCGCTGCAGCCTTTCTTTTGGGTGGGATGTTTACAGGACCTCTGTCCTCTGCCCAGCCTCCCATTTTCCTTGAGGTTTTGGGAGCTTCGTTATCTTTCAGGCTGAGTTAAAATTAAAAGGGAATTAATAAAAAAATGATGACCTGGCTGTAAGTGCGTGTGCACACACACACACAGAGTCTGTGAACCACAGCCCTGTTTCCTTCGGCAGCCAAATTAAGAACAATTGAAGGAATTGGAAGGAATTTTTCCTCTAGACAGAAATAGAGAAAAAGGAGTGTCAGGATCTACAAGCAAATGTGGAGGTTGGAAAGAGAACAACCAACCTGGGGTGTCAGAGGCGTAGTGTGGCTGGGGGGGTCTTCCATGGGTGCCAGCCTTGGTCTGCATGTGGAATTGTTCCTCCTGCCCCTGACTCTGCTCTGTCCTGCTGCAGGCACAGCCTGATGCAGATGTGCTGGCAGTACAACCCGAAGATGCGCCCCACCTTCATCGAGATCATCGAGATGCTGAAGGAGGACTTGCACCCCAGCTTCCACGAGGTCTCCTTCTTCTACAGCGAGGAGAACAAACCTCTGGAGACGGAGGAGTACGAGATGGACTTCGAGAACATGGAGAGCATTCCCCTCGACCCCTCCTCGTACTCACAGAGGGACAAAGCGCTGGGGAGGGACAATGGGCCCTCCATGGCCCTCAAGGGGAACTACGAGGAGCACATCCCTTACACTCACATGAACGGTGGCAAGAAAAACGGGCGGATTCTCTCCATGCCCAGGTCAAGCCCTTCCTAACACTTCCTGTTTGGCCCAAGGGTTGTGTCTGCTTTTTTCCCCCCTCCACAAATCTCAGGACTCTTGTTATTGCTGCCACAGTGTATGACACACATCTACAAACTCTTCAGATTTTTAATCATCTTATGATTAATTTTTTTTTTTTTTCTTGCCAAGTTGACTGGTTGTCAGTGGACTTATCTGTGAACATAAATGGAAGAGGTTTCCATGGCTGCTGTCCCTTCTGTAACCATGGTTTCACAACAGGAAGCGACCGTGTGAGTTCAGCTGAAGGAGAAGCATCCGCGTTTGCCAGCAGAAGACGTGAAGTTCTCTGGTGCCTGAGCTACAGCCCAGCAGCACGGAACAAGAGCGTTTCCAGTAGAATTCCAGGCTTTCAGGCAGGCTCTCCACTACAGCTGAAGGATTCAACACATCAGTCGGATGCGCCAGATCCTCAGATTGACCAATAGCTGCTGCTTTCATACTTTGTTTTCAAGGGGTGCAACCCCCGGGGTGCGTGCGTGGGCGTGCGTGTGCGTGTGTGCAGTATCAACATGTGGGGTGTAACCCACAGCTAAAGAGACACTTCTGGTTTTGTACACAATTTACAGCGCTTTCAGGCACATGGTGGGATTCTCGGGGTGTCCTGCACAGGGCCAGGAGTTGGACTCGATGATCCTGGTGGGTCCCTTCCAGCTCAGCATATTCTATGATTCTCTGTTCTCACAGGAGCTTTCCTCTTCTTGGAAGTGTGTACTTATCTTTTTTCCCCCGTTTCCCTGGAGGGACTAAATCCTAAACAGATTATTTTTATACTGAGGACTCTTGGGAGCAGGTTTTCTCTCATTAACAAATGAGGAGAACGTGCTGGGAGCTAAATGAGCAGAACTCTGAGATTTGTGGGTACTTTTAAGACCAAACGAAGTAGGAGTCCCCTGACCTGAGACACGGTGTTTTCTGTCCTTACAGCATTGAGTATATATATTGTTTGTTGTAACATATTTAAAGATGTCTTTAGTTTAAATTTTAACTTCATATAAATTATTGACTGTTTATGATGCTTTTGGGGCGGGGAGAGTTTTGGGGGATTGTTTGGTCTTAAAGTGGTCCAAAGATTTCAGAATGAACTGATTTTAGCCTTGCAGGAGCAATGAAGCACATGTTCAGTTCATACTTGACAAGGCTTTGTAATAGTTTCATGATTTGTACAACACAGTCAGCTGGCTCCAGTCGAAGCCCTGTCTTGGGTGTTGGGAGCTGAAGGACACAGAACATCCTGGCCTCGAGTCCTGCTCCTCCTCTGCCCCCGCGTCCCTCGCTTTGCCTTCCGTGCCGCAGACGCAGCCAGCGAGAGAGGACGAGCACGAACTGGAGCTGAGAAAGGGACACTGAGAGGGGGAGCACAAAGCTCTGGGCTCTGCACGCCAGAGGTGACCGTGGCTCGCTGCCTGTGTGCTGCTCCCAGGCATCCAGCCCTGTGTTCCCCAAGATTGCCGCCGCAGAACTCCTGGGACGCGGCTCCTCGGGACGTCAGCGCTCGCCGTCAGGACTGTGCTCTGTTGTGCTGCTGTTTGCAAAGACAGAGCTGATGGGCACCTGATGTTGGAGAATGATGGTGGAACGAAGCCGGGGCTGGCGGCGCGGAGGGAGCGAGCCGGCGGGAGCGGCGCGGGAGCAGGGAAGGAAGATGATGGATGTCGCAGGCCCGTGTCATGCAGGAGGTGCTCGAACAGCAGGGACAGACGCTCAGTCCTTCACTTCTCCTCCTGGAGAAGTCCAAGATCTGTTTTGTGCTCTCTGCCAGGAGAAAGCGAGGTGCCCTGGCTCGGGAGAGCAGCAGCGCTGAGCTGGTCTGGGGCTCCAGCCCGGGCAGAGCCGCTGCTGGGAGCGAAGCAGAGGGGCTGGAGTCCGTAGGGAAGAGCTCTCCGAGCCCACCCCGGGGCTGCAGCTGGTTCTGGTAACCTCTGCCCCCAGCTGCTTCTGGCCAAAACAGCGCTGCCAGAGGGGGGATGAGGGGCTCTGGGCAGCACCGGGAGCTGTTGGGCCCTTTGCTGCCGGAGGCTGGTCGGTTCGGCCCAGGTGGAGGGTACAGGTTGCTCCACAAATTTGGGTGGAAAATACAGTCCAGACATGGGTGAGAACCTTTGGATTTCAAAAGGCCTCGTTTACATTTCTTCTGCTTTACAAAGTCGTAACTGTTTAGCAGCTCTATACTACACTGCAGGAAAGAAGACATATTCTCACACTTTTCTAAGGAAGAGAAGCTTTTCTTATTAGAATTTTTTTATTTATTTTAATATATAAAACACTGTAAAAAAAAAGCAACAAACAATTTGTTTTCTTAAACACACAGAACATGTAAATTTGTATCTGCAAAATCTTGGCAGGTGGATGTGGTGGGATTATTTTTGCCCTGTTCTGGTGCAGTCTACCTCAGTGTTTCTTAAGGATATTTTTTAATACTACGCACCTCTAAACCTGTTTAAATATTCTGGTCTGGACCTATTGTGGATCAGGGAAAATCAGTATCAGCTGATTCCAATACCAGGGACCATTCATGAAGGGAATGGGAAGGAGAATGGCTCGTCACTGTTGATCCCTAATCTGAACAGTAGTGGCCAATGAACCCATTTACAAATTTGGATCTGATCTCATCCCTTAGTTCTGTGGTGATTTAAAAAAAAAACAAACAAAAAAACAACAACAACAAAAGAACCATTTAAATGTTTGGACTCGAGTGAACTCATGACCTATAAGGAGCAGGCTGCTTCCTCCTGGAGCAGCATGTGCCAGCATGGAGCAGGGACTGGGAGCAGCCCTTGCTGTTGGGGTTGCACTGGGCTGGCTTGGTCCCTGCTCTCGCTGTGCACAGGTGACCCAAGGTCCTGCCAGTGACCTCCTGAAACAAACCTTTCCCAGCACGCCCTTGCTTGGGTAACATTTCCAGTGGCAGTGATCATAACTGTGGGAGTAGAAGATCTTTTAGCTGAAGGAACGTTGGAACCTCGTATTGGGTGTGGCTTTTCCCCGCGGTTGATACTGGTTGGCCCTGTGAGTACACATGGTTTGCAACACTCGGATGGCCGAGCCAGGGAGCGTGTGCTGCTCCATGGACACGCAGTCCCTTCCCATGGCTCATCGTGTCACCTTCACTCTGCACCGAACGGAGCAGTTGTTTGTACCCAGCACTGTGTGTCAGGTTACTCGTCCTTCCCACCTTGTGCCCAGGGGGAGGGAAGGTGTGTGGTACCAGTCGTGAGGGTATCGTGTTTCTCCTCTGTGAAACAAATAACACTAGTGGTTGCTGCTCGTGGCTGTTACAGATCACACTCAGCTGTAGAATTAGGAAGAATAAATGAACATCACCCGCAAAGCCCAGCTCTTATTGCTGGAAAATCCTTCCTTGGCTCACAGCCGACACTTTGGTCTCTGCTGCTGGAAGATCCTCGCCCGGGGATGCCCGAATGCCTCACTTGGATCTCACTGATTCCTGCTAAGAGAATTCCTGCAAGTGGAGACTCACGTGCTATTGAAACCTTCTCTGGGGTGCTGCCAGGGACCCCAGCCCGGGCAGGGGTGCTGTGCTGAGCCTTCCTCAGGGGAGCTGCTGCTCTTTGCTCGGGCCAGATCCTTATGGGGCAGAATTCCCCAGCTGCAGTGGAAGCACAACACTCGCTGCTGCTGCTCCTGCTGCTGCTGCTTAGGAGGAGCCAAACGCTCGTGCAGGAGAGCAGGTGGGATGGCTAGAGGAGGGCAGCCAGCAGTGGGAGGCTCTCCTTGCATTAATATTTGTTGCAGGGTTGGCTCCTGCCCTTTGTGGGCAGAGAACAGAGCACGGGGCAGCAGAACAGACCCCTCAGCCTGTCCAGGAGCAGCTGGAGCCTCCTGGGCACAGTCTGGCACCACCACGTAGCCAGAAATTCACTCCGGTGAATCAGGAGGAGCAAGAAGCTGAGCTCTGGTGAGCTTTCGCTGAGAAAACGTCTGAAGTGTGAGGCTGGAGAGGTTTCTCAGAAAGGTTTCCACATGAAACTCGATTGCCACTTCCCAAACGGCTCTTGCCAATCTGGAACTTCTCTCGCGGGCCAGTGCAGCGCTGCAAAGCTTGGCTGCTGGGTTAGGAACGTGTCTGTCTTGGCTGCTTGTAAATACTCTATTGTATTGTAAAATAGAAGAGCTCAGACATAAACTCTGTGCCAGCACTGGGTTGGGAAAGGTGATGGGAACTAGACCACGCTGCAGCGATGATGGTAAAGCAGCTGTGTGGGTATGAAGAGGCTGCTTTTAGGTTGCTAAAGGGTACTCTTAATTTATGGGTAGTTTATCTCTTTCCTCCTAAATTTGTATTATAGCGATGGGACACTTTACTTCATTTTAGTCTGTTGCCTATAGTGTTGGTATCTCTTTGGAAAAAAAAAATCTCGAAGTCGCTTCTTGTGTTACTGAGCTGACTGTGCTGAAGGCAAATAGGAAACGACAGGAGTGAGAAGGGTGCTGAGCCTCTGCTTTAGAGGAGGGAGGGAGGGAGGGAGGCAGTCGAGCTCCCTCTCAATGCCACTGTGACACAAAAACGGACCCTGAGGTGTCCTGGCCCTTCCTGCTACCAAGACTGGAACCTTGTTTTACAAGCCAGAACGTAAAATATCTTTGTGCCATAAAACCTTACTGTCAAGGCTGTGCCAGGTGCTCCCGTGATCCGTGTGGGATCGGCTCAGAGCCCGGAGGGAGCACGGAACTGCAGATGAACCCTGTGATCCTCTCGGAGCCGGGGCCTCGCAGGAACCCCGGCCCTGCCCAAAAAGCCGCCGCCCCTCGGAGTGTCCTGTGGTCCAGGGAAAGGAACTGCTGAATGGGTTGGAATCAAGAAATAGTTACTTCGTGAAATTCAACATAAGATTAGTTTGGTATTTGTATGAACTTAATGGAATTTGGCCTTTTTTGTTACCTTCTGCTTGGCTCTGTGTTCCCTCTGCTTGGATTCTGTCCGTGAGTGTCGGTGTAAAGCCTTGACGTGTTCAGCCTCGTTAGGAGCATCACAAGAGTGAAGCCAATCATCCAGTTGACTTTTGGAGGAACCTGACTGTTGAAAAGCAACTCTAAAGTTACCGTTTTTAGTAAATCTGCTGTCATTAAATGTGTATTTCTTTTTAAAAATTAATTTGCTTGTCCTTCTCAGAAGGAAGCACTTATTCTTGCAGTTTGGGCAAACTCACTGCAGCACAATGCAAGCTGTAAGGGGACAGGTAGAGAAATGACTTTTTAAATATTGTATAATAAAGTTAGTATTAACTCCTATGGTGTTGTTATTTTTTTGCCAACAGATTTGCAATCAGCCAGAAATTCTGTTGCTGGTAGTGGTTCTGTTCCCACTCCAGTGTTCCAGCTGGTGGTGTTAAATAGTTGCCTTTCTCAGCCCAGAAGGGTCCCTTGGGAACAGGGTCCGGTGGTTGGGAGGACCTGGAATAGTCCTGGCAGCTAAAGAGGAGCCATCAGTGGAGGTTAAATGTGGGCTCTTGCTTAGCTGGGCCCCAGCCCCTGGTCAGTCCCAGCAGCACCAGTAAAGCTTGAGCTGAGGACTCTTGACCTGAGAGCTCCGAGCTGGACTTGACACCAAAGCTCTGTAAATCCAGACTCTCCCAGCAGCATCCCAACGCTTCCACCATCCCGCTTCCAAGTCTTTTCCCATAACCGAGTCCCGTGAAAACTGATAGAGAATTTTAGAAAGGCCACTTCTAAATCTGCAAAGGTAGAGAGTTATTTAAGCAGGAAAAGCGTTTCCTTTTGCTTTAGGTTGGGGAGTGATTTTATTCTTGGAGTATCAAAACTGGTTTGTATGTGGGGACCTTCATGGACAGGGGAACTGGACATCAGCTTCATCCAACACAGCCCAAAGCAAACACTCTCTGCTTCACTTAAATAAACCACAGACCATTTCACTTACATGTTAAGTGATGTTCTGTGAAGTCTTGGGGTTTTTATTTTTTTTCCCAGTTCATCTTTGCTGCTCCCACTTTTCACTCTGCATAGCTAAGGTTCCAGAATACAAATAGTACTGCAGATACCTCTTGTTTGAAATAAAGGATCAAATGTGCCATGATTTTTTTTTAAAGGAAGAAAAAAAAAAGAAAAACCTTCCCCCGTGATTTATTTTTTCAATGTTTTCATATCTAAGAGCCAAGCAGTGACATGTACAGTAAATCTTTGAATAGTAAAAAAAAAAGTCCTTGCTGTGTGTCAGAATATTGAACAATTAACTGTTTATATTAAAATTCTGAATAAATTATCCAAGAATAACTGTTCATTTTGTGTCTGCTGTCTGTGCAGCACTGAAGGCTGCTTTGCCATGGAGAAAGCAATAAATTTGTACCTTGGAATAAGTTGCAAAACAAACGGTGTTAAGGAAAAAACCAAACCCACAGCTCAACCAGCTCTAGGCTTGTGCTGTGAAGCCAGTGGAACTCCTCCCTGGTGGCTCTGGGATCCCTGTCCTCGCCTCGGGGCTCTTGGGTGATGCCTCTGATGCCGTCGAGTGAACTTTGGTACCAGGATTCCTTCTGGAGCATCGAGAGCTGCAGCTGTCTGATGTAATTCTGTTATTTCCTGGGCATGGCCCCGGTGCACCCTCCTTGGAGGAACAAACTCCTCACTGGCGGTTTTAAAGCATCAAAGGCAGAGGATCAGCCCTGTCCTGTGGTGGAGCTGCTGTAACCGGGTGTGCACCAGGAACCTCCCGTCCTTCCTCCTGTCCTGCCCAGGCCCCTCTGGGGGTGTTTCTAACAAACCTGGTTTGGTTTCACCAGAGCCAAGATTTCCCTCCTGATCGGCTGCACCAGCGAGGTGAGGGCTGCCCCCTCCTGTCAGGGAGTTGTGCAGAGCCACACGGTCCCCCCTGAGCCTCCTTTTCTCCAGGCCCCTTTCCCAGCTCCCTCACAGGACTGACTCTCCAGACTCTCCCCCAGCTCTCTTCCCTTCTCTGGACACCCTCCAGCCCCTCGATGTCTTTCTTGCAGTGAGAGACCCAGAACTGGACACAGCACTCAAGGCCTCACCAGGGCCATTTTTTTCTAAGCCTGTCCAGAATTCTCTCACTGTGAGAGTGATCATACACAAACTGGTATTTTAAGATGTTTTGGAGTTGCTTCTTCTGGCACAGGCTTGTTCTCTGAGGATCCTAAAATGTAAAACTAAGCAAAGCCACAGAACGAACTTGCTGTCCCAGGAGGTTTTGCTTCCCACTGGGCTCTCTGGGATGCTGTGGGGAGGCTGCTGAGGCTCAGACAGCCCTCGTGCCATTATCCCTCATGGCTCTTCCAGACTGCTTTGGCATCCCCTAAGCCATGTCAGACACGTGGCAGGAGGAAAAGAGCTCGTCCTGTTTCAGCCAACTTGCCATCCCATCAGCCAGAGCAGCTGCCTGGTGTTTAGGAGCTGCCCTGATCTCTGATGCTAATCGAGCTCTTGTGGACTTCAGAGAAATTAAACCTTAATTCCTCTTTGCTCTTGTGGTTTCCTGGAGCACGGGGTAATTGCTATTCTAAGTGCTGCCAAAGCTGCGGTCTCTGAGTAATTGGAGTGTGAGTGGTTCTTGTTCTGATTAGGGTTTGGCTGGGGCTGGTGAGCGCTCGGGGCTCTGGGATGAGGAGCATGTGTGCATCAGCCCACGGGGCTTGTTGGGAAGGAGGGAATGGCTGGGCCAACAAACCCGAGCCTGGACCATGCCGGGGGCTCTGTCTGCTGGACCGAGGGCAGGGCAGGGGCACTGTCTTGGAGCTGAAGTCTTTGTCTCCCTCCTGTCCTGGTGAATAAGGTCAGTACAGGCATTTCTGTCCTGTGCCATCACTTCACCCTGCGTAAGACAAACCTGCTGGGCTTTGGGGTCTCTGTCACTCCACAAGGTCAAACCATGGGCCAAGGGCCTCGTTAGGAGGAGCCCTGTGTAGGAGGCTAACGAGCCATGGTGCAAGGAGCCCACGGGCTGGGCCGGGCGTGCGGGGTTCTCAGGGCACACACAGCGGTTTTTCCCCGAAGGGAACAGGAAGCAGTTGCGGCAATAGCTGCTCCTCGCAGCCATCGTGACTTCAGGGCTCCCAGGGCCCCTGCACCGGCCGCTTTGGGCTCCACAACCCTCCTGGTGACCCTGCTGGACCCTCCCAGAGCACAGGCCCCCGCGAGGGTGGGAGTGAGCAGCACTGGGCCGCTGCGGTGGGAAGAGCAGCATGGGAGAGGTGGGTTTGTTTGTGCCGTCGGAAAGGGGAAGCGGTGAGAGGGCTGAGCCAGCGGCCCCCGTGCGCAAACCGCCCTCATGGCCGCTGCTTCCTCGCTGAGGCTCCGCTCCTCGCTCTGCTCCAGCTGGAGAAGAAGCCGGGGCTGTCAGACCTGAGAGTGCACGAGGAACCCGCCGCAGAGATGCCTCCAGCCCTCGGGGTAAGTCGCTCTGTGCACAAGCTCCATCCCACAACGGCGGGGTTGTCGCTCACCTTCCTCAAGGCCTTGTGAGGAAGCAGCTTGTCGTGAAGCCAAAAGTCCCAGTGCTGGGTTTGTGCAGCCTCCCTCCTGCACGAGCTTCAATGCAAAACATGGACTGGGGAGGCTCACCCTACACGGGGTTTTGCTCTGCTGCGAGCGAAGAGGAGGAGATGAGGTCAGGGTTTAACCCCCAGGTGTCCCCACGGCTGGCTCTAGGGCAGTGCTGGGCTGGCTGGGCACCCTTTGGGTGCTGCTCTCGGCTCCTGCTGCTGCTGCCACAGCTGAATGTTTGCAAAGACACCCTGGCATTGCCCACAGCTGGGTTTGAGCTGTGCACGAGAGGGGTCCATGCCCGAGACTCCCAGATTCCACTCTGGACTGCCTGCTCCAGGGCTGGTCCCCAGTGTTATCAGGGAGATGGAAGCAGAGGGGATGTAGACGGGATGTAGACAGGATTTATGGGGGGCAGGTGACACTCTGGGGTTTGTGACTAGGCAAGGAAAATGGTTTTTGACACTGCTTTTGTGTATCACGAGCCCAGCCTGGGCTCCAAGCCATGGAGGTACCTGTGGTCATTTCCAGACTGGCTGGGCTCTGCTCAGTAAGGCCACAGGCACCAGCTGAACAGCAGGGAGGAGTTTTGGTGTGGCCCCAGAGCCCAGCAGCTGCACTGGGGTAAAACTTGGCTTCTTCAGCCTAACTGAGGAGTTGGGAGCCAAGTTTGGAGCCTGTCTGGGCTGTGGGGCTGGTGCCAACTGGGAGCAGTGGGCTTGGAGGGTGGGGAGCTGGGTCTCTTGGGGCAGTTTGGAGTTAGCTGAGATTGGTCCCACCTGCCTCCTTGTGTGGGAGAGCTGAGGAGGGCTTGGAGAAAGGCCCTTGCCAGGGGACTGGGACTTGCTGTGAGCTGCAGGACAATGCTGATGTTGCGGAGGGAGGGGGTCTCTTGCAGTCCCTTGCAGAGGCTCTGCCGCAGCATCTGAAAGTGAGAAAACTGTAAATAATGAGCCTTCATAAATGTCTTGTAAAGACATCAAGCCTTGTAAGTATCAACTCTGATGCTTCACTGAAGGTGAAGGTGACTCTTACCCAGGTGAGAAGTGCCTAAAAGCTCACGATCTGTCACACTCACAGCCGTGAATGGAGCAGGGAGGCTTTGGCAGAGGGCAGGGGGGCTGTGATGTGTTAACAGCTTGTTTTCTGTTTCTGTCTGCAAGCCTCGAGCAGCACTCAGGGGCTGTGTGTGCTCCGAGCCCACTAATCCCCAGGCCCAGCTGCAGGAAGTCGCTGACCTGTCACACAGGTGGGAATGCCAGGGACCAGGAATTTCTCTCTGGCTACAGCTTCCATCAGCTGATACTTCTGACAAAACACTTGGCTTCTCCACTCCCCCCTTGGCAGCCCCTGGGCTGCAGCCTGCAGCGCTGCCTTAGAGCGCGCTGAGCTCTGCCGTGCTCCGTGCCGGCGTCTCCTGCTCGGGGTCGTACCTTGCACGGGGCTCCCAATGTCAGACTCGCTGCTCAACCACTCCTGGCCATCGTTTTCCAAGCGCTGGAAGAAGAGATGGTCCTTTAAGCGAGGTAATGGCCTGTGGGGACAGGGGGCTGAGCATGTGGCGGGAGCTGGGCTGCGGCAGGGACAGCCTGTCCTGGACTGAGCAGGTACCAAAGAACCCCGGGGGTCCGGGCAGAGCTTATTCCGAGGTGCCCCCCGCTCCTCCCTGCAGGAGACACTGCCTTGAGAGGTGGTTAACGCTTTTCCTTCCATTTAATCTTCTTTTCAAGGCACGTAATTTCCTCCAGGAGCTGGGTAATGGGTTAAATATCAGCCTTCTGGTTTTGTAATAAGTTTGTTTCATGGCTGGCAGTGAGCTGGAGGTCCCGGTGCCTGCAGACAGCTGTCTCTGCTCGCTGCCTGGCCAGAGTTTGGTGTCTGAGCAGATGTAGGGGAAAAGATTGCTCCGGTCTTTCAGTGAGGGCTGACGAGCAGAGCCCCCATGTCCGGAGCCCTGGCGGTTTGGGTGGCCCTGGCTGGGCTTCCCTGTGTCCAGCAGCAGGGGTGGGAAATGGCAGCAACTGGTGTGAAGTGGCCTCATTTCTGCATGCGGTGCCGTGACTTGGAAAGAGGGAAGTGAGAGCCCCGGGAAGCAGGACATTTGCAGTCCTGGAAGAGCCAGACACTGCTTGTGTCCTTGTGAGCCAACACTGCCTTCAGGCCGATGCTTTTGGGTACCTTTACCTGCAGCATCAGAGCTCCTGCTACTCCTTCTCCTTCATCATTCCCCACCCGCTCCCAGTTCTCTTCTGGAGTGGATGTGCGGGAGACCAAGATCCAAACTGAACAGTTGAGGGAAGGTTAATTCAGAGCAGGAGGCAGGGTCCTGCAGGCTCTGATGTGTGGTGAGCCCCTAGCAGCTCCCCCAAGCCCCAGCTGGACACCCTGCTCCAGCCTCCCCAGTGCCATGCCTGCTGGGGGGGTTATGGGCTCGCTGGGAAGGCTCAGGTGGGGCTGATTTCTCTAACAAATGAATCAGCCTCACTGTGCTCCTGAGCACTGGCTGGTTTGGAGAGGGCCTGGGTACAGCCAGCTCCCTTCAGCAGGTGCTGGCATGACAGTTTGTCCCGCTGGGGCTTGTGCTGGGGCACAAAATGCTCGGGTCTCACTCAGCCCCTCTCCCACACTGATGTTCTGTAGTGTGGCACTCACTGGTCCATGTGGGACAAGCCCTCAGTGTCCCACAGAGCTGCTGCAGGAAACCTGCACAGTGACTTGGAGGGACTCGGAGGGGCTGCAAACCCCCTGAGCCCCGCTGAGATGCTTCAGCTGAGAGACAGCAGAGCACAGTCCTGGCTCCCTGCTCCTCTGCCCTCCGTGCCCAAGAGCCCGGCCCCAGGCGTGGTGATAAGGCAGCAGCTCTGTACAGTGTGTTACAGTGAGGGACAGCTTATCTTGCCCTGCTCCTGCCCACAGCCAATCCCCACCGCTGCCAGTGCTGGCCATGAGGGGCCCACGCCAGGCGAGGGACGGCACTTCAGCTGATCTTGGCACAGGGAGTTCAGCACTTGCTTTCCGGAGGTTTTTCCCTATATCTCTGGATGCCCTGCAACAGGATATGTGAAGGGCAGCTGGTGTGGGGCCAGCAGGGCAGGGGTGGGGCAGGGGCAGATGGAATCATTTTTGTTTCTTGTCCGTGATTCTCTCCATGGTTTCCCAACAGTCTCTATCCCAGACTGCTGGGAAATGCCCAGACATTCTCGTCTTTCCTTCCTCCTGGGATTGTTTCACGGAGCAGAACTGCCCAGTGCCTTTGTCCTGCCGTGTTTGGTGTGGTCTTTCCCCGGTGGGAATGCAGACCGTGTTTGATGCTGGAGGATGTGACTGGCGTGGCCAGAGCTCACATCCATGTTTTCCTCTGACGTGTCCCCTCCCAGCGCCAGCCTGGCTCCAGGGTCACTTGGGGACATGCAGCATCCTGCACCAAGCCAAGGGACAGGCAGGTGAGGATGGCACACTGCTGGCAGGGCTTGTTCCAGTGCTGGCTGCTCTGGTGCTGTCACCTGCTGTGACGCTCGTGGCTGCAGCTCCAGTGACTGGCCTGTCCCACAGAAATCAGCAGAGCTTACAGGAGGGAGGGTTTGACTGGAGGTCTGAATTGGAATTATGAAAATCTCTGTTGGGATCCCCGTGGCCTTGGGCACAGTTACAGCAGCATGAAGCTCTTCCTTGAGCCAGAGCAGCTCAGCCAGCTGATCCCGTTGTCCCCACAGCATCAAACCCCCCGAGACCATCCCAGACTGTCACATGCCGTGGATGCCTGTCACTGCTTCCTTCCTCCCCACACAGCAGCCCGGAGTCGTCATGTTTCACCCGTGGGAAGCTCTGGCAAAGTGTAGGAACCATCCCAGCCCAGCCAGAGATGCTTCCTCTCCAGCTCTGCCCTGGGAATTCCTCTGAGGAGGCTGCTCCCTGCAGCAATAACCTTTTATGGTTTCCAGCCAGAGATGAATTAAGCAACTGCAATACCTAATCTGCTTAATGTTCTCCTAAAGCAAACAGCATTTGTTCTTGAAAGTGTCATTTTGTTATCCCATCTCCAGCTTCAGCTGAGGGAAGGTGACTGCTGCTGCCTGCCAGAGCCTGGGGGGCCGAGATTCCCTGTCCCCTTGCCACCATGCCGGAGCCGGGGTCCTTCCAAACAGGCTCACGGGCAGAGTACAGGAGACTCAAGGGTCTCCAGAGTTTGCCACACTTGCTGACACGTTGGTGACCACCTTGATCATTGATAAAGCGATGTTCACAGCCCCCCAGACCTGCCTCCTCCCTATGTGTGCTCCACGCTGGTCCTTCCTTGCCCATCATCCCACAGCCTGACGCCTGAAGGCGTTTTCCCCACGAACCCCTCTGTCACCCCCTTGCCCAAGCTCCTGCTCCGCGCTCGGTGCCAGCCCAGCCTGTGCAGTGGGAGCCCGGCACTGCTGTGGCTGGTGCTCGCACATTGCCTAAAATGGTGTCCCCAAGGCGGCCGTGTGCGCCGCGTGCCGCCGCCTCGACCCCGAGCTCTGATTTATCGCGTGTTGAACCGAGCGTCTGAAGCCTCCGAGGAGGATTTAAGTCCTTTGGTGGGTCTGGACGGGGTCTGTTGACTGCAGCCTATGCCTTGGCCAAATCCTGAGCCCTGCATGGCACAGGCAGAGCACAGGGAATATTTTCCAGGCCTCCAAGGAGCTGACTCTGTTCCAGGGATCCACTTTAGGGCTGCGTGGAGCCTGGTGCGGGCCCAGAGTAGCCTTGGCGGGATGGCTGGACCCTGCTTGGGAGGAAAAAACTCCTTGTTTTAGTTAAACCTTCAGGCCAGGGCTCTGGCCTCTGTCAGGCCACAGCCCTTGTCAGCTTCTGCTGCCTCCCAGGGCTTTGCTGCTTTCCCTGTGGGTAGCTCGCTGCTGAAGGGACGGCGAGAGCAGGGAATCTCCTTTTGCTTCCTTCCTTGGACTGGTATGAGGGGAAGCACCCTTTGTCCTGGTCTCCCTGGGATGCTCCCCACATCCTGGTTGCTGCCCCTGGGTCCGTTCTACCTTAGCCTTCATCCCAGCCTGTTTGGGGGGTTCCATGGCTTTCACTGCCTGCTGAGAGCTTTGGCTGCTGTTTCCTACAAGCTCATGCCAGCCTGAGCTGGTTCAAGGGTGTATTCACTTCAAAATGCTGATTTTTGATTGCAAGCTGAATCTAGGTGCACTGAGGAAAGCAAAAGGTGATGTTTAATAGCTCACTACATCTCTGCCAGTTGCAGATGTGGCTCAGGGACATCCTGGGCAACAATTTTTCTATTCATTAAAAATGTCATGTGAAGTAACTTTTACAGCCTTGCTAGAATGCCTGTTTCAAATTTTCCCTGGTCTTGTAGCTAGAAACCCCTTAATTAAAATAGTGCCTTCAGAAGTGTTTTCTTTCTATATTATTTATAGTCCTTTACTTGAAATCATCACAGACATTTGAACACACCAGTTGCTTCTTAAAACAGAAAATCTGGCATCTACAGTGTGCAGTGGGATCCAAGGAACAAACGTCCAAACTCTCCCTCACGTTTGCTGCCTTTTTCTAGTTGGCACCACACAATTCCTGGCTGAATTGTGCAGCTCTATAACCCACAGCAGGATGCAAGCTTTCCAAGAGTGTGTTTTTTAACAATGCCTTCCTCATATTAATGTTTTTATGCTTGACTTTCCCGGAGTGTGATGGGTTTCTAGCAGTTTCCTGCTGATTTTACCCATTGGATAGATATGGCTGCTTACAGTCTTGCTGTTGTTCTCTACATCTTCAGGGATCCACCACGGTGCTCCAGCCAACAGCCTGGCTTTTTTCCTTTGCCTCAGCTGTGTGTGTCTCAGAGGAATAAAAGCCTCTGTGAGTCACGAGATGGTTCAGGGATTGTGGCTAAGGTTTACAGAGTGTCTCGCTCCATAGGAATGTGCTTCAGTCAGCCGGACCATCTATTGTACCACAAACACATCCAGACCTTGGTTTTGTTTCTCACCAAGTTATCAGATGGTGTACACACACTCACGTTCACACTCCTGCCTGGGGAGAATCCACAGGAATGATCTGGAACTGGGAAAATTACGTGCTCCCGGTATTGCTCTGCATATTCAGTGTTGTCTGGAGCCACTAATGTGCCTCCAATTTGCCTCCCAGGATCCTTTGTTATCCACGAAGGCATCCTTCATTCCTTATGGGTGAAAATAAAATCACTGTCAGTGTTTTTATGCCTAGATTTCTGATTTAAATGTCCATAATGTCAGTAACAGACATCAAAGTATGCTTAATTCTTTTACTGTGGAAAAGGCCTCTGCAGCATAGGACACCCTATGAGGGTCTGGCTGGGACAGTGCAAGCCTGGTCTGTCCCCTTGCACATGCTGCAGGGATGAGGTTTCCATTGAGGGATGAGGTTTCTGCTGCCAGGAAATCCCTGCACCAGGTTCCTACAGGATCAAGGCTGCTGTGCTCTGCAGATTGCCCAGCACTGCCTGGCTGTGAAGGAGCAGGGAGCGCATGGAGCATTTCAGCACTGCCTGATGTCACCTGTGGGTGTGCAGCTGCTTTTCCATCCCTCCCAGATGTCTGGTTACCTGCTGAGACCTCCTCTGTCTTGCAGGGTCGGACTGCAAGCCGTGCTTACGGGAATTCACTGACCACCGCAGCCCTGCCTTGGAGTATCCCACCCCCAGAAGCTTCCTCCCATCCCTGATCGTTGAGGATGATTCCTTCTGCACCAGCATGGCTGAAGAGAAGGCAAGTGTCCTCTTTCCTGCTGCCGCCACTGTGCAAGGCAGAGGCCAGGGGCAGCAAACTGGGTGGTCAGCACCATATCCAGAGGGGTTTGTGGTGGAGTAGGAATGGGGGAAAGGGGTACTGATCCAGACTGTTGAGGAATACAAGGTTATATTGCTTCTGCTGCTGGGAAAAATCATATCTACATGCTTTGTATTGGTGTTGGGAGGAATAAGGCACAGAGGGACCCTGAGGTGGTGGGGCTGGGGCAAGTCTGGCTGTGAGGGGCAGTAGGGGAGGGTGACTATTAGAAAGTCACCTGCAAGTCTGGCCCTGCTCTGCACCCCAAGTTCTGCACTGGAGGCGTCCCCTTCGCAGGATTGGTGCGAGGCTCTCCGACAGGATTTGTGCTGCCTTTGCAGGAGGACTCATCTTCCACAGAGCTGGATGTCCCCACAGCAGACTTGCACAGCAGCACGGAGGATCTCCTCTCAGACTCTGCTCTCCACGGCACCGAGTATTACAGAGATCTGGAACTCCTGAGCCTGCCGACTGCCAAAACAGCGCCAGACACAGCAGCACAGCCAGGACAAGGATCCCAGACTGTGTCTGCCCTTCGCTCATTGGAAGAGAGACCAAGGGCTGTGAGCAAACTGTCTGTGGATGTTGCTTTTTCCAATCCCGTTTCCTGCTCTGTATGTTACGGCAAGGCCGACTGTCGTTTTCTGAACAAAGGCCACCTGTGCTCCTGTGCAGTGGTGCCAGATGATGGTACCAGCACTTCTGAGCATCCTGCAGAGACAGATAACGAGCTGGACCTGCAGGAGGCCCAGGATTCCTTCCCCACGCTGGTGAGATCTATGTCCACCTCGCGGAGGCACAGCTGGGAGAGCCCTCTGTCACCCGTGGACTGCAGGCGCAGGTACGGCGGGACTGTGAGTGATATTTGATGTACACAATGCAGCGGAGGTGTGAGGCTGGAGACATCGCACTGCCCGCAGCTCCAGCTGCTGCTGGGTGGTCTCCCTCGCCTGTCAGCATCTGCCACAGCAGCTGGACACCCACTGCTCGTGTTGGGTGGGATGTGGAAGAGGAAGTGCTAGGGCAGCAAGAGGCTTTAATGTCTCCTTGGAAGTAGGAAGACCCTCTTTTCCTGGTGTTGGGGCTGGGAAGAGGATCTCTCATTTCTGTCTGGAGCGAATCTTGAACAGCATCAGTTGCCCCGATGACCTCCGTCCTCTGGCTCAAAGGGAATTTTTCCCATCAAAGAGGGATTAAGAGAGCTCTGTCAAATCCTTTTTCTTCTTATCTGTGAGCTGGTGTGGTGGGGCCTGTGCCTGCAAGCACTGTGCTGCCCTCCAGCCCTCTGCCCTCCACGTGGCTGCAGAGGAGGTTGTGTTTGTGGCATGATGCTGAGCTCTGGCCGGGAGCAGAGTCAGGCCTGGCATTCCTGCCATCCTCTGCTCCTGCCACATAAATGCCTTGAGCTCCAGGTTCCTCCATGAATGCTTTCCCTGCTGACAAATGTATTGATCTCCCAGCTGACTGGGATTTAGGTGCAAGCCAGCAAGGACTATTTTTATCTCTCCTCCTTATACGGTACCCTAAAATTATCTCAGCCTGAAATCTTGGCAGTTCTTTATCAAGCTCAGACTTTGGTTCTCAGACCTATTGTTGTCCCATGTGCCACAGATCATGCACAGTTTATGCTGTAACAGGCACATGAGTAACGGTGGCACGGAGCGGCTGTCGGCGTCAGGGACACGTTCTGTCCCCTCGCTGGCTGATGAAGCACGTGTGAGCAGGAGGCCAGGGAAGGGGAGTACGCCCCACCGTTCCCTAAGCAAACGCTTCCTGAAGCCTGCCTGTGGCAGCAGGAATGAAGTGACAGTGATCTGCAGACAGAACCCATGCAGAGACTAAGATTTTCCACTGAGCTTTATCCATCATTTTGCTTCTGTGTTGTTGTCACTGCAAGAGCACTTGGTGTGCAGGGCACTGGGGGAGCTGGTTCGCCCCTCATTTCCCAGAAAATAATTTTTTTCCTTCCTCAGAGCTGGGCCCTGGTGGGAGCAGGATTTATGGCATGATGCCACAGTGGTGATGCAATAAACATCATCTGCCACTTCTAAATGCCCCAAGGGACTTCCCTGGATGGCAGCTGACAGGGCAGCAGCTCTGGGGCAGGCAGGACAGGCTGCTGCCAGGGTGGCTGCACAGTCTCAGGAGTTGCTAAGAGATGAGTGTGAGCCGTCCAGCACTAAACATCCCAGTGACCAGGAGCTGGGGACTCACTGGTGGCAGCCAGAGAAGCTGTTTTTAACAGGCTCAGGACTTGGTGTCCAGGCTGGTGCTTCCTGTCGTTTCCTTTCCCATGTGCCTGCTCTGGTGAGCCTCCTTGGCCCAGCTGCATGAGCTCATTGGGACCACCCAGCCAAGCACATTGCAGGGGCTGTGCCAGGCCGGGCACAGCGGGTCAGGTCTGCTCAACTGGCTTGTTCCTCTCCCCTGATTAGGTTCAGCCTGGATGTCACAGAGCTGGGCAGTGACCCAGAGCAGGACGATGTGGAGAAGAGGAGCCAGTCCTGCCTCCAGCCTCCCGTGTCCCTTCAGCTGCCCAAAGGAGAACTGGGAGCCTGGAGCAGCAGCCGGGGTGGCACAGTGATCAAAGTGGAGATAGAGCCGCTGCGCCCAGACCTCGCGGCCAGCCCCGGCTTGCAGGAGGTGGTGAGTGTGGAGGGCTGTGCCCGGGGGCAGCAGGGCAAGCTGCGGGTAAACAAAGCAACACACACAGGTGCCAGCTGCAGGCTGGACTCCTTCAATGCCAGTGTAGAACCAGGAGGTCTGCAGGAATCTCAGCGAGGATGGGCTTTTTCAGATAAACTGCCTCATCTTGTGGGATAAAGGCCCTGGGAGCTGCCTGCAGTACAGCCCTCTTCTCCTAAATATTTAGCTGGAATTTCTCTTGTGCAACCTGTGCCTGTTGCCTCTTGTCCTGTCACTGCAGGTCTAAGAAGAGTCTGGCCCTATCTTCTCTCTAATCCTCTGTCAGGTAGTTGAAGACAGCAGTGCCAGCCCCCCTTACACACTGCTTTTCTCTGGGGAATACCTTTAGGCTCAATTAATATTGAAAGGACAATTGCATCACGGTGCTACATGTCCAGTAAAAGTGAGAAGTGCCTAAGAAGGTTTCAGGCACAAGTGGCACTTGCTCCAGCCTTGCCGGAGCCAACAAACAGCTGGGCCTAATGGTTTCCTACATCATAACCCTGACAAAACAAGAGGGAGAGGGTGAGAAATCAGCTGCGATGGAGGCTCCCTTGCTGCACAAAGCACCAATGATTTCTGTGAATTTTTACTTCTCCAGAAATGTGTCAGCACTGGGAAGAGACTGAGGTCCAAGTCTGTCCCATCAGCCTGTGAGACCATTGCCTCCCCCCAGATACCTCACAGTTTCAACACTTCTCTTCCAGCTGTGGAAGGTTGGTATAGACTCTATGCCATTAAATGGGTTCAAGGTGTGATTAAGAAGATAAAAAACTGGAGCTGTAACCTCTGGAAGCGTGGACAGCCTTTGCTTTCTCTTCCACATGGTCCCAGGAGCTCCCAAAATACAAAGCCAAGCTGGTTGTGAGTCTGGCCCTAGCCAGCAGTGCAGTCTCAGCTCAGACATGTCCATCCCCAGTGACACACTGCCACATAACGTCCCTGTGGCCCGTGCTTTGGTCACTCCCTACTCACGTCCCACCTGTGAGAACTGCCCTGGAGCAAAATGCACAGGTTTCAGAGCCTGGGAAGCAGAGGGGAGGCTGGCTGTCATGGGGAAGTGCTCTGGGGTGGTACCAGCTCCTACTCTACTGCAAGCAGGACCCTCAGCAGCAAATATAATACAGACTGTGAAGGGGAGGGGTAACACAGAAAAGTAACGTAGCCCTTGCTTCCCTCACAGAAATGTGGAGCAGAATCTCCCTTCCTAACTGCTCCTGGCATTTCTTCCTTACCAATCAAGACAGAGTGGGAGTCCAACAAGATTAACAGGGTCCAGTTGCATAATTGCAACGTGGTGCTCTGCAAAGGCAAACCAGAATCCCTGCTGAGAGCATTTTGTGTTCCAGGTGTTGAACCCCCTGCTCTGGAGATGCTGGAGAAAGACCACGTATCCCCAGACCACGTGTAGGTATTGTCAGTCCTGGCTGGTTTGAGATGAAGGAGATTTTTGAGTGTATCTGAGCTATTGGGCATGCAACAGCAAAGGAGATCCCACTCTGTGCTGGGGCACAGCTGAGCAGTTGGTCATAAACCAGTGCCTGAGGCTTTGTGGGGTGCAGAATGTCTGTGCAAGGATATTTTCTAATCCCTTGCCTTTCTCTTGCCCCATCCTTGGTAGGTTAATTGTCCAGAAGGTACTTCAGGAGCTGAAACATTACCATGGGTAAGTGTGTCTGGGAGAGGGATGTGTGGGCAGGTCACAGGTCTGCCTAAGACCCACCTGGTAAAGGACTCTTGGTCCCTTGAGGGGCAAATCCCCAGGGTAGCAGAATCGCTGATTTATTCCAGTGAAACCAGGGTAGAATTGCAAGGAGAAGAGGCATTTCACGTGCCTCCTCAGTAACTCTAAAAATGTTCCTGCCCCATCTAGAAAATGAGTTTCAGCTGACCCAGAAGTTTTGCTCTTGTGTTCTTTGCTGTGTCTGATGCCTTTTCCCTGCCCAGGGTGAAGCAGGGAGCTTGTGTGCAAGAAGGCAGCAATTCTTCCCAGCAGAACCTCACTTGGTTTGAGTTCCTGTCTAACGAGTAAGTGACACAGTGGGTGACACACACCCTTTGTGTTCTAAGAGCAGATTGATTTCGAGTCCCCTCCATCTAAGCTCTACTGCCCTGCTAATCCTGTGTGCAGGACACTGGTGTGTGCAGGACACTGGTATCTGCAGGGGTTCAGCCAGGAGTGTGGCACTGAACAAAACTTGCACACATAGTTTGAAAGTTCAGCTCTTTATTTGCAAGTGTCTCATTAATAAATGACATGGCTGATGCCAAACCAGATCCTCCAGGAGATGGAAAGCTTACACTTGGGGTCCTAAAGTAATGCTTCAATGAACCTCATCAGTGATCTCCCTAAGCTGGGCTTGGTCAGTGAATTTCCCCTTGTTTAAGATGTTTTGGTCTTCTTTCAGAAATGAGGACAGTGGGAAGAGCGATAAAGCAGAGAAAGGCACAAAGGTGATGCGACGTCTGAGTTCCCTGCGGAGCCGAGTCACTGGATCCTGGCAGAAGGATAAGGTGTGAGAGAGATGTTGATATTGTGGAACGAATTTTTAAATTCTTCAAGTAGAAAGGGGGATCTTACCATAGGGAGCAGTTAGCTGGATTGCTTTTGGATGGCTGAGGCCTCTATGTTAGTCAGCAGATGCACTGTGACCCCTAAAGCAGTAGTAGTGCATGGGACTGAGTGATCCCTGAATTCCAGCCTAGCTTGCTCCAGGGCACATTCTGGATGCTTTCATCCCTAAACTCCAGCCCACCTTGCTCCAGGGCACGTTCTGGATGCTCTTATGCTGCCTTGGCACTGTTGTGCACAGCAAGAGGAGTGCCTTGGCTGGGTGACTGCCTGGATCACTCTTTGTGGCAGCAGGAGCCTGCAGGGGGACAGCCAAGTGTGTCCTGCCCCTCATCACAAATAGACTCAGACTAGAGGGACTGGGCCCAAGCCTTGGGAAGGCTTTTGGGAAAAGCATTGCCATCCCACTGTACCTGCTGCCCACCAGCTTTCTGCCTGTTTGTACCAGTGGGGAAAGGAATGTGTGGGCAGTGCGAGGCCCGTGACTGAGCTGTGTTCTTCTCTCCTTCCAGGGTAAGAACAAAGATCAGCTCAAGGAGAGAGAGAAGGAGAAAGAGGCAAAGGAGACAAAAGAGAGGTGTAAAGATATCAATGGCCACCAGCTCGTGCCAGGGGTTTTCTCCAGTTGCACCAGCTGCTCACTGTGTGCCAAACCTCTTGGGAATAAAAGTGGTCTGCAGTGCCTGAGTGAGTATGGCTGTCGCTGCCTGGCTCTGCCCATAGTGCGCTCCCCGCCTGCCCTCCAGCCCAGGCTGTTCTCCTGCCTAAACCCGCCCCTGGATTGCTTCCCTTCTCTGCCTGGCTCGACTCGACCCCACCACCCTGCTTGGCCTGGCTTGGTCGTTTCTCCAAATAGTCTAAATGATCTCTGAATCCTGCCTGGCAATAATTTATCCTCATTTTCTCTGGCCACTTGACCATTTCCTGCCACTTTCCCCCAAAGAGGGTTCTATGCCAACTTCTCTTTTATTAATTTTTTTTTATTAAGAAGTTCTGCTTTGCCTGAAAAAAATATCCCAACTACCTGAGTGTAGCTGGATCTTTTAGGCTGTTTTTCACAGCTGCAGTGATGTTTCAGCTCAGCATCTGTCCTGTGCATGGGCACAGGGATTTCTAGAGCATCCAAAACTTTATTAACTGACAAAAAGTCAAATACTGTCTCCCAGGACCTGCATGGGTGAGACTGTTGCTTTTCAGCTCTAAGCAGTGCCAGCGTGCATGGGCCTCTGTGCTCCCACTGCATCCACTGTGGCATGGCTTTGGCTGACAAACCCTGTCCCTCCCCTTTGGGGCAGGTACTCAGGGCACTGAAGAACATTTTAATTCCAAGGGATTGTCTGTGGGCAGAGAAAATTTTCTGGAAATGAAAGGATTGCTCTCTTTCTCCACCCTGTACCCTCAAGCAATGCTTGCTCTCCAATGAGCATCTCTCAGAGGCTCTTAAGGTCAGTAAAACCTTTCTGGGGCATAAAGGGACTGACTGCCCTCGGACATGTGTGGTGAGAAGTACAATTTCCCTTCAGGGCAGCTGGAGGGAAATTGAAAAGGGGCACAGACCTGGCTATTAGTGAGCATTTTTCAGGCATCACAGCAAAAAGTAGGAAGCAGGGAGCTGAATAAGAGCTTTGTGGATATTTAGAGAGAACCTAAATATTATGGGAGGAGGCAGAGTTGTGCCTTGTCATTCCTGTGTGAGGAATCTCCCAGCCAGAGGCTCTGTTTGCAGTCCTGCATGCTGCTTTACAAAAATACCTTAACCTGGAAGGATACAGACAGTCCTTGATCCCCATGAGCATGGAGCCATGCTCTGTCTGGTCTTGGGAACTCTGAGGGCATTGTTAGTGTGAGTGATTCTTGCCTGGACAACCCTACTGTGATCTGTGATCTGGAGTTGGAGCTAGCTGTTGAAATGAGAGTGTGGCTCAGCATGGCTTGTCCATCATAAATACACAGGGATTGGACATGAGTCATAGTAACTTTCACCTTGTTTCCCAGCCCTTCTGAGAGGAATCTGTGTTCCATCTTGTGAACATTCAGGAGAAAATCTCCAAGGTGGCTGAGGCACTGGGTTGCGTTCAGGACTCTGTGACATCTCCTTTGGCTCTTGGCTGCCCAGGCTAACGCAGGCAGCAGAGCAGCACAGCTTGTTTTATAATGCTCCGTTTGCAGTGGCTTGAACTGAGGTTGAACAATTGGGCAGGGTTCTGAGATGTCTGTTAAAATTAATGGCCTGCCTGTGGTGAGAGCTGGGCTGGGACTTGCAGTGTGACAGCTGATGGCCTGAGAGTGCCTATATTTGGATGATGCTGGGCTGAAACCTTTGCAAGCTGCTGCTGAGCTGGTAGTTGATATCAGCAGCTCCCGTTACTGCAGCTTGGAGCAGTGTGTGGTCTCCTGACTAGTCCCTGATAGAGCTCTGGAACAGCAAGCTCCGGGGCCACCGGGAAGCTGGAGCAGTGGGCCTGCTTTTCAGAAGTGCGAGCAGCTCTGTCAGGCTCAGCCTGAGCCGTGGCTGCTGCCAGGATGTGAGGATATTTGGCTGCGCCTCCTGTTTTCTCCTCATGAACTCACATTTGACTATCCCCACGCCTTGGCCCCCAGCCAGCCCTCGGCCCATGGCTGGTCAGGTGCTGCTGTTGCTGTTGTTGTCTCCGTGGTATTTTTAACTGCAGCACCACCACGTGGTCCACGGCAAAACGGGCTCGTGGAAAACACAGGAAAAGATGGTTGTTAAAGAAAGGGATAAGCTGAAGGGGGTGGAAGGATGGGGGAATGATTACAAGCCTGAGGTCTTTTCACTGTCCAGTAGACACAAAAAGTCTGGTGACTTCCATGGCTGTGATGAGCTCGAGGAGCGAGAGGTTTCTTGTAAGAGACGCTAACAGCAGGAAGACTTTTGCATTTAAGTCAGAACAAAAAAACATTGTTCTGCTAGAAACGTGTGAGCTGTGAAGAAAGTGGGCAGCTCGGATAGCCTGGTACATTGTAACTCGTTTCTCTTCCTCCCATCTATCCTCACCCCACAGGACACGGAGTCTCCCAGCGGAGGAGGCTGTGCTGTATGTCGAGGGTAGAGATGTAGGAGAGTCTCTGCAGCTCACAGATGTGCGGTTAGGAGCCTGGCAGGGATGAAAAACAAAGAGGAATGATTGCAGTCACAGGGATCTCGACAACAGCGGCCACCCAAACCCTGCTGTTATGTAAACTATGAGCTGTGAGTCTCTAGGTTTATTGTTCACCTGGAAATGAGAAAGCTCCTCTTGAGCCTTTGCTATCACAGGTGGAGAAGGTTCTGTGCCTAAACTAATCCTCTCTTATAAACATGCTTGCAGAGTTTATGCAACAGGAGTTAGATGAGTCCCAGGGAAGCCCTGACAGGAGGAGAGCTCTCCAAGCAGGCTGTGCCATGGAGGCGAGCCAGGGATATGCTGTGGAATACAGATGGAAGGAGGATTGCTTCCCTTGAGCTTGAGCACTGGGGTAGAGGTGGATCTTCTACATCTTCAGTTGACAGTCAATCGCTATTACTTCATGAGAAAGACAGAGCCCAGGCCCCCACAGGGGTGTCAGATTGATCATCCTCTTCCAAGGAAACCGATAGCTGCAACTAAAATTTGGCAGGCTTCAGAGAAACTCCTTTAAGAGAAGGTGCTCAGTTTAATGAACCTTCCTGAACAATACAGTCTGTGCTGGACTGTCCACCTGTCCTAGGCTGACCCTTGCTGGCTGCTTCAGTGCACTGGCTGATCTCTAACTGGTTGCTGTAACAACTGGTCTCCAGGATTTATTTAAGGCGTGTTGTGAAAGAGGTTTGGAGAACCATTTCCTTTCTCACGAGTAAGGGAGAGGACATGGATTTCCACAGCTTGTCAGGCGAACATCCTCCCCCCATGGCCAAGGAGAGGACAGAAAAGCCTTTTGGTTTAGACCTGAAATTTGGTGTGAAATTCACTTCTCATTCAGCTCTTGTGCCTGCATGGTTTTGCTTTTGGCTTCCCAGTGCTGTACCAATAAGCTAATAGGTGAAGGATAGTTTTGGCTTATGATAAGAAGGAATTACTTGATTTTCTACCCTGAAATTTCTGTTCATGCCCCACACAGAGTCCTGAGAAATCTGAAAAGCAGCAGGCAACCTGGAACTTTGCATTTCTGGAGAGAGACACAGCTGCCAAAAATCTTCTGTTTTGGGGGGAAAAGGAGGTTTGGCTGCTGTAACATGATGACAGTGATAAATGGACTGTGAGTCCCACTTGGAACAAACGATTACTGACAGGAGTCCAAATAAACAGAGGCAAAACCAGAGCGGCTGCATCGGCTGTGGGTTAAGGTGGTTCTGAGCCAATGGAGCAAATGTGAAAGCGGCTGCAGCACTGGTTGCAGAGGAAACACTGACTGAGCTGAGTGTCCTGACACAGAGCTGGCTCAGCCAGCTCGAGAGGGCTCAGAAAAGGAAACCAAAGTACATCCTATTCTCAGAGCTTCTCCCTTTTCACTTTCTTTTTGTATCTGGGCAGTACTACCCTGATCTGGAACATCTCCAAGTGCTGCTCCTTCCATTCCCTGATAAAACCTCAGGATCTTGTGCATTTGGGCTGACAAATGCGTAAGGACAGTAATGAACTTGAGAGACATTCAGCAAGAAATCTTTTGTTATTACAGAATTGCACAGGATTAGACAGTTGGTGCTCTTCTCTTCTTTGCAATCCAAACCTTAGCTCCAAGCTACAGAGTCTTGGAGCTGGCTGCTGTGCCAGATTTTGCACTGATTTTCTGGCGATGCCCTGAGGCCGCACAAGCACAGCACGTTCTCTCCATGACAGCTGCAGTTGGGCAATCTGCAATGCTTTACTTCTATATTACAGCAAAGCACGAAGTTTGAAGTGCCTAAGGATTAATCAGTCATCAAGTGACAGCCAGCTGTTTACCCCCAAACCGCTTTATTTAATGATCATTTCTCTGTAGTGCTGACAGGCCCCAATAAACAACTGGGACCTCAGTGTACTCAGTCCTGTAGAGAAGCAGCATAAAAAGGAACATTTTGGAAAAGCTTGCAACGATGAGACGAAGATAAAAATAAAATCGATTAAACAGGTGGCAGTGTGGAAACCAGAGACCACATTGGCCCCATGGCAGGATTTCATCACATTTCCAGCCCAAACAGTGGCAGGTTCTTTCAAAGCAGCATGGGAAAGCTGCAGGGTGGATTTTGAGAGGAAAGTTTGTTTTGTAATCGCGTATGTTGTGTTTTCAAGCTCAACAGGCAAGCAGGACATGTGTGATTTAAAATATTACAAACTTTCAATCAGTATTGTAAATCCTCAGAGTGAAATTGGGAGATGAGGTTGGGTGGTGAGCTCTTCCCAGTTTTCCTCCCTGCACAGAGTACTCCAGCAGCCCGATGCTAGTACATCAAACTTCACTCATGTCAGGGAAAAGTTGTTTTTTCCAGCAAGCAGTTTGGTTCTATGAGTCAGTGCATGGATCTGCTGCTAGGGAAGATAATTCCTCTTTGCTCTCGTCATTTATCTGTGCAGGGGTCACTGACAAAGGCCTGGGCAGGCACTCGCTGTTGAAGGGTGAATAGGGAAAGCCAGCGCCTGCCAACCCTCCGGGCACTGCAGCCTTGCCTTGGCAGGGTGTTTGTAAACACTCCAGCACACTGGGATGGCAAATCCCACCAGCCTTTTAATAACAAATTATGTATTTCAAGTCCCAGGCACTGTGCAAGCACACGAAGTACCATGCTGATGGAGTCACTGGGGTGCTACATCCCATCCATTATGGGCCTCTTTAGTCTGGGAGGAACCATGTGCCCTCACTGAGGGGACAGTATGGGCTAAGGGTGGCCATATGCCCTCCCTGAGGGGAAAACACAGGTCAGAGGAGCCGTGTGTCTTCCCTCAGAGAAGTCATGGGTTCTGGGCAGCTGTGCGTCCTCCCTGAGGAAAAAGTGCAGGCTTGGGGTGGCCATGTCCTTCCTGAGGAGAACGCGTGAGCTGAGGACGCTCATGCTGTCCCTGAGGGGGACATGCAGGTTAGGGGCCCTGTGCCCTTCCTGAGGGAAAGTGTGGGCTATGGGCGGCCATGCCCTCCCTGCAAGACGAAGCAGCAGGCTATGGGTGGAGGTGTGCCCTCCCTGAGGATGAAGCACAGGCTGAGGATGCTCATGCCCTCCGTGAGGGAGACATGCAGGTTGGGGGCACTGTGCCCTCCCTGCAGTAAGAAGGAGCAGGCCATGGGTGGCCATGTGCGGCCATGTGCCCTCCCTGAAGGAAAGTGAGGGTTGTGGGTGGCTGTGCTTTCCCTGATGGAAAGTGTGCGGCTGGAGGGACCGTGTGCCCTCCGTGAGGGAAAAGGGCACGTCAGGGGAGACGTGTGCCCTCCTTGAGGGGAAAGCAAGAGCTATGGGTGGCTCTGCCTTCCCTGTGGGGCAGGAGCAGCTGGAATGGCTCTGTCCTCCATGAGGGGAACAAGGAGGTCAAAGGATGGTGTGGAGAGCACCGCTCCACCCTGAGGAGTGCCCTCCCTCAAGGAAGGTGCAGGCTGTGGGTAGTCATACCCTTCCTGAAGGAAAACGCAGGCTAAGAGTGGCCATGTGCCCTCCTTGAAGGGAAAGTGTGGGCTGCCGGTGCGTGTGCCCTCCCTGAGGGGAAAGCGTGGGTCAGGGCTGGGTGTGCTCTTGCTGAGGGAAGGAGCTAGCTAAGGGTGGCCGTGTGCTCTCCCTGGGGAGCAGGCAGGGGCTGCGGCTGCTCATGGCGTCCCTGAAGGGAAAACACGGGCTGAGGATGTTTATGTGCCTTCCTTGAGAGGAGCGTGCGGGCTAAGGATGCTCTTGCCCTACCTGAGGAGGAAGAGCGGGCTATGGGTGGCCAGTGCCCTCGAGGGGAAAGTGCAGGGTATAGGTGCTCGTGCCCTCCCTGAGAGGAAAACAAGGGTTAAGGGTGTCCGTGTGCCCTCCCTGAGAGGAAAAACAAGGGTTAAGGGTGTCCGTGTGTCCTCCATGAGAGGAAAAACAAGGGTTAAGAGTGTCCGTGTGTCCTCCATGAGTGGAAAGCGCGGGCTAACGGTGTCCGTGTGCCTTCTCTAAGGGGAAGGCACAAGCTCAGGCTAGCCCTGCGCTCTCCCTGAGGGGCCAGGACCCTGCCCGGCCGTACAGCGGCGCGCAGGCGCACCCTCGTCCCCATTTTTCCTTCCGGGACACGGGGGCGTTTCCTGTTGCTGTGGCGGCGGCTCCCGGGACCGAGAGGGAACCGGCGGCTCCCCGGGGAGTCCGGTAAGAGACCGGGCTGTCAGCGCGCCCGCCGGCCCCCGGCTNCGCGGCGCGGGGACCGCCCGGCCCCGGTCCCTGTGCGGCCGGCAGGGGCTCAGAGGGCTCCAGGGAGTCCCGGCGTTCGGCCGAGGCAGCGGGTTGATCTTCGCTTTACCCCAAGTCCCGCTGGTTTACAGCCGTCCCGACCTTTGCAGCTCGGGGCTTCAGCTGCGGGACGGGACGCAGCTTGAAAGATGCAGTGTTTACGTTAGAAAGCTCTTTTAAGGGCTGCCGAAGGAGTGAAAAATGTTGCTGTGTGCGGTAAGGAGGCGAGCGGCTGTAGCCTGGGTGAAACCGGCTCTCTTTATGCCACAGCTTGAGTCTGAGCATCCTTGTGATCATTAAATCCCGCACCTCGTCCTCTCGGTTCTTACACACATTGTGTGTACTGGTGCTGAGAAAAGTCTGGGATGTGCGTGAAAAGACCTTAAATGCGTTAGGGGAAAAAATGGTGAAAACTTCCGCTTATCCCCAGTTGAGAAGACTGACCCATTTTAAATATTCCACGGCCCTGGCTCCTTGGGAGCCAGGGAGAGGAGCGGGAGATGTGTGCAGCTTAGCTTGTGTGTGCTGAAAGGAAACGCCAGCGGGAGCTAGGAGTGGTGATGGATTTTGTAGGAGGAGCGGCAGTGATTCGAGCAAATAGCTTTCTGAATGTTTCTGGTATTATATTTGGTGTTGCTGCTCTAATAAATAAGCTTAATTTCTGAATCTTGCTTGAAGATCTCTTCACGAAGAGAAAAAAGGGCGACTTCTTAGTTCCTTTGCACTCCCCTCTTAAGGGTTTTTTTTTGGGGAAACTTTTTTATTTGGCACTTTTTGTTTAAATGCATAAAGGTAATAGTTTCTCTTTGGCACGGTAAAATAAAAGAAACCCACGAAACGTGGCTCTCAAACAGGAGCCATCGGACACTATGTGTTGTAGTTCCACCTACTGTTTACCTATGAAATATTTTAAATACCTTTTATGATTGTCATAGTTGCTGCTTCAGTTCTGTAGTGTAGACTGGGGGAAGGGTTCAGTGTGAGAGAATTGAATTGGGACTCCTGTTTCTTTTAGGATAATATGCAGATTTTACTTGGCATTGTTTAAAAACCAGAACTATTAGTTGTTAATGTGTTTCTGTGCCTAAAGAAAACCCCGTGGCCACCAGAACTTGCAGTGTTGGGAATCACACAACCCCTCTTTTGCTTCATCCAACTGATATTTTGACAATAAAACCAGATACAGTGAGAAAGTAATTTTAGGTTGTTTTGGAGACAAAGAGGAATGCTCTAACAGGGAGGCTGAAACTTGATAATTTAGTGCTGTTGCTCTCTGGCGTGGACTGTCTCTGTTTCAGAATGTGAAGTATCTCATCTCCCTGCACCCTTCCAGTTTTTGGTTTCTGCCTCTGCGTAATTAGGCAAGTGAGAAAACAAGTAAACACCAGCCACTGGAGCCACTAGGACAAAGTTAAATCTGCTCCAAGTTCCTCAAGATACCTGACCTGGATTTACCCAGTACAGAAACTTCCTCATGTTCCACTGAAACTCCTCCTCTTTTCTGAGAAGTTTTATCTCAGGCACTCTGCTTTTACTGGAATGCTGTGGTGGTTTGAAATGTTTCTTCGCCGTTGGTGTTGTGTATCTCTGTGTATAAATGCAGAGTTTATATTCTGTGTTAATCATTCATATGCGGGTTGTTTCCTTTGTCAGTTCAAGAGGGAGGAGTTCCCTGTGTGGTGTAAGGGTGAGGAAGGAGGGGAGAGATTCTCTTTGATCCCTGGAGCGTTGGACGGTTGAAAACAGGAAAAAGTATTAAAATTATTAATTTCACAAGGAAGCTAATTAGTCCTTGGCTCTCTTCAGCTGGTTGGATTTCATAGGTGGTGAATATATCCTTAGTACTGAAAGACTTCTTGAACTCCTTGAATCATTAGAACCACTGTTAAAATCTGTCCCTGTTTGAACTTAGCTGCCTAAAGTTTTTTTTTTTAATCTGTCATTTAAAAAATGAACAGAAAAAACCTCCTTGAGATAAAGGAAGTCAATAGTTCAATTTTAGATTATTCGCAGCATTTTTGTCTGTTAGTTGTTGTTTGCAAATGGCCTTTTAAGAGTTATTGTATTGGGCAGTACCGTTCCAGACCAAAGGTCAGGGTCATAGTGCTCATAATGTCTGGTGAGTCATAGATTTGTCCTGGAATCCAATTCTGGAAGACATTTATAGGACATTGGCAGTGTCTGATCCCCTGGAAGATATTCCAGCTGGGGGAAAAAATGTCTTTGCCTGCCCCTTTCCAGCCAGGTTTGTTGCCCTCTCATACTGTGAACAGGGTGATGATTTTGAGTGTTGTAATATGTTGTCCAATAAAATGCTCCTAGGTTGTAAATTACTTTCTGTGGGCCATTGGGAAAACATCCCATTAATAAGGGAAGGGTTTTTATTATAGCAGATAGTAAATTCATTACCCTCAGTCACAAACAGGATCTTTTCTGATGTTTATGGCCCTTTTAGTCTTAAATATTTATTTGCTGTTTGAGGTCCTTGCTTTAGTCACTCATGAGGTCATCTTTGGCACAGGGCCCTGCAAAATGCTTCAAGGGAGTGACAGTCCCTGTAGTGAGCAGATCTGGGATAATGTGATGCTCCCAAATTTCTCACCCTTAATTCCAAACCCGCTGATTAAAGCCTGGGAACAACCCTGGTGGGTTTGCTCAGTTCCCATGCTCTGTGGTTCAGTTGCTCTGGTACCCTGAGCTGTAGCAGTGGTGCTGCTGTCCCCGTCCAGTTGAGGTCACCCAAATCCTTGCACCCTCTTGGTGTGTTGGCACTTTGTGGTGTTGTCAGTGCTGGTCAGAGTTGCAGCCCTTCTGCGTAGTCTGTATCAAGATGAAATCCTTTAGAGGGTCTGTTTTTCCCTGCCAAATTAATCTTCTTGCTGTTCGCTGAGTGATTGAGGGAGGAGAAGACAGGGAAGAGTATGGGTGAAGTCCTTTTGAGTTTTTATCTCTGCCTTTCTCAGGAATATCTTCTGTGCCTCTCCTGTTTGGGAAGAGCTTGCTGACAGAACTGTCCATTTTCCTTGTTTGTTTTTTTTCCCCCCCAGACCTTCCCTAATTCTCGATCTGAGTAAGACCAAATGCTACTGACGGTAAATGCAAAAATGTCAGTTTGAGTTTCCTGTTGCTGCTTTACTTTGCGTGGCTGGAAAAGACAGAAATCTGGTATTTCTCTACACCTATTAGAGATCTGGTATTTCTCTACACCTGTGAACAACCGTTCGTGTGTATCTCTGCCCTTAAACATCAGCCTCCATGTGTGCAGGTTCCTGTCCCTTCTTTCCTGTCCTCTGTCCCTCATTCTTCTCTTTGCTGTTTTTTTGATCCCTCTGATACCATTTTGAGAGAGGCTTAATAAGAATGCAGAATAATAAGAATAAATGCAGAAATCTTAGGTGCATAAAAAGGAAACCACAGTCACTAGTATTCAAAAGCTCCTCTCATCCTGAGTTAGAGTGTCCTTCCTTCAGCACTGCAAAAGTGTGTTGACTAGAGGAAGCTGGAGCATTTTTTATAAAATGAAATATGCTTATAAAACAGTCTTCTGGCAGGTGTCGGATTTCTCTTATGTGGGCAAAATAATGCCGCTTTGAAATCATTAAGTAAGTGCATTTCCAATAGTCTCATGGAGAATCAGGTCCTTGGATTCAGCTGCAGTTTCCTGTGGCTTTTTTGTAGCATTTTCCTGTTTTCTAGTATGTTCTTCACTGTTGTGTAAAGAACCTTTCAGCAGTGTAGGGAAGTCATACACAGCACTATTAGATATGTCAGCTGATTAAGTGAAAAATACCTACTGAGAGCGCCACAAGCTGTTATCTTTAACAGAGCAAGGGCATGATTTTAAAATTGAAATACATTTTTAAGTGAGATCCCTTTTACCTTAACAAGGAACCCAAGCTTTTCAAGTGGAATTGGTCCTACTAATCACTGATAGGAAAAGAATTACTGAATGCAATCACTGAAAATGGGTAAATGTCAGGGAATATGAATATCTAGTTGAAGTTTGATGTTTCTAGATGACTATATTACAGAATTCTGGATGAGTTATGTGGATTTCAGGACCGTGTGGGAGGGCAGTGGCTGTAGGAACATTGGGCATGCATCGGGCTGCCTGTTCTGCCCTGAGGGGAACCCATCTGTGAGCAGGACTTGAAGCCAGCCCAGCCTGATGTCATGGAGAATTTTCTCTATTTCCTTTTGTGTGGTGATTTTTGTCCCACAGTTTGTTTCTTTGTCTCAGGAGAAAAGGGATTTCCATTGTGAACTACTTGTTTGTTGTTGAGGCATATCTTTTAACAAGCTCTTCATCTCCTTGTGGTAGGTGGAGACCTTATCACTGGCAAAATAATGAATATATTTGTTATTCTCTACAATTTTAATAAGTGAATAATTTTGATACGTTTTTCTTGTGCGTTTGCAGAGGCACATGCATTTGAAATTAGATGTGGTGCCTTTAGGTTTGTGGCGTGGGGTGTGGTAGTGGTAGGAATATCCCAAATAAGAGAAGTTGTGGGAGGTGATATTTTTTGTGGATTTTTTTTTTGTGGCAGGCACTTGGGAGCAGAACTCTGCACTTCATTTCCCACACTTGGGGAAGTTGTATAACATGTAAGCATCTTGCAGGTCTGCGCAATCAGTCTTTCTCTCAGTCTTGTTTTTATATCTTTATTAATTTATTTATGTTGAAATCCAAGTAAGTATTTTGGTCCTGCTCTCAGGCTTTTGCTGAAATTGTGGAAAACACCAGTGAGCATCTCTCTAGGTTAGCCAGGAGCCTTAAAGCAGATCCCCAGTCCTGGCGCCAGGCGGGGGTGGTTCTGAAGAGACCTTAAATAGTTTTTCCTCTGTGCTTTAAACATAAACTGGCTTTTCTCTAGCAGATATGGTATTCATCTTCCCAGTTTTGTTCTATTTCTCTTTTAACAGGCATGTCTGGGAAAAGGCAAATCCTGGTGTCCTTTACTGAGTTGTTGGTGTTCTGCTTTGGTTTTTATGAAGGATCTTGTTTTATAGTGGGCAGAAAGGCTGCAGAAAATATTTGGCACTATCAGTTCTCCTCCTGTTTTCTCCAGAAGTAGTTATCAGAAGGGCAAAAAAAAAGAGATTGGATTTTTTTGGACTGTTAATAGTTTTATGACTTTTGGGTGAGAGGACTGCTTTGGTTCCTGTATCTGGGAACAATTCCTTTGTGCATCTGGACGGGTGGTAATGCTGTGGTGCTGGTAATGCTCTGATGATTCTGGAGAGTGTTTTGATCTTTAATTTGCTGTGGTTACTGCAGCTCCCAGCAATAGTCCCTGCAGAAAGGCAGCTGTTCCTGTGGAGCCAAAGAATTGCCGCCCTCTTGACTGGTATCAATTTTGAATGGAGAGACATGGAAATGGCCTTTGCAAAGCTGAGGAAAATTGTGCTGCACTGAGTGGAGGTTGGGCAGAAAACTGCTCGTGCATTCCAGAGTGGCTCTCGGTTCTTGCACGTGTGAATTGCACTCAGTGGTTCAGCATAAAACTGAGCGTTGGTTTAAAATCAAGACCAGAACGTGCACAACAAGGATGCTTGCCACAACACCTAGGCTTACTCTGCATCTCTTCCAAAGTTAAGATTGTTTATGTGTCATTATTCCTTTCCCTGCATGGGAAAGAAGAATAATTAAGACTTTTGTGTGTGTGTGTGCATTTCAGATTGTGCAGTGAATGTCCACAAGAACTGCAGGAGTTTGCTGACTGAATGCAGCAGCATCAGACCCAAGGTGGGCTTTAACATTTGCTCTTTTATAATAATAAGGCTTAACATAATAATTTTTGCAAGTGGTTTAATTTACATCAGTAAAGAATCTTGCCCCACATCTTCGAGACATCGAGTAGTTATTAACTTGTCATTATAGTAATTAATGATAACATATGGAGGGAAAATAAGGTGAAACATTTTGTCACTGTACTGTAAATTACTTAGCCTGTGTCCCAAAACTGTGACTAACCCTAAGAATGCTCAAACCTATCACTTTTTTGGGGAATATAATTGAATGTTGTGCCATCTCAAAGCTGATGGAAGAGCATGAGGGGTGGAGGGGAATTTGGTCGTAACAGTTGCATATTATTTCTGGGCTGGAAAATGCAGAATAAGTGATTTCATTTGGGACATTGTGATGAACTTTGTCTTGCTAAGCTGTTTATATTTTATCTCTGTCACCCTGGTGCCTGTGATTGCATGTAAGGTCACAGGTTGTTTCACATAGATGTCTATCTGTTGGGGTTTTTTGTTCTGGTATTGGTTTTGAAAATCATTTCCTCCTCCTTATAACTAATAATACTTGAGAGAGTTTTAGTTTGTTTTAACCTGCGAGTGCTGATGATTTCAGAGACTGATAGCAGATTAGGGAGTACTGTGAGGGGGAAAAGAGAGAGCAGAGCAGCTCAGACCTGAGCAATTGGAGGTTAGAGAAAGTGTGTTCAGCCATTGGTGATGTAGAATGTAACTCTTCTGAGGGCAGAAATGTTCTTGTGGGGCTTTTGATATGTAATTTTAAACATCTCAGGGCATTGTGCGTTTTCCTTTTAAACCGAAAAATCCACTTGCTCTGATGCTTTCATTTCCATTCTTCACCACCGCCCAAAACTTCATGGTTGAATCAGCCCTGACAAACTACTCCTGAGGAGAGCAGAGAGGCAGTGGTGGCACAAAATGGGGCAAAGAATTCAGTCAGAAATGGGATCCCCAAAGGGAAGCTCCCCAAAAGCCATTTGTTACAGCCTGTATTATTTATTTAATTTCTTTGCATCTTTGATAACTTGTATCTCAATGGTTTTTAATATCCTAGTGTTGCAAGAGGGATGAAGTTTAGCAAAGGTTACCAAAGATGCAATTTGGAATGGACAGTCTAAATTTTTGTTGAAACTGGCTGGATTTGTTTAGTCAGTATTGCTAGGAACTAAACAACAGCAAAGTGTGGGTGAAGACTGTCAACATGAAGGGGTTGCTTTCATCTCATAAATTAATTATCATAGCTTTAATTCAGTTCTAGCTTAATTTCTGGTTCTATTTCAGCCTGATTTATACCTTGTGCAATTTAATACAAAGGGTTAATGTCTATATGTCATTCGTCTGCCACGTGAAAAAATCAAAGCTATTACTGTGTTAAATCTTTTATATTCTCAGTGAACATCTTCACTTACAGTTAATGCTATAGGATAGGAAAAATCTGATTCATTTTGGACTCAAAGTTTGGTCTGTATGTGTAAGAATATTGTATTTTTTCCTATAGCAGAAAGATTTGCAGCACAGACCTTCTGGATCTCCACAAAGTTCGCCCCAGTGCATTTCCCCAGGTTTGTACTAAAGAATGATTTCTGTGCTCAAGGCTTATCTGTTCGATTGTATTTTTTTTCTTTAATATGTTTTAAAGGCTATACACAGTGTGTTATTGAAGTATAGAGAAGGTCTCTTTTAATAAGATGGTTTCATATTTTTTTCTATTGGGAATGGCTTAGAGGCTCCTAGCAATCTCCTGTGTGTTTTTATCTTTTTATCTTTTTATTTTTCTTTATACCTTCTTGCTGTGTAACCTCAAAATATCATGGTGAAAAGGGATCAATAAGCTCGTTTTTCATTGATTGTCTATTCTCTGGCCTCTGAAAAGACTAGAACTGTGAACTTTGTTTTACATCAGATTTTCATAATTGTCTATTTAAAACTTGCCTGCAGCTAGTGGTTGCTAGAAATCTCTAAGACAAGCTAGCACTAATGGTCTGAACATAAGTCTTTGTTGAAACAAAGTGAGGAAAAAAGGATCTGGGAGGGAAAAAAAACGAGAAGAAAGAACATCTGTACTGCAGCATAGGCTTTGAAATACCTTTTTGCTCCTGGAAAAGACCATCCCAGTCACAGGTGTATGAAATGGCATTTTAATTTGTAGATGGTACAAGGTCTGCATTAACAGAACAGCTGAGTGTCAGAGCACAGCTGGCTTGGATGTCTGAGCACCACTCTGGCTGTTTCGGGTGTTTTCAGGTACCATTTGCATTGCAAGGTGTCTTCTTCATGAAATGCCTCTCCCCGAGAGGCAGCACAGGGGATAATTGTTACAAGGAGATAAGTGGCCGTTTGCATTACCAGGAGTGGGTCTGTGCATTTAGGAGAAAGTGCAGAGACTAAAATAGGAAGCAGTAAGGGCTGATGCAGATGGGAGAGGCTGTGTGTAGGGCCGCTCGGTGCCGAGCTCTGTGGTGCCCGGGCTGGGCTGTGTGAGGGGAGCAGCGATCGATGTGGGGCACAGCAGTGTGCAGACAGTGCTAATTGAACTCACCAAATGCCTTGTGGGCCGTGCAGGCTCTGCTAGGCACACAGTACTCCTTTTCCTTAGCCAAAAATGAAGCTGGAAATTAAAGGAACAGCTAATAGCCTGGGCGCGTTGTATGTTCTTAGCCACAGCATAGCCCTGCAGACAGCAGTGCCCAGCAAAAAACCCCAAAGATATTGTATCAGTGTAAAAGAAAAATTCATTTTACGAGAGGTATAAACGGTGTTATATATTCCCATCCCTCTCCCCTTGTTTTGCCTTTGGAGATTTTTAGGTCTGGCCTATCCAGAACAGAACTTTATGTTCCTGTGTAACAGAACTTTATGTTCCTGGCTTGTGGAGCACAGAAAGAGAACTTGATGGCAAATAATTTCAATACTTCCCCAAGTGGAAACAGAGGGACATTGGTTATTAAACCTTTGTTTAAGAAATCTGACTTGGCAAATCTTGCAAATACCTAATTAGTCTCCTCTTGGGGGATGGAGGTGATGGAAAAAGGACTCCGTTTACCCAGTCTGTTGTAGACTGCCAGTGCACTGTGTTTGTAGCCAGGAGGTTTTCAAACCCAACGGGTTTTGGGAAAGGTATTTCCAGCAGGAAAAGATGCGGTGATGTAATTTCTATTAAATGTCATTGATGAAACCTCCCCTGCAGCCCCAAAACAATTCTTCTGTCAGTGAAGATGAAAGGAGAGACAAGCAGGCATAGAACAGGGGATATGAAAAAATGTGGAAAAACCTGTTTCATGACAAGAACCACAAATACCTTGATTTAACTGCTTCACTGAGCAAGGCAGAAGTAGGAGAGATAATTATTAGTGAAGGTACACTAAGGAGGGCAGGCTGAAAAAGGGGAACTTTTAGGGATGGGTGGACACCAGTGTTTTTACTGGAAAAGTGATGCATAAACCTTGTCTGGGAACTGGAGACCCCCTTGAACTGCTACAGCTGCAGCCCCCTGGTCCTGGAGCAGCCTCCTGGGCACGGGACTGGGAGGGGGCTGGGTCTGTCCCTGCCGTGACAGAGCCCTGGGTGCAGGATCTGAGAGATCTCTCCCACTCCCATGTCCTTAAAAGCTCTTTGGAAAAGGGCAGCTACAGACCTTGCCAGGGATCAATGCTAAAGATTGTCTGGCTGAGTCTTCGTCTGACTTCCCTCAAGTTCCTTTTTTAAAAGGATGTATTTTGTCTCCTGTTCCTTATCATTTATTACAGACATTAGTACTAAATAATTGTATCCATTTTTTATAAGTCTATTAGAGGCTTCCACGTATTGTGTAATAGTGATTAAACTTTCAAATATCTTTCCAGTTCACAGTCTGTCTAGATTTAAAAAGCATTAAAAAGCTGCAGTATTAAAATTAAATTTAGCTCTGGTATCTATTATGTGCAGTGTGTGTGCACGCAGATATAAATCGCTGTGAGCAATAAGCATTGCAAAGAACTTGTGGGGTTTTTTTCTGTGATCTCTGATTTTTCTTGTTTGCCATGAAAATGTTCTGTGCCCTTATACGGTGGGGTGTGAATAATTGTGTGTAGGTTCTGGTGTTTTACTAAAGGAGAAGATACTTTGCAATTTCCACACTAAATGGGCACAGTAGGGACCAATTTCCTGCACTTCAGACCTGCTGATTTAGCCAATACAGTAAGTTAAGTGGCAGCTTTACATTTCTAGAAGGATCACAGGTAGTATAAAAACAGAGCATCTCTGGGGCCACTTTACTGTGCCAGGTCTGAGGGCAGCCAGTGGTGAGCATGGGGAATACAAATTCAAAAAGCAGCGGCAGAAGCAATGCGATTCCAGCTCACCCCGAGCTGTCTTTTTGTGGTTCCTTTTCACGAAAATGGAATGAGAATGTTTTTTTGGACAATGAGCTCCTGACATCCAAGATCCTGTCAGTTCTCCGTCCGCATTCCGAACGAGGGCTGAGAGCAGGCGAGCTGCAGTGCACGCCTCATTTTCTGAGTACCAATTCCATTTTTGCCTCTTTAGCCACTTCTCTGAAGGAGCAGCCCCGAAGTCTTCTCCTGGGACCGGATGGCACCCCAGCACTGTCCCGGAACCTCGGCATGACTATCGCCCAAAGAGGACATTCCCAGCCTTCACTGAACACTGCTGGAGCTGTTAATAGGTTTGGGTGAGTAAAATGCTTCTTTTCTAACCCACTGGCTTCAGCTGCCCCCCGCCTCCCCAGCATGAAAAGAAAAATGAGAACTCACGTTGTGTTTCCAAGCTCAAAAGAGTTTTATTGAGCTTCTAATGCTGGAAGTTATTTCCCTGAACAATGTGCTTTTTTTTTTTTTTGTCTATAGTCCCTCTGTCCTGTGTCACAAAAGACTTTGTATAAAATAGTGCAGTATGTGAGTGTTTCTGTCTAGGCTATAGTTTTCATGGATATATTTATCTTGAGAATTGTTGTGAAATTCAGTGATCTTGTCTGAGTTCAGCTATTCTAGGTTGGGCTGGTGCTGACTGGTATAGGAGGTAGCAGTGTTTTAAATTGCAGGATACCTTCATTAAGATAGTAGGCAAACTCAAAGCTATCTGCTGTTTTAAGTAGCTATTTACTTTTGATGTGCCCCACTTATGCTCCCTTCCCAGTGAAAGTGCCCTTTGTACTCTGAACTGGCTGTGGCTTGTCACCAGGTGATGTCCTTGTAAACTGTCATACCAGAAGTTACAAGCTTTGCTCATGCTGCTCTAATTAAACTGCAGTATTTCAGTGTTGGAGTTGCCAAATTGATTTAACTGTTTAAAGAGTGCAGTGATATCTTTTATTTATTTACTGTGAGATAACTGGGCTATAGTTTAGGAAAGATGCTTGTTAAGGAAGTTGGATTTTTATTTTTAATTTTAATTGTTCTGGTCTAATTTCTTTGGCCATTTAGGCTAATTTCAGGAGACATGGATGAAGGGGATTCAGGCTTTATAAAATTTAAGCAGACTTCAGATGACGTTGTCTCACTTGCACCTTCAACAGCAGACTCCATTTTTCTGGAAGGTATGGAATTTTTGTGCTTTTCAGGATTGTTATGCAACTTCTCCCATGGGTTTTAAAGCAGCACCGAGGTGTTGCTACTCTTGTTGTTGTTACTGATGGTAAAGAGGGATATGGCGAGAAACAATTTAATAATAATTGAAATTGAATGTGCCTTTGCTGTAGATGCGTATTCTGTGTCCCTCCGGAGTGAAATAGAAACAGACGCTCATGAGTTTGAGGCAGAGTCTTGGAGTGTTGCAGTGGAGCAGCCTTATGCAAAAAGGCAAAGGAAAGACGTTATAAAGAGGCAAGATGTCATTTATGGTAAGAGCATTTGTTATTCTTAAAACTTCTTCTATTTCATAGTGCCACTGTAGTGAAACAAAGCAGAAATGGTTTTTGTTGGTTCCCGTTTTGACTTGTGCTTGAAAACTAAAATTGAGTGAAGATTTTCAAGTCTGTTACCTGCATTAGTGTGTGTACTTGTTGTGTGAATGCCTTTAAGCATCCCACGGGTCTCAGTAGGGCTCTGTAAGCAGCAAAGCCCAGCTGCACAATTAGGGAACAGCTCAACTGCTACTGGGAGATGTCCTTAAATAAGTAGGGTCAGTCACTGCTGGGTTGGGACATTAGCAAGGCAAATTTAAGAGCTTCACATGAGTGATGCAAAGACTGTGGTTCAGAAGATGATCGTGGCTTTCAGAGCCTGCCCTTCTGTCTCGCTGCTCAGTGCACAGCATATAAATGACTTTTGATTTTATTTTTGTATTTCCCCTTGCCCAGAACTAATGCAGACTGAAATGCACCATGTTAGGACACTGAAAATAATGCTGAAGGTGTACTCCAAAGCCATGAGAGAGGAACTGCAGTTCCCAAATGCAGTCATCAACAAGCTCTTTCCCTGTGTGGATGAGCTGCTGGAGATGCACGGGCAATTCCTGCTCCAGTTGAAGGAGAGACGAAAGGAATCCTTGGAAGAAGGCAGTGACCGAAATTATATAATCCAGAACATTGGAGACCTCTTGGTAAAACAGGTGTGAATTAAATCCTACCAATGATGTTGACACTATAAAGCTTCTAAAAAGCCACCTGCAAGGGTAGAGTTATGTGATGTAAAGATTGATTTCATCCTGGATTTGTGGTTATCTTCCCAGTTAACATGGGAGCATGACTCCCAGGAATATATCTAGTCACAAATAACATGAAATGGTCATTAAATGTTCTTTGGGCATGTACATATTACATGTTGTGGGATATGTGACTTGTTTGGTTCTATTCTTCATCCGCTCCAAGAGTAAAGTAACATATTCCTGGTGTCCATTCCAAACTTGGCTCTCCTTCAGATAATGCCAAACTTCTTCATTCTGATCTTTTAAAAATACAGTCAGGATCCTTTGAACTCATGGCAGCTTTAGCACTATTCTGGCATGGAGTGGATGCAACGATTTCTGTCATACATCATCACCTTTTTTTCTTGCCCTTCAACTTTTACAGTTTGCAGACTTTTTAAGTGCAGAGGTCCAGAAATCCTTTTTAGAAATCCTTTTTAGAAAATCTCATAATGACAACCATCATTTAATATTTGGTTATCTTGTGGTATTCCAAGCCCCCACATGTCACACTGCATAAATCTCTCATTTCTGGTACAGAAGAAATTGAAATACACGAGAAATGTCTCCGAAATCAGTCACCCTAAAATCACGTTAAACCTGGGGTTTATAGTGAAGGTAGGTTTACTCTGAATGATTCATGTCTTTCATTCTTATATTTCCAATTAGTTTTCAGGTGAAAATGGGGAGAGAATGAAAGAAAAATATGGTGTGTTCTGTTGTGGACACAATGAAGCTGTTAGCCATTACAAAGACCTGCTCCAAAGCAATAAGAAGTTCCAAAACTTAATAAAGGTAAACAGTAACCAGAAGTCTCCTATTCTGACTATGCAGAATATACTTCACTACTTTGGGCTTTGTTTTGTACTTGAGGATCCCTCAAATGTGAATGAGCAGGGTTAGAGGCATGTTTTCCTTATTTGGTGGGTTGAGAGCTGCTTGTATTTTAGATCTTTTGAGCTATTTGGAGTCAAAACCACAATTAGCAAGTGTTACATTTGAGGCAGGCTCTTGAGAGCACCTAGGACTGGGGAATAGAGTATTTGTTCTATTCGTGGCTCTGTCCTGCTGTGTGGCCGTCAGGGTAAATTGGTTTGTTAATAAATTAAATCAATGGTAAATGCTGTTGATGAGCTACTGTAGAAAAAGCAGGCACTCTTAGTCAGGTTTTGCTCACGCCATCATCTTTCCAAACCTAGAAGATTGACTCCAAGGTGGTTTCCTGATCTGCTGCACACTCTAACATGCAGTTAATAGGAAGGGCTGAAGAGACATGGCCCAAGTGGAAGCTGTAACCTGAATCTCAGATGGCTTTGCAGAGGCCTAAATATTCTCATTTTCCAGTCACCAGTAAGTGATACTGTGTGAACTTTCCAGCATAGCTCTATACTTATAGCTCATCTTAGCCAGGCGCCTTTAAAGTGAGAGCCCTTCACTTCCAGGAAACCAAATAAGTGACCAGAGTTTTAAAACACGTAGTCTCAATCCTTGTAGAGAAAGATCTCGGTACTGTGTTCTCCTGCTGCCAGGTGTGTGCTGTACCTGCAGTCAGAGTAACTTTACAGTCCTCCATTTCTAAACAGGAATGGGTTTCTGTAGGTCAGGCTACTGGGGAGCATACAATGGTAAAATAAACACTTAATTTCTTATTTACTGACCTAATTTGACTGGTAGGTGTTTGGGTCTAGTCTTAAAAACACTGTACTTTTCTATGTGTTTAAGGCCTGACCCTGCTGTAAAGGGCAGTGAGTTAGCAACAGGCAGTCACACAGTTCAGATTTGGAAGTTTCCCTGATTGACTCCACATTTATTTAACAGCAGTTGAAAACAATACCTAAGATATTTTCCAGTAATAAAAGCAATTTTTTGAATGCTGTCAGGGGTTTTGCTTTAGCAGAAGAGCGCAGCTGATTTCATGGTGCTGTGTGTAATGTGCAGAAGTGTTTTGGGACAGAAAATATGTGAATGGAGAGGGAGTTGGAAGCACTCTAACCCACTAGATGCACATGTTAGATGCACGGTGGGTGTGATGAGTTTCTCTTGTTTTCTAGAAAATTGGGAACTGCTCTATCGTGAGGAGATTGGGTGTTCAGGAGTGCATCCTCCTGGTCACCCAGCGCATCACCAAGTACCCAGTCCTGGTGGAACGGATCATTCAGAACACAGAAGGTGGGATGGTTCCTGGAAGCCTCACATTTGTTTGCTGGTCCTTTTTTCTGCCATATTTTGCATGTTCTTACCTCAGAAAGGCTGGTACCTGCTTTCTTACTTCTCTGGTGGCTGATCATGCCAGATGAGTCTCACCTCAGAGGGTCAAGAGAAGCACAGAATCACAGAATGGTTTGGGTTGGAAGGGACCTTAAAGCCCATCCAATCCCACCCCCTGCTGTGGGCAGGGACACCTTCCACTGTCCCAGGTTGCTCCAAACCCCCTGGGGCACTCCCAGGGATCCAGGGGCAGCCAGAGCTTCTCTGGGTAACCTGTGCCAGGGCCTCCCCACCCTGACAGGGAAGAATTTCTTCCCAATATCCCATCTAACCCTGCCCTCCTTCAGCTTAAAGCCATTCCCCCTTGTCCTGTCACTCCAGGCCCTTGTAAATAGTCTCTCTCCATCTTTCCTATAGGATCCTTCAGACCACAGTTAGATCACCCTGAAACTTCTCTTCTCCAGACTGAACAATGCCAGTTCTCTCAGCCTTTCCTCAGAGGGGAAGAGCAGCATTTAAAGTCTGCAGCCACAACCCCATAGTAGTTAAACCTGTTGGTTCATTAGGTTTTCAGAGCTTTAGGTTATTATATTTCATTTTTTAACTTAAGCTCTTAGGAAATACTGTTAGATCATCAGTATGGAACCCTCACGCTAAAATACGTTTGGATGGCTCAAGTCTCCCAGAGTTGAAAATGTGACTGACTGCTTCTCTTTTCCCTTAGCTGGAACTAGAGATTACGAAGAGCTGACCCAGGCCCTTGGTTTAATCAAGGACGCCATCACCCATGTAGATGCCATGGTAAACGAGTGCGAGAAGGGGCAGCGACTCAAGGAGATCATGCACAAAATGGAGCTGAAATCGTCTGGGAAATGCAAGAACGGGCTTTTGTTCCGGAAAGATGACATGAGCCAGAGGCGGCTTCTCGTGGATGGGATGCTGTACTGGAAAGCTGCATCAGGGCGGCTCAAAGGTAATGCACCAGCAAGGGCAAAAACACAACTGGGAAACAAGATTTATGTTGGTTTTTGTTGGTTTGTTTTGTTTTTTTTAGTAACTGTTTATTACTGATCGATTGGGTATAAAATAAGATGACAATAACCTGCTCGTTTAATAGGATATTGGAGGAAATAGCACTTGTTCTATTCTTGGCTTGTCCAATAAGCATCTCTGTAATGGTGCATGATAAGTTCTTTATGCTGTTTGCTTATTATCTGGCTGATCTGCTTCCCAATTCAAGAGGGAGGTCTTCAGATGGATGACAAAGCTTTGAGTCATCCTGACTTAGTCTCCCGTGGAAAGGCATTATCTTGTGCGAGCTCTGCTTCACACTTTGCGAAACCTGTGTCGTGTCAGCCCCATGACACTTAATTCTGCATTTGCCAGAAAATCAAAGCAGTGGCCATCAGGGAATATTTGAGCAGCTTCATTGCTCAAGTGATCAAGGAGAAGCTTCAGTGGCACAAAAATACAGCCAAGAGTAGGTGGGACCGTGAATGGCTGCAGTTCCGGAAGAATCTGCAGTTGAGGGAGACGTTCCCTCTGGAGTGCTGGAGTCCTTGTGTAGGAGGTCTGTGTGGGTGTTTTCAAGCTTTAAATGAGCTCTGTTTAAATCAGCTGCTTCTGCGTGGTGCAGTCTGGCTGGGGACAGCCCAAGTGGAAGGCAGTAGCAGACCCAGTATTGCAAATGTTGACATGCTATTCCCTGCCCTGCAGGAAACATAAGTTAAGTGATTTTTGACTCTGGACTAGTCTTTCTGCTTTAAAATATGACTTTCTTCCTTTTTTTTTTTTGGTTTTTGTGTCTCTTTTGTTACTGTAGATATTCTGGCAGTCCTGCTCACTGATGTACTTTTGCTCTTACAAGAAAAGGACCAAAAATACACATTTGCCTCAGTGGTAGGTATCCTTCTCTTTATTTAACACATGCACTTAGAGGATTTATGAAAGTGACAGTAACTACAGAAGAAACACAATTAGGGCTGTTAGATACTTGTTATAGGAGGTTCAGAAAGAAAATTAGGTGAGTAAATCAGCCATTTATAATAGAATCACTTTTTCTGAAGCCGTTCTGGTACTTGTTGAATCCCTTTCCCACTCTCCCAGTGCAAACCAGTATTTCCTTTCATTGGCCAGTTGTAGCTGCCACATATCCCATGGCTTTCCCTGTTTCTCTTCTTGTGCTGTGGCTTTCCCTTTCACTGAACTATGTTGGGCTGAGATTTTATAAAGTCATGGACACTGCACATGCTAGAACTGCTTTGAAAAACACTTGCAAACAAATGCAAGAATCAAACACTTCTGTTTGATGTGCAGGGAAAGAATCTGCCATCTTGGTTAGGGACGGGGTAACTGTGGTCATAGTGCCCTGAGATTTACTAGGGGCAGAGAACTTTCCTGAAATACATGGAATAAGCACTAAATGCAGATGTTTTTACTGCAGCACTCTAGAACATTCAGTGGATTCACTTGCTTTCCTAGGGCATTTACACAGGTGTCCTCAGAGAAGTTAATTTGTACATTTTGTCCTGATCTAGTTCACTGATGGCTGTAGTAGAACCTGTAACAGAGAAACTCTTTTATGTAATTATTTTCTTGGATGTATTTTTTTTTCGAAGACATTAACATTAGAGCTGAATTCTAATGGCAAAAGCTATTTTGGTGACCCGAGGGCTGTACAAACAACTGCTTTTCAAATTACCCTTCTCCTAATGCAGAACCGAGTGCTGTGTGGTGGATTTTTTTTCCCTCTGGAAACGTGCTCTACACTTAGAGTCTGACCAATTTTTTTGCATCTTTGTATGTATACAGTTCATTTGAAATTTAATATCACTTCTCCATAAATAAATCAAGTGAGAGGAGCAAATGGATCTGCTCAGTGATTCTGTTTTTCCAGTGACCTCTGTTCGTGGCTGGAATTGCAGTACAGCTGCTCCGAGAAGCTGGCAGGAGTGGTGTTCCTGGTGTTTGCTTCACTGTTCAGTTCTCTTATCGTGGCTCTAGATTATTCTGTGAAGGTTCAGCATGAAGAGCTGCTTTATCCTGGGAAGGAACTTTCTAGGCTGCATGTGTTGGAGCTGTGCTGTAGGAAGCCTGGAGAGGTTTTTAGTAACTAATGGCCCTCCTGTAAATGTGTTTTCACTGCAAAGGCTGACAGCTAATCCAGTTAATCCTCATTATACAATACACTACCTGGCACCTGGTGTCATTTTTATCAGGGCCTGACACCCTCTAACACCTCTGTTTTATTCTTTGGTAGTCAGCTTAAAACCTCTAACTCTTCCTCTTGTTCTCTCCTTTCACTTCACAGTGTGTCATTAAGGTTTTTGTTTTCTTTTTCAAATTTGTGTTTGCCTCCTTTTGAGCAAAATTTTTTGAACCTGTTCTTGACTTTTGGAACCCAGTGGGAATCTTTAAATTGACACAGGCTTTAATATTCAATCAAGTATCAAGACCTCTTGTTTTTGACATGTACATTCTTCATTTCATGTTTTCATTGATGGTAAAAAAACAACAACATCAGAAGTGTCATGTCAAAAGGTCAGAGTTATCTCATGATGCCACAGCTCCTGGTGGCTCTGGATAAATAGGAAGGGGGGGAGCTAGGAAGCACAATTCCTAAAATACACATACAATGTACTGCAATAAATGGTACTTTATTTTACAGGACTCTAAGCCACCAGTTATCTCACTGCAAAAATTGATTGTGAGAGAGGTAGCTAATGAGGAAAAGGCGATGTTCTTAATTAGTGCTTCCTTAAAAGGACCAGAAATGTATGAAATTCACACCAGCTCCAAAGAGGAGAGGAATTCCTGGATGGCACACATCCGCAGGGCTGTGGAGAGGTAAGGGAGGAGGGGAGGCAGGAGGGCCTGATTTCTTGCTTGTCTTCCCTTCACAGGACTCACAGGTGTAAATTTATCTTAAAAATCCATTTGACTCTCCCTAAACTTCCTGTGTAAGACTTCAGTGTGCAATTCTGTTTGTGTTCATTAGGAAGAAGTCACTGATAAAGGTGAAATAAAAACTAGTCAAAGACTTAATTCTGCTTTTATTTTAAAAAGAAAATTGGTTCACTGATGTCAAATGCAGCAGGGCTTTGGAAAAGGGAGGAGGATTGACACCCAGGATAAACCACAACTGAGGCAAAAGCTTCAGGTTGAAGCCTGAGATGGTTTTAAATTATCTAACATGCAAATCAAACATAGATCTGTCTTTCCCTTTGGACAGCTGTCCTGATGAGGAAGGAGGAACATTTAATGAACCTGAAGCAGAGAGGAGGCTGGCTGAAGCAAGAGCCGCAAAGTTGAAAGATTTTCAAGGTAATGACTTAGTTATATATTCCACAAGCTGCTTCTCAGCATTATTTATGATTTATGACTGTCTAATTCTTTATCAAGATATGATCAAGTTTCTCCTTCGTAAGTCTTTCAAGGTGTTGTAAGATTCTGTAGAAACAGTGGCTAAAGAAGTCTAATAAGCTTTGTCTGCTCCATAAGTTTTCTCCTTAACTGTTAATTATATCTCTGCGTTTGATGCTCTGACCATAAAATGAATGATAATCTCCCAAATTGAACATGGTTCTGTGACAGTGACGAGGAAGGCAGGACTGAATTTGTTTCTTCCTTCAGAGCGTTTGAACATGAAAGATGACCTGATTCTGCAAAGTCTCGCTGAGAAGCAACAGATTTATCTGGAGATGTCTGAGGTGAATGGCTTTGAAGACCATTCCCAAGGATCCCGAGCCAGGCTGCTTCTTCGGGGGGATATCTCAGAGAATCTGCAAGGAGAGGCGATTCTGAAGTCTGCAGTGACTGAAGGTGAATGGAATGTGGGAATGTGTGGGCATTCACTCAGGGGCTGGAGTTGGGGATAAGTACCCAGGATCTAAGTACAGGCCCTGAAAATCATCCTGTAATAACATAATGCTTTTATGTAACGCGGTTCAGACTTCCTCGTTCTCAGAACCAGTCTGCAAGAAAGGTGAAGTGCATTTGTAGGTTTAGGTGGAAGACCTGCACAGCTTGGATTGTTTTATTTTTAAGGATCAACCAGTGGAATCTTAGGATGAGTCTGTTCAGAAAGGGTAACAGAGTGCTCTAATAATACACAGTCCTGAAATGCAATATTATAGGAGGGTTATCTATTAAAAACAGCCTATCTAAAGATAGTGTGTTTAGAAAGAAAATAAGCCCAAACATAATTTCTATTTAAAAAAAAAGACAAAACAAACACTCAAGGCTTGATAATCTAACTTGCAATTAAGGAAGGAGCTCATCTTTATATGAAGAGCCTATCATGCAGAGCTACTCACAAAGGAAAATTCATCTGTACTGCAGGACATCTCTCAGACTGCCTGAACTTTTAGTGGACTTGATGGTTGAAATGTTTCTTTGAACTCGGTGGGGTGGTAACTTGTATTGCTGCATAGACATGGCTGTTTATGTGACGTGTTCTCCTCTTCCCCAGCTGAAAATCTCCAGAACTTTATCTTCACTCACTTTGGCAGTGCATCCTGTCAGCCTGAGGATGGCTCTGGGTCGGGACTGCCCCGGAGAGCAGAGACCTTTGGAGGATACGACAGTAGTCCCTCAGTTTCAAGGAAAAGTAAGCAAGGGAATATTCAGCGTTTTTATGAGCTTTTTACTGTGCAGAGAGTAAGAACAAGGAATTGAGGCTCTCATATAAGGAAGCTTCACCAGGCTCTAAAAGAAAGATCAGAGCAAATCTCCAGCATGTGGTAGTAGCATGTTGGATCTTTTGCTCCTGATACCAACACTAGAGAGCAGAGTAGGGCTCTCAGTGTTATGCTAAGGGCACTGCTTTAACCCATTCTTCATAATTACCACAATTCCACACAGAATTCTCATTTTGTTAAAAAAAATAAGCTTGACCTGAAAACCTAGAAAATCTGAGTCAACTGTCTGCTTTCATTATTGAGTCATGAACACTTTTTTCCACTTTGTATCTGCACAGTCACTGGAGGTTTGCTGAATCCTTAGATAATAGAAATTGTCCTTTTGGCACAGATGATTTATCGGTTAATTAATGAAATAAGAGGAAAAACCAGATACTATTTATCTCCATTTTTGCTTCACACATTAATTGAAAAAGCGAATGGCCTTTATTTCACTGGTTGTTAATCTCTAGAATACTTTCTGTTGTCCCTGGAAGGCTGCTTACATCTGTCGTGTGCTTTTTACAACAGGGGGTCCGTCTCCCCTTACCTCCTTCCACACTCACAGTGGTGCTGCTCTGACTGGAATATTCCTGCTAACCAGTATTCCATGTCATGAGATTTTTGCAATTCTGGGAGCTGATTATTTTCATGCAGACATTGTGGTTGCTTGACTTAAAATAGTGCAACGTAATTTGAACTTACTCTCCCTATTTATCTAAACCCGGTCTTCTCAAGTTTTTAAACTTTTTTTGAGCAGCCCTACGTGTCACTGTTGCCTGATCTTCCACTTGGGGTCAGCATGGAGAAGCCATGCAGTTGCATTTTGGTTCAAAGTCACCATGTTTTTCTGCTTGCTTTGCTTAAGTTATCCCAGGCCCTGTGCTGGTGTGAGCTCCTCATACTCCTCTCCTCTTTCAGGTGGCAGGAAGAGCAGCGGTGGTGACCAGAGGCAGTGGGACTGGAGGGGCCCTGCACTGAGTTCAGATGTGCAACTCCACGACCCCTCTTCTGATGCAGAAGAAGGAACCCAACCCGTATGTTGAGCTTATGAGGGATTTAAATGCTTTTCCTTGTGTTCCTCATCACGATAGTGGTGCAGAACAAATCTCACAAAGTTGTAATACCTGGCAGGGCTGGACTGGAACAGTTTTGTCTGTTATTACTTGACTCTATTAAGGATGTTTTGTGGGGTGAGTTGGTAGCTCAGCACTTGAGAGGCAAGATAATTCAGTTTTCCATTTGCTCATGTGATGCTGTACCATTAGCACAGGCTTTAATCACCACGCTCCTGTTTCAGCTTGGCTTATGAGTTCAGTATTTTTTATGTATGTCCTTCAGTGCATGAGAGCAATCCCAGCTTGTTCTGGCAGCACTGCCAGTGCCCAACAAGTGTCCTGAGCACAAATGTTGGTTTTGTCTCCCTTACAGAGTGATGGGACGAGGCTGGATGACAGCAGTGGTTTTCAGCCCACCGTAGAGTCTCAGGTATGTTATTTCTGCTGTTAAGAAATCCAGTGGCAGATAGCCATAGTATAATAATAGCAAACCAAACCGAACCACCAAAAACTCAGCGTTTGTAATGTCTGTGGAACCCAGCACAGCTCACTGGCCAAACTTGCCTCTGAATCCCTGCGAGGGCTGTACCTGTGTAGTGATTCACTGCTGGGGCACAGGAGGAAGTGATGCTTAAATAGCTCAGGTGAAGAGAAGATGATGAGGACTTCTCTGTGGAATCCCAGGGAGATTTGCTGGGCACTGATTCACATCTGCACAAGGATAATATACTGAAATTCCTTGTGCATATTGGCTTTTGCTATGTTAAGAGTGCTCTGGTGGCCATGCTTCCATTGTGTGTGGTTTTGTACAGATACCATGGGTTATTGTTGCTGCTTAAAAATAAAAAAAAAGTCTAATACCTCAAAACAGAGCTCTGCTCAAGTGCCTAATGTTTGGGGTTTTTTTCCTCCTCTTCAGCTTGTCCAAAGGATACAGACGCTGTTACAGTTGCTCTTCAGTCTTCAGGTAAACTGCTATTTACTATCCAAGGGATTTGTTAGGCACTAAACATAATAAAATTTATGCAGGTGTGGAGAGGAGCTACCTTGAAAATATCCCCTGAAGCTGGAGTGAAGTGCAGAATTTAGACCTGAGACTCAAGGAAACTGTGCCTGGTATTTTGGAGGAAGTGTTAGAGCTGTTGTCTTAAGTAATTATTTCCTTTTTCCTGCTCACTTAATTCTTTTGCTGCTTTGAGCTCCATCTGCTCTCCGTGCTCATTGCTCATACACACATGTGTATGAATTAGTTGTTTTTGCTTTTACCTTGTAATCAGCAATATTTTGATTGTTTTGATTCAGGGTAACAATTCTAGGTGCAAGAAATGTCCAATTTGACACACATAAGCATAATTTATTTCCTTGACCGTCTTCAATGTCGTGTCAGTCACCATGGGCTGTACGAGCTGGAATTAAGATCTGTTCTGGAAGACAAAAGACTCTGTGACCTAACCTGGTAGATGCTGTTGTCTCCTGCTTAGCTGTGCATGTTTTTTGAACCTGGGTGCCTCATGCTGGACTTTTCCCCCCTCCAGGCCGTGATATCTCAGCAGGACAGCTACATCGAGGTGCAGCGAGCCACCATGGCCGACCGGGAGAAGCAGTACCGGCTGCAGTCCACCCGAGGGAATCTGCTGCTGGAGCAGGAGAAGCAGCGGAACTTCGAAAAGCAGAGGGAGGAACTGATGAACGTCCAGAAGCTCCAGAGCCAGCTGAAGCTGGAGCAGCAGCGCCTGGAGCGGGAGAGGAGCCGGCAGCAGAGGGAATTTGAGCTCACGGAAGCGCGGCTGCAGGAGTGCGCGGAGGAGATGCGGCAGCTGCGGGAGAGGCTCAGCCAGGACAGGGAAGAGCTGGAGAGGCAGAGGGAGGCCTATCAGCACGACCTGGAGAGGCTGCGGGAAGCCCAGAGAGCTGTTGAGAAGGAGAAGGAGCGCCTGGATCAGCTAAAGAAGCTGAAGAAGCAGAACACGGTGTCAGGCACCTTCTCCCCAGAAATGGGCCAGGTGAGGGATTGGTTTTCTCAGAATTTTATTCCTATTAATCCTCTTGCTTCTGGGTGAAGGTTGCACTTGTTGCAGCACCAGCCCGTTTTTGCCTTTTGCTGGGCTCCTCGAACCATCACCTGAAGTAGCTGGTGATGGCTGCTCTCCGAGAGATCAGAGCTTGGCTGTTTCCCAGTGTCTGTGAAGTTCCACCCAGACATCTGGCAATGAGAATACTGTTTAAAAAAAGACAGAAATAGAGAATAATGTAGAACAATTATTCTCCAGTAAATGGAGAATATTTTCAATTGTGGCTGACTGAGCAGTTTTCAAATTCAGAACTGTCCTGTTGCAGGCAAGTGACTGCAGAAAGTGTGCTTCATCAACAGCATTTTGTACAGTTGATTTCTAAATGCATTTCTTGTATTTGAAAATGGAAATTTGGAGGTCTGATTAAATTGGTTCTTCGAAACTTCCTGAAAGTCGTGCTTTCTCTCTGCCCTGTCATCACCCAGTGCAGTCTGCTCTCTCCTAGGTGCAATATGAAGCAGTTTGGAGCTGCTGAGGTTCTTTTCAGTGTCCAAGGACTTACACTCTTGCTCTTCTTTCTGTTCCCCAGCAAGCTTTAAGCTTTGTCTGCCCTGTTCTGCTTTGCACTAGGAAGTGCTTCGTGCTCTGGGGGCTGGGGGTGGTCTCTCCTCATTTTGCTGGAGAGGAAAACAATCCCCATTTGACTTAGAATGCCATTTTTTCCTCTTGCAGAGCCAGATGATCAGTCATTCCATCAGCTTCAATGGAGAAGGGCTGGAACCATCTCCAGCTGGCTCCAAATCCTCAGTGAGAGTGAGCTCGGTGGCCGGGCTGGAGTACCTGGAGCGGCCGGACCTGGTCCGCAGGGACAGCACCACCCTGGAGACCCGGCCCTCCCTGAAGAACGAAGTGCCAATACATCTCCTGAGTGCAACCAACCAGATACAGAAACCAGCCGCAGTCCAGCAGCAGATCCCCACCAAGCTGGCCACCTTCACAAAAGGAAGCAAGGAGAAAGGTGGCAAGAGCAAAACATCTCATAGGACAGACAGTTCGGGTATGTGTGATTTTAGGTTTGTTTAAATGCGTTTCTCGTCTCCACCGGGATCACAGGGAGACAGAACACTGCAATTAAACCTCTGTATGGAACCCAGAAATGGATATGCTACAAGTTATTATTGTGTTTGCTGCAGTTAAAATCTCTTAACCTCTTAAAATCCTGTTAGGAGTTAACATGTCTATACTATTTAAATTGGAAATATAACCCAAAGGGATAATGTTGCAAACGGAGTTGTGTATTCCAACACGACAGAATGGTGGTGAGAGGTTGTAAACCTGGATGTAAAATCTTCTTATCTATCTGTAGTGTTAAAGGAAAAGAGCAAAACAAAACAAAAAACCAGCAAAAAACCCCTTACCAGTGTTGTGCATGAGTAAAGTGTTTTGAGGCTGGCTTAGCCTTTTCTTACTGTCTGTCCAGGGTTGTAGTGACATTGTATGCAGTGCTTTTCTTAGCACCAGTCAGTCATTAAATACAGATCTCCAGGCCAAAATTGAGATGCTGTGTGTGTTGTAGAGTTAAAAGGGGATAATTTTGTCACAAATAGAAGCAAGTAGAAATGCAGTCACCCTGTCCTGGTGTAATTTCTGCTTCTAACTGCTGGGTACTGGAGTATGATCTTTGCCAATGACAGACACGCTAAAAGCCACTTTATCTCTACCACTTGAAGTAGCCCCACTGGCAGCTTAGGGGAATGGCCTATAATTTTCAGCTATGAAATTATCTTTTTAGCATTGTGCCGGATTCAGACTTGGCAAGCTCGTCCATCACTCTGCGCTGCTGCAGAGGACTCAGAGCCAAACCTGACAGAGAGAGCAGGGGGAGTGGCTTTGGCACATTGCAGAAACATCTGTCTCTGTCGTGCCTAAAGTTTAGTGCCTTTGCAAACTTGCTTGTGGTTTTGCACATAAGTGAAGCCTGGATCCTCTTACCCTGCATACCAAATGCTGGTAAAATAAAGTTCTAATACCACATCTCCCCATGTTTATTTTTAATAGCTGTTACATAATGGTCTCTGCAGTCGAAATGGACTTAATGGTGCTTTTCTGTAATTGATATGAAAGGTATAAACCACAAATATATTGGCCTCTATTCTCTTGTGAGCATTAGGGGACTTCATGCTTGTTACGCCCATGTGTAGATCTTAGAATGAAATGGAACAAAACTTTCTGTACCAGAGGCAAAACGCTGTGTATTGAATTTGGGTTTTGTGACACGTAAGGAATGTGTACTGAAGGAGAGAAATTCTTTAGATGCAGAACAGCCATTTCATGAACTGCTTTTATTGTTGAAACTAAGAAACTGAGAGGCTGTAACACCAGAATCAGTGGGCTGTGCTGTGAGCAGCTGTGAGGCAGATGGAGAGCAGAGACAAAAGTTCATCACAGCTCTGCGTGTTAGAAGTAGCACAAATGGCCATTTGGTATTCGAATGCTACACACAAAGATTTTCTTTTTCTCTCTGCTGTGCTTGATAATACTGGGTTTTAAATCTGAGATTGTCAGGGTCTGCCAGTAATTGAGCTAGAAGTCTCAAGGAAGAGAAAAGCATTCACAGTTTAAGCAGCTGAAGAGAAAATTTAAGTAGGACCAGCTCTTTGTGGTTTTGCAGCTTTCTTGAGTGTGTAAAGGTGTCAGTACAGTGGCCCCAGCATGAAATAGTGATGTTTGTGAAGTGCTGCTCGCCTCAAATACTAATTTATAAAATATTTTCTTCAGCCTCTGTTGACCAGAAGCAGCTGCTTCCCCCCAGGCTGGTTGGACGAGAGGAGGCTGTCCTGAGAGGCAGGCGGTCAGCAAGTCCCTCCCTCCCGAGCAGCCAGACCACTGCATTCCAGCCAGGTATGCCTTGGCCGACTTACCTATCCATGGAAATGCCCCAGGCTCTCTCTGCAGTGTCATGAATATGTCTTCTTCCATTTTTTTCCCTCTAGAGTTGTATGGCCCTACAGATGCTCAGCCAGAAGCACTTTCATCTGCCTCAGCGAACCTCTTCAAGCCCAATAACGTTCAGGTTCAGCCCCTGGTGCCCTCTCAGCCTGGTCTTTTGAATGTGCAAGATGATACCAGCAAAGAAGATGTCATTTTCTTCTAATTGTTTCCATTTGAAGATGAATCTCCTGACACACTGTTTCAAGAACTCAGGCCCCAGTGTGCACCGTGATGGAGACCCGACGTGGATGTCTTCTGACCCCTGCCCAGTTACTACTAGCAAGGACCAGACCAGGGTTACTGTCCTACTTTGTTGGCTTCTCTGCCAGCAGCTCAGAATGAGGGCACAGTAGTAACAATTTGCTTTTAAATTCTCCAATGTGTTGACACATGGCATGGGTATATCAATTCAGAGCATGTTAAAATTCTGACATTTATTGTAATGTGCTCTTTTTGGAGAATGTAACTGCTCGTGGGCACCATCTTGTAAATTGTTATCAGTGATGTTGAACCACCCAGATTTTTATATAAAAAGTTTTAGTAGTAGGCCCAAAAATGGCTGCAAATTTTTAAATCTGTTTTTGCAGGTCCGGGTCAGTAATGGGTTGTGTGTTAGTAACCAGGTGACAGCGAGCCAGTCCCCTCCCAGCCAGGTGTGCCAGGCACTGTGAACCCAGTGGCACAAGCCCCGTGGCCAGGTACAGTGGAAGAGAAGGTAAGGTGAACTTCTGACAGTGTCTTCAAGGGGCAGGAGCTCCACGTTTGCGTGGAGGAGAAGGGTTGGACCTGTGAGAATTCGCAGTGATAGTGAAGAGTTGGACTGAATGCACATTTCACTGGCCACCAGCGTCACTGGGATCCTGCCTCCTCGTTGAGGACAGCAGTTCAGGCTCCCAGGCAAACTCTTGAGTTGGTTCAGAATGAACTTAGAGACTTGGATTTTGTTCTCTGCTGAAGACATGTCTAAGAAGCGTTCGAATGCAGTAATTTATTGTCTTGTTTAATCCTGTTTTCTGCATCTTTTGTTTGTCTGTTAATTTGTTGGGACTTTACTCCCAGTACCAGAAGATATCAAAGCTGCTGTTACTGCAGAGACTTCTCTGCAGCGTCGTGTTAGGAATGAAGGGAATAAGAACTGTTTGGTTTTAAACTTAAAAATAACTATTAATAAAAAATACTCTTAGCTAAACCTGTGTTTAGCTGCTTTCAGCTAAACCAGCTTTGATACCTCTTGTGAAAAGGGTCAGTTCTTGATCATGGAATGGTGATGACATTAAGTGTTCTGCTGGAAAGGCATTATTTCCCTTTGTAGTAATTTGCACAGTTGTTTTGTGTTGTGTTTTTCACTCTGTGTCTCCGATTCTTTTCCCACCCTCACCCAAGGATGTGTGTTCTGGTGTGTGTTGAATGTGACTGGTCAGATAATGATGCACAGGAGGGATTGTTTAGGGGTATTGTTACAGAATTAAGGAAATCAGGATCTTGAAGCTTCAAAACTTGGATTAATACCTTTCAGGACTTGATTGATAATAGCTTTTTTATATATCTTGAACTGATTTAAAGTGATTTTAGAAGCAGGGGATGGAAGGCCTGGTCAGTTCTCCATGCAGTCTCATGGCAGTGGATCCAGTGGCTGCTTGCCAGTCTCCCCAAATCACTGATCTGTTCCTGTGATTAGGCCCTGTGATGTTAGTGTCACTTCTCTTTGCTTGAGAGTTTTAAAATTACTTCAGTAGTTACAGTGCAAGAAACTTTATCAATTTGCAGCAGAAAACCCAACAGTTTATATTTTCAAGTGGTGATAATTTGAGTTATTGCCTTCAGACGAGAAATTGAAAAACCCAAATTTACTGGTCAGGGGAAAGATAAGCTACAAAATACTGAGTAGGTCTTAGGGACAAGCACTCCTGCTGGACCAGTTTGTGGATTTAAGGGTCTTTTTCTTAGCTGAATGGTGCTGGTGCAGACCTGAGGCAGTGGCACTGAGTTCAGTGAAAGGAAACTCCGAACTGTCTGGCCCTTTACCAGATTGGGGATGCTCCCCCAGCCCCCAGCAAATGAAACTGGACACATTTTGCTTTAATACCAAAGGACTGCTTGGTAAATCATCAGCATTGCAGAACCTGGAGTGATTGTCAGCAGGAAGCAGTGTGGGACTGTTCCACATGGTGATTTGGTGTTGTTGGGATACCATGTATTTGGAGTTCCACTCCATATTCAGTTTTTGCATTCCAAAAAGTTAGTTTGGAATGGAGGGGAATTCTTAAAATCAGTGTAAAACTCCTGATCAGTGCAGCAGTGTGGGATCCAGCAGCTCTGTAGGACTGGCACTGATTTTTCCATGGGGTGATGTGCAGACTCCAGTCAGCTCTGCTCCCCTGTAATTTCCCCTGGAAGCACACAGGGAAGCAGCAGGAATGCACAGTGTGTTCTCTCCCTCGTGCTGTGGTTTGGGCCACTCCTAGTGAAAACTCAACACCCCCATTGCCCTAAATTACCAGGTTTTTAGGAGTTTTAGCCTAAAGCTAAGTTGCATCAGTGGAGTAAACCACCTTGGCCAAAAAGGGATGTCAGTTTGGGTGCTTGGAAGCGATTTTTGGAAACGTTTATTTAGGTTTATTTTGTGCCTGTCCTAAAGTATGGGAGGGAGTGTTGGAAGGGCTGGAGCAGCTCATTGGCTGCTTTCTTCTTCTGTGCAGTGGACAAATTTGAATATAGAACAGTGATGTGGAAAATAAAGTCTGCAGTGAGGTCCCATTTATTTTAATGTTTTAACTTAAATGTAACTTGTCAGCAGTTGAAATAAGTTTTGGCTGTTAACAGGTGGACCCAAGCCCGTGACAGGCCAGGCTGTTGGTCCAACACCCCAAAAGCTCCTTGGAATATGGGTCTTCAATCTGTATGTGAGAAATGACCTTGGAAGTCACTCTCTGTCCTCAGCACACGTGTCTGGCTGCAGCTGCCTTTATGAAACCTGTTTGCACCCTGAGTAGAGACGGTGTCTTCTGTCACTTGAGTCAGCCTGGAGAAGGTTTTGGAATGAGCAGGTGCTGTGATACCTCACTGCTAGTGCAGGGTCACCCTACCAGAGTGCGGGCAGGGGATCCGTAGAAGGCTGAGGGAACCAAGTGAATGATTTTCTTTTAACGAATATGACTTTCTTTAAATGAATCGTGGGTCTCTTCACTTGTGCAAAACTGAATCTGTGAAATTGTTACTGAATCACTCCAGTTGAGTGAACTGGTTTTGGACTCTTCACTCCAATCTTGTTCCTAGAAAAATAACTCTTCTAGGTAAATTAGTTTGCAAAGTACTGCTGTGTCCTGAGCTAAGTAACCTGCTATTGATTCTGAGTCACATTCTTCCCATTGGACTTTTTGATCACTTCAGATAAAACTTTCCTTTTAAGTGATTTCTGAGGATTAGACAGTTCAAAATTCTGTGCCTCCCAGGTGCCTTTTGGCTTCTTTCTGAGCTGGGGTGTGGAGGAAATGCCAGCACGAGCTTTGAACTGCCGCCGTGTTTGCTTGGTGTCACAGCCTTAAAATTATCAGCATGTTTGTCCTTCAGTATTGTGATGTTGCGACGTAGAGGCTGTTTCTGTGGCTCTGATTTCAATTTGAACTCCGTTGTTAAGGAGGCTTCCTCCTCCTCTTCCCATCTGGAATGTGGTCACTCCGTATTCCAGGCTGAGGATGCCTCCGTGGCCACTAGTGCTGAGCACAGCTGCCCTGTGTGTGTTGTGGATGCTTCCCTAGTTTTTAACTGTGCTGTCTGTGGATTGTAGCTGTGGCATGTCCCACGAATTGAGATCGCTGATCATCCCCCAGCGTGAGGCAGAAGAATTGGTGTTCCTAGAGACGCTTGCTCATCCAGGTACTCGCCTTCCTGCACAGCTAGGAGTCATTCTAAATAATTTGCAGGCAGTTTTGTCTTTCTGAGTAGTAGTCAGATGATTCTGCATACATGGAGCTTGGTGTTTGTCATTTGCATTTACAATGAGAGTCGAAACTTAAACTAGGAAAGGGTTAAAAATACTTATTTCATTTTAATTCTAACTCTGCGGAATGGGAGCTGAGGCTCCCCGGTGCTGCTCAGTGGAGTCCCTGTGTGTTGTGCCCCCCATGCAAGGGAGTTTGGAGATTTTGTTGTCTTCCCCAGCAGTTCTCACATTTACCAGGAAACAGATCTGCATGCCAGGTTACACAAGTGCTGTAGGCGAGGCAAAGCCTTTCCCCTGCTCTCTCTTCGAGACCAGACCCAACATCTTCGTAACCACTGGCGACTTCATCATCCACCATCAGCAGCTTCCTCTTCAGACAGCATCTGTGCGAGCTCTGGTTCATAACATTTGTGCCATGTTTATAAATCAGTTTTTTATATTTTTGTACTGAAAGAAATTGGAGCACTTTAGAAAAGTTGATTTCAAATTCCATTTCTGTCTGTACCCGGAAGGAGATCTCTCATGGGTGTAGATCCTGTTGGCATAACTGCGTGCATCTCACTCAGAGCTGTGAACTCTCTTGACGCTCTTTAGTCTTAGGTCTGGTTTCTAGGCCCACCTTGCACTGTAAAGATTTAATAAATAATCATGGTCCATGGTTAAATTGACCATTTTGTTGGGGAAGAGTTTGGTTTTGTTTTTTCGTTAGGGTGTAAACATTGTAAATATTTCCTTTACTGTTGATACTGCAGTAGCAACATCTTTGTAGTCTTTATTTTATTTGTAAAGTTGATGGTTAAATGTTAATATTCTGTTGAATTGTGTTCTCTTGATTAATTGTAAACATGATCTTAGCACACCAAATGATGATTTTTACAATGATTGCAATGTTTCTCCACTGAAGGATTTCAGAGCTGCAATAGGACTGAAACCAACTTCTAGCAATAAAAAAAAAGAACATTTAAAAGCTGTCTGCCTTTATATCTATATAATTATTTACTGTTTTCTATTTGAATGAAGATCAAAGCAGCTCCAACTTTTCACGTGCTTCTCATTTTCTCCCCTGGGCAGAAATAATGTGCCACAGGAACACAACTGACGGTTTTCCAAAGGAGAGGACGGAGCACAGGAGATGTTCAGTGCAGAGCACAAATAGCTGCAGCCCTTGGCAGTGAGATAAACACCTGAGGGAAAGATCAGCTGCTCCCAAACATCTGAACTCTGCTGGTGAGAGAGAGAACTTGGTTAAGTTGCTTACATTAGCGTGGAGGTGCTTTGCATGGTGCCAGCCTGAGACATGCCTGGCTCTGTCCCAGGCAGTATCGGTTCCCACTTGGAACGAGGATAACAAAAATAGAAACTTTCTCCCCAGTGCTCGTGCCAGTTTGGCAGCCCTCGCTGCCAGCACCAACCCATGGCCTCTGGCTGGGGCTGCTCTTCCCAGCTCTGCAGCAGGCTGAGCTTCCTGCTGAAATCCCCACTGGTGGCACAGCTGGCAAGTGAATCCGAGAGCTGTAACCTCCAGTCATTTCTAGAGAGAACTGATGCAAAACCAGGGAGACAGCGGGAGAACTGGGCCTTGGATTGGTGCTCTCAAGGAAGAGGGAGAGTTTTATCATCGGAATTCTGTGCTGCAGCCAGGGGTGAGGAGAACCCTGAGCCAGGGCTGGTGGCAGTGCCAAGTGGTGTGGTCTGCCTGCCACTGCCTTTGGGGCTTATGAAAGCAGCTTGGGGGACCCTGGGCCTCGGTGTGCAAGAGTCAGTAAAACAAGCCAGCACTTGTCAGCCTCTGAAGTGCATGTGACATCTGGGTTGTGACACAAACTGGAACTCCACTGGAAAAACAAGATTTTTTCTGCTTTTCCACATGTGTAAATAATCAAAGACTTCTGGGCAGACCAGTGTTTAAAATTTGGTCTTTATGGGAACTAACAGGCTGTCATGTGAGAGAATGACGTCTCAAAATGTGTATGTGTGTGTAGAAACTTCTGCTTGTGCTCCTTTTAGGAAAATATTTCTCCCATCTGTGGAGCTCCCGGGAGCCGAGCCACAGTGCCCACTGGAGATCAGTCACTGCCTCTGTGCTTCCAGACCTCGTGTCTGTGTCACCACAGCAAGGCCAATCACTCCAGGTCCATTTCTAAATATTTTTGGCAGCAAGAAATTGAATCAAAGTGGTTTTGTGGGGGACAGCAGAGGTGGACAGCCTAGGAGAGAAGCTAAGAGGAGCTGCACTGCGTTTTTGTGTCAGACCTGAAGGAATTGTTTCTAGGAAGACAAGAAGAGCCTGGATCCATGAGATCCAGGGTTAACATGGCCGAGAGGGATCCCTGCAGCACAGATTCCCACTGGGAACTGCCCAGCTGCAGCAGCTCAGAGCTCAGCAGAGGCAAGTTTAAATCCTGGGCAGAATTTGCATCTGTTAGAAGTTCGGTGCTGCTGCAGCCATCCGTGTTCAAAGGTGTGTAGGTGTTGCTGTGTTCAGTTTTTGCCACAACAGCAGGGCAGACATTCCTTGGGGATTGCACACACCTTGCCTGGCAGTGGCACTGATAACGCTGTCACTCCTCTGTGAGACACGGAGGGTGTGATTTCAGGCAGGGTGTGACTTCAGGACACGGCTGGCGGTGCCTTCAGAGCTGGTAACCTGCTCGCACCAATATCCCAGCAGCTCCGCCCTGCCTTGTCTCCCTCTCCAATCTGTAGCTAATTAACCCGAAACCCAAACCACATTCTTTCTGTGGATGAATCACGCCGAGGCCATCGGCAATGACCAGCTTTATGCTAAACCTCCCTCTTTCATGTGGGTGAGACAAAGCTGATGGTTCCCATACATGCATCTGAGATTCATCTGTGAGCCAGATGCTCGAGGACAAACATGCACAAAGGATATTGGCTCCACAGTGTGCTCCAGCAGTGGGAATGTGCTGCTTGCTGCCTTTCCCTTTCCTCAGCCCTGTGACTCAAATCCGGTTTAATTTCGCATCCCAGCAATGGGGCCAGCCCAAGGCTCAACAGGCAAGGGATGTGGGGCCTGTCCTACATTGTTTGCTCCTGCTGTGCCCGTGGGATCTGGCAGAGGATAAAAGCCAAACCCTCCTGGAGCTGGCAGGGCTGGCACATGCGACACAGGGTCCCCAGTTCTGGGACTGTCACAGGCACCAGAGGCTCAGACAGGGCAGGATCACTTTGTTATGGGGCTCCTTGACTTTGCACAAGGGCCTGGAGGAGCAGGACAAGAAAGAGTGGCTTCCCACTGCCAGAGGGCAGGGGTAGATGGGATTTTGGGAAGGAATTGTTGGCTGTGAGGGTGGGCAGGCCCTGGCACAGGGTGCCCAGAGCAGCTGTGGCTGCCCCTGGATCCCTGGCAGTGCCCAAGGCCAGGCTGGCCGGGGCTGGGAGCAGCCTGGGACAGTGGAAGGTGTCCCTGCCATGGCAGGGGTGGCACTGGATGGGCTTTAAGGTCCCTTCCAGCCCAAACCATTCCATGATTCCCTGTGCACAGGACCATGAAAACTCCTCGCTGACAGCACAGTGTGGAGGAAGTGCCTCTCCCAGGCCAGAGCAGCAGCTGATACCATTTCACTGTGTGGAGCACGGTGTCTTGCTAGACCTGAAGCCATCCCAGATGACTGCACGTGAAATGCAGATCTGCCAGGGAATTTCAGGTGTGCAATGTCCCTTTTCCCTTCTGGAACATTGGAAGTCATGAACAAAATCACACTGTGTGTAGTTAAAACTTTGTTTTTTCTGGGCTGCCATGAATTATCACTGTAACAGTTCCTTGCTAGACGTGTGGTGGGTGTGCTGCAGAACATTTGAATGATCCATATCCCATCTTAACCAGGAAGGGGAATTTCTCAGCCACTGCTGTGCTTGGAAGGAAGGCCGTGTGCTGTCTTGGTGCTCTGGCAGCAGGAGCTGCTGAGCAGGAGGCACCTATGAACCCAAGCAGCAATTCCCTTAAAATCAACTCTGACTGTCTTGTGGCCAGGAGGGAGGTTGATCAGTCTGATCCCAAACTTCTCTGGCTGTGGTGGCTTTGTAGGCTTTGTGTGAGAAGAGGAACATCCCATGGGACAGCAGTGTCACACTTGGATTGTTTTGCCTTTCAGCCTAGTGATGCCCACCTGTGTTGCCTCTTCCAGATGTGATTGTGAGCTGGGGTCTAATTCCTGCAGCTGGAGGTGCAGACATGACGTGGGGGTCTGGGCTAGGAGAGGCCTAGGTTTGAGCCATGCTGAGATTCTAAATTAATTCTATTAATTCATGAAGATTTCTACCCCAGCAACCAAATTCACGTCTAAACCAAATTCACCTCCAGCTCAGTTGGCCTGAACCTCCTGGCGCTGGCACTGAAGCAGCGAGTGGATCCAGGCGTGCAAATGTCAGACTGGGAGAACAGGTCTGGGACGCCTGGGGCACGCACCAGGGCAGCTCGCTCGTTTTCCCCAGGGTACTCCGGAGCTGCGAGCTGGCTCCTGCCGGGGGAGCTGGAGCTGGAGGGACAGCACGGGGCTCTCTGCCAGGTGAAGGAGGATGAACCGATGCAGTGCAGCCCGGGCTGGCTTTGCTGCCGGCAGCAGGGAGCCACCGCGCAGCAGCCCGGCCCAGGTGTGCTTGGAGCGCCGGTTTTCCCTGAGAGGGGCTTGGATTGAAAGGAGGGGAACAATGCCCAAGCCCTACAAAGGCTGCAGCAGCAGCAGCAGAGCTGGGGCTCGTTCCCCCGGCTGAGAACACCAAGCCTGGCTCAGATAGCGCCCCGGCAGAGGGATCCGTGCTGCTGGAAGCTGCTCCATCCCTGGAGTGGGAGGCGGATGTGGCGGGGAGCCAGCGTTTATTGCTTGGCAGCATAAACAAAACAGCTGCTGCTGCTCAAACGGCCCTGAATGAAAGCTCCGCTCCTCTGACTCGCTGAGCACAGTCGGACTCTGTCCAGCCCTCAGGAGCAGCTGGAGATGTAACAAAGGTGAGGCAGCTCCTGGCTGGGTAACCGGGTTGGAGACACTTCCAGGCAGCTGCTGGTCCCAGCAGAGTCCTGGGCCGTGATTTCCCCTGCTTGTGAGGCACAGCCAGGCTGGGAGCTGCTGAGTGGTTGGATCCCATGATTTTAACGGCCTTTTCCCATCAAAACGAGTCTGTCTCCCTGCTGCTGCCTGTGGGCTCCAGGCAGGCTGTGGGCTCCTCTCCCTGCAGCTTGACGAGCTCCCGTTGGGCTCAGCCAGCCATGGAGAGGAGGCACAACAAGGGTGCACGAAAAAAGGCCCAGCTTGGGGGCTGAAAATGGCAAAAGCATCAGCAAAGGGGGTGGAAAGGAAGCTGGTGTATCTGCTCCAGCCCCCAGCAGCAGGGCAGCTCCCTTCCTTCCCATCCTGCCAGCTCTTGCCTGTGCAAGCAGCTCGGAAGAGTTGTGACATTGATTTATTTAATTCTGAAATAAGGGATCACACCCAAACCATGCTTCTGTGGTGAGACAGTTGGTTGTACCTTTGGTGCCTGCTTCCTCTGACCATGCTGGTTCCCGTCTCACCTCCTCCCCTTAACAGAGCTTTTCTGTCCCAGGCACTGCCTCCCCTCACCTGGAGCAGGGCCTGGAGCACACAGCCCTTTGGGACAGAAGGGGCAGCACTTTATCCCGTTTTATGGATAATGAGGAAACCCAACTCCATGGAGAGTGACCAGGTAAGGGCAGAGAATACCTTATTCTTTAATGTTTTGAAGAGATCTGTGTCTCCTTCAAAGCTAGAAGGCAGTGTGAGATCTGAGCTTTCCTCAGTCCCAAGTTACAAAGATACAGGAAGATCTGAGCCCTTGATTTGGACTCAAGCAGGGAATGCTCCTCACTGTTCTATTAACTGTGGTCTCAAGTATGGGCTGGGAAAACCTGCACCTTAAGCACACAGAGCAGGCAATGCACACAGTGGATTTTATTCAGATTTATTGAAGCAGCTCCAGGCTGAGTAATAAACACACAAAACTGCTGTATAAAAAAGAAATAAATGTACAGAACCAGCCCAAAGTACTTCCACACGTTCTGACATTCCAGGCAACTGCTTGGGTGCTGCGAGTCCCAGCAGTGCAGTCCAGAGCCTGCAGCTGGTCAGGAGTGTCCTTCCTCCTTTCTAGTAAGTATCACTGAAACCAAAATAATCCCTCTGGTTCCTGCTCTGAGATCACACAAGTTAGGAGGAAACTTGGAAACCTTTTGCTGTCTCAAGGGACAGCACAAGCTGTCAGCCCAAGGAGGTCCCTCTGTGCCTGTCCCCTCCCTGGCCTGACCAAGGGGGTGGATTTGCAGAAGCGATTCAAAGCCAAAACTGTGTTGCCTTGAGCCCTGCTGGTGCTGATGGGGTCCACGCTAGCACCCAGCTCACAGACTTGCCAGGTGGGAGGTTCTCCTGCTGCCTGCGTGTTCCATCTGGGTCCTCAGTCAAGGGAGGCACTGGCAAAATCAGGTGTGAAGCCTGTGGTGCAGAGCAGAGTAGGGTGAGACCAGTGCACAGCAACCCCAACCCCACTCCTCAGGCCTCAAATCCCAGAGAAATCCCAGCAATGCCTGCTGATTTCCCTCTACAGACAGGAATTTTCTAAAGGTATCACTGGGTATTTTATTACAGTAAATGATTTTATTTAGACAGTACAACTCTTGCAAGGAGAAAAGAAAAACCCTGCAGGGTCTGTGATTCACTGGCATCGTTTCTGCCAAAAGCCTTTAGAAAGGTTTAATTCCAGTTGCAAATGTTGAAAGTCAATCTCTGTGTAGCAGGAAAGCAATGGCATGAAAGGGACACCAGGGAATAATTAGAAGCAGAGAAACCCTGTGTTTATACATAGACAAGGCTTGTCTTATAAATGCAATTACCCACCATTCTGGGACTAAATCCCAGCTATAATCTTGTTCTGGCACCAGCTCACAGCCCTGGCGTCCCACAAGACATTTGGGTGCCACTGGCAGATTAAGTGTGGCACCAGGAGGAGCAGGCTGTGCTAAAAGCAGCAGCCGGACCCGGTGGCACCACGGGGTCTGTCCCAGCTCCTGCAGACAGCCTGCCTGCAAAAACATCGACTCCTCCAGCCTCCTGACCCAGGGACGACACCCAATCCTCGCACACAGCATTCCCCAAAATCTTTGCACGGGCCAAGATGCCAGGTTAAGAGTCTTGTTATTTATACTAATCTTCTCCCTGCAGCGTTTCAGCACCTAGAGAGACCTTCTCTTCTCCTGCGGGGCTTTAGATCCCAAACCACCAGCCTGGAAGTTCTGGAGCTGATGTTCACACAAGGCTGTTCTCTAGGACAACTCCAGTCCAGAGCCACATGCATCTGCCCCTTGAGGTTTAACCTGATGCACAGGAGCTCTGGGTTGACCCACAACTATTTACCTTCCAGGTCCTTCACCACACTCAGGCTGACAGGTACTTCCAGGTGCTGACGAAGGCGGTGGGGATGAGCGAATAAGGCACCGTGGTGACACTGCTCCAGGTGTCGGATGAGGGGTCGTAGCAGTCCAGGGTCTTGCAGCGCTGAGCCCCGCAGTAGCCCCCCACCACGTAGAGCCTGTTCCCCGAGGTAACAGCGCGGCAGCTGATGCGCTTGGCGGTGACATCCCCGAACTTGGACCACTGGAAGGTGTCGCTGTGGAAGCGGTAAGCGGAGCTGGCCGAGAACTCCGTGTCCCCGCCGATGACGATGACGTGGCTGCCCACCACGGCGGCGGCCGTGTAGCGCCAGGGCTGGGGGCAGCTGGCGGGCACCGTCCAGCGGTTCTGGCAGGGGTCGAAGCACTGCACCTTGGGCAGCTTGTTCTGGTTGGCGCTGGTGCCCCCGAAAACAAACAGCTTCATCTTGGCTCCCACCACGGCAGCGTTGCTCACGCCTTCCCGGAGAGGAGCCACCAGGGACCACTTGTCCAGCTGAGGGTCGTAGTGCTCCACTTGCTTGAGGGACACGGAGGGAGAGGCCGGGAAGGCCCCGCTCATGGCCGTGTGACCGCCCACCACGTACAGGCAGTGGTCTAGCTCGGCAGAACCGTGGCCGAACCGTGCCACCAGCATGGGAGCGGCTTTGGCCCACTCGTCGTGGAGGGTGTCGTACACCCAGACGTCCCTGGAAGCGCCGTTCTCGGAGCCCTTGCCGCCGGTGATGTAGACCTTGCAGCCGATGGCGCAGGCACTGCACTCCTTGCGGGGGCTGGGGATGTCGGCACGAGGGATGATCTCGCTGGTTTTATGGTCCAGCATGTAGATCTTGTCGCACATGAAGGTCTGGCCCCCGAGCAGCAGCAGGGCCTGGCTGACCTTGCGGGGCCGGGCACAGCACCCCGTCACCAGGCCGTCGTTCTGCAGGATCTTCATTTTGCATCGCACGGCGTCGGCCACGATCTCCTCCCCCAGCTTGTGGCTGGTCACCAGCTTCTCACAGGCCACCTGCTTCCGCAGGTAGGACTCGGGCAGCAGCGCCAGGCGGACCGAGCGCAGCAGCTCAGGCAGGACTTCATGGCGTCGGGGCAAATCGTAGCGGATCCAGCCTATAACAGCTTCATAGACCAGCGTCTCATCCTCCACCTCCAGCTCCTCGCTCTCCACCAGCTCCAGCAGCTTGTCTTTGGGCAGCCGCAGGAAATCTTCCGTCTTGCAGAGCGAGGTGAAGTTGGCCAAGGCCATCCTCCAGGACAGCTCCAGCAGCCGCTCACAGCAGTGGGCATCAGACAGCAGCAGCATGTTCAGGCAGTTCCCAGGGTAGAGATTCTTCTCCAGAAAGTCAGCCGAAGCATCCCGGATATCCTGGAACTGCAGCATGTCCCCGGCCTCCAGCAGGGACTCTGCGTTCTCCTCGTTGATCAGCACCCGGGCTGAGTAGGCGTAGTCCAGCAGCAGCTCCAGCACCTCGGGGTGCAGGGAGTCGTGGAAGTTGACCTCGGCATCTCTGCTCTCTTTCAGGCCACCGCTGAACATGGCGTTGAAGTAGCGGCTGCAGGCGGCCAGGACGGCGCGGTGGCAGGGGAAGCTCTGGTTGCCTGCCCGCAGCACCACGTCGGTGAAGAGGTTCTGCTGGCGGAGCAGGTTCAGTTGGGTGAGGAGGCTGTCGGCGTGGCCCGGTTTGTGGAAGAGGTGGATGTTCATGGAGCCGGAGCTCGAGCGGGATTTCCGGTTCTCGTGGCTGCTGACGGACATAGTGCTGAGGCCGCTCTGCGAGGCAAAACCGACGAGTCAGCACGGGCAGCGCGGTCCCGGCCCGGCACGGCCG
>WEIT01039968.1:361814-381617 GCA_013389985.1 Dryoscopus gambensis
CGCAGAGCTACAGCGACCAGGTGGAGTTTCTGAGCCACCGCGACACGCTGATGGCACCCCCAGGTACGGCATCCCCTGCCCAAGGGGCACCCCCCGGGTGCGGCACCCCCCGTCGGCGGCGGCAGCGGGGGCGTGGGGGCACCGGACACCCCGGGGCTGCAACAACGGGGGTGTGGGGCGGCCTGGACACCCCGGCTGTTGGGTGCTCCAGATACGCCAACCGGCTGAAATCTGGGTGCCTGGGGCAACCGCCGATGCTGGGTGCGTGGCACCCCGAAACTGCAGAAATCTGGGTGCCAGGGACAGCTTGGCTGGTGAGTGCATGGCACGCCAGCAAGCTGAAATCTGGGGTGCCTTAGGGTCTGAGTGCTCTGGGGGTGGGCTGTGTAGGTCCCTGCAGACACCTCGTGTTCTGGGTGCACCCTGAAATCCTGGGGTGCACAGGTGGACTCTGCTGTTGTGCAGGGCATCTCGGTTAGGGATGGCTTCCCACAAGACTCCCCCTTTTCTCTGAGCTATTTGTGGCAGGGAAGCAGTGTTGGAAAACTGTGGAGGTTCAGGAGCTCATTTTGAGCGGGAGGAGTTTGGCCTAAATGATCCCCAGAGGTCCCCTCCAACCCTGGGGTGCAAAGTCTTAAGGGGCATGGGGGCTTGGCTGGCCACTCTTCCTCCAGCTGGGCATCTTGGGCTCTCACGCCAAAGCTGTGGAGCAGGGTGGCTGCAGGGTGGAGCAGAGCCCACCTGGGGAAGCTGCCAGGCTCTCCGAGGAGGTGCCCGTGGGTCGTGCGTGTCTGCAGACACATGGAATGCAGACAGTGCCCAGCTCCTGTGTCACAGCTGCTGCAGCTCAGCCCTGGCAGAAACATTGCTGTGCCCTCGTGCTGCTCCTTGCTGGGTGCTGCACATCTCTGTGACTCGCCCGGGGAGGAACTTCTGCAGGAGGGAGCTAATCCTCCTCAATCTGTTTTGCCCACAGACAACGGCGAAGCCACCGTCCTGCAGGCAGGAAGGCACGAGTTCCCCTTCACCTTCCAGCTCCCCGAGTAAGTTGGCATTTTTAGGGGGGAGAGGACGTCTTAGAAATGAGGATTTTTTGAGCAAAACCCTTCTAAAATAGTTTGTTGCTCGTGCCCAGGACCCTGGCCACCTCCTTCGAGGGGAAGCACGGCAGTGTGCGCTACTGGGTGAAGGCCAAGCTGCACAGACCCTGGTCGACAGTGAAGAAAGCAAAGAAGGAGTTCACTGTGATTGAACCCATCGACATAAACACCCCTGCACTGCTGGTGAGCTCCCCTTGCTCCACCCTGGGGCTCTGGCATCCAAAATTTACCCGGGAAGCCCATGGGGAAGGTGTCTGCCTCCCCTTCAGCACTGCAATGCAGGCCTGGTTTCCAGAGGGAATATTTTCCCCCATGTAACTTGTGCCCTCCAGCGTTAGCTGGGCTGGGCAGAGGTCAGCTGTGCCTCTTTGTTTTTGGAAACTTTAATGCGTTGCAACAGCTTCTTGCATCAGATACCTGAGAAGTTGCTGATGCTCCCCGGCAGGTTCTTGGTGCCAGGGAGACGACTGCTTTGAGTTTTATCCTTAGTTACTAAATAGCTTAAATATTTCCCTTTCTCCAGGCTCCCCAGGCAGGTGCTAAGGAGAAACTTGCTCGTGCTTGGTACTGCAACCGTGGCCAGGTCTCTGTGACTGCCAAGATTGACCGAAAAGGCTACACTCCAGGTGAGACCAAGTGCTGGGGCCCTTGAACCTTGGTGGGCAGAGCCCAGAGCGGGGGGTTTAGGTCACTCTGAGCTGGCATGAAATCAGAGAGCTGTAATGCGTGCACCCAGTGTGGGATGCTCCTCCTGGACAAACCCATGTGCCTGCCCTGTCAGACGGCGTGGCCAGCCCTCGGTGGGCCTGTGCAGCAACTGCTTGAGGCAGGGCTGGGCTCTGCCTCGCCTCCTCCAACGTGCGTGTGTCTGTTCTGGCAGGTGAGGTCATCCCCATCTTTGCTGAGATCGACAACTGCACGAGCCGCGCCGTGGTGCCCAAGGCAGCCATAATCCAGACCCAGACCTTCATCGCCCGCGGCACCAAGAAGCAGAAGAAGTCGGTGGTGACCAGCATCACTGGGGACCCCATTCCGGCCGGGAAGCGGGAGGTGTGGCACGGACGGGCGCTGAAGATCCCTCCCGTGGGGCCGTCCATTCTGCAGTGCCGCATCATCCAGGTGGAATACTCCCTGAAGGTGAGGAGCTCTGCAGGAATTCCCTCCTGCCCAGCTCAGGGGAGATACCTGCCCCTCCAGACTGGGAGAACACCACCAGCTGAGCTTCCCTGCTGCTCTTTGTGTCTGCAGGTTTGTGTGGATATTCCTGGGACGTCCAAGCTACTCCTTGAACTGCCTCTTGTCATTGGGACCATCCCGCTGCATCCCTTCGGGAGCCGCACCTCCAGTGTCAGCAGCCAGTACAGCGTCAACCTGGACTGGCTCAGCGCCCTCCCGGAGCAGCTGGAGGGTGAGCATCTCCTTCTCCCTGGGATAAACCCCCTGGTCAGGACAGCGAGGCTCAGACTAAGTTCTCAACTGGGCCAGTTTTGCTTTTTTTAACCTCATTTTTTGGTTGTGGTGCTGAATCTCCTGGGTTCCTTCCTCAGGGAACTGGGAGGGTTTGGGAAATAGTGGGTTTGACCCTTTTACCTGCGTGTCCCCCATTTACGGAGAGTGTTTGCTATTCCCTGATGGTTCTCCTTTCTCTGCAGCCCCCCCTGAGTACTCAGCAGTCGTGTCCAGCCCAGAGGCCGAGCAGAGCCTGGCTCCTCCGTGCCGCAGTGAACTCGGGGACATCCTGGAGGGTCCCTTCTTCGCCTACATCCAGGAATTCCGCTTCCGACCCCCTCCGCTGTATTCTGAGGTGATTAATCCCTCTGGGCCGGGAGGCTGGTGGAGGTGGCTGGGATGTGCCACTGCTGAGGTTTTTGACTCTCAACTTGGCTGTGCAGGTGGATCCAAACCCCGCGTCGGACACCATCCGCCCGCGCTGCATGACCTGCTGAGAGAAGCGCACGGGCTGCGCGTGGCAGCGTGACGATCCCTCGGGACGGCAGCTTGCACCCTCACAGCACTCCGGCCTGGAAACGGGGATGTGAGACCCCGACCCCGCTCGCCGCCCTCGGCCGCTCCTGTCGTGACTGTCCCATGGGCCCAGAGCCAGCGCAGTGCCGCGGCCCCGGGCAGGGTAGGAGAACACGAGGGGCTGGCGGTGTGGAGCGGCTCCGTGTGTGGCTGGGCAGGACACGGAGGGTTCATAACTGCCCCGGGATTTTGGGGTTAGAACAGGGAATATGTGCCAAGATTGCTCTCCCCTTGCCTGCAGTGCCATGCTCCGAAAACTTCTCTTGGCTCCTGGTGTGGAAAACAGGAGCTTGAAGGCGTTTCTCAGGATTACTGGAGAATGTTTGGATGGTGCTCAGGGTTGGGCCCTGGGGCAATGCAGGTGCAGCTGCATTGCCTGTTTGCCTGTGGCTCCCAGGACTGCAGGTCCCCAAGGCAGTGAAAGGCCCTTTTCTGGCTGGATGAAGCAGAGGCCTCAGCCACTGCTGATAATCTTTGCCACAAGCCTGTGCGTGCCTGCGGGGGGAATGGTTTGAGCCACTTAACCAAACTCTAAAGGCCTCCAAGGGCTGATTCAAGGACTTGGGGGATGAATTGATGATCTGTGGCAGTGTTTTGGTGCTGTTTACCGAGAACAGGAAAGCTGGTTCCTGCGTGTCACCATCGAACCTGCACAGTGTGCTGGTGCCTCGCCCATGATGGGGCTGAAACCAGCCCCCAAACTGGTACCAGCACAGGGGGTTGGAGCTGTGGCTGGTGGCCAAGGAAGAGAGGGGGAAGCCCAGTCCAAAGCTGGTGGCAGCCACCGGTGCTGATGGGAGGTGTGGAGTTGAGATGAATCCTTCAGGGCTGGGAGTCCTTGATGCTGTGCCCATAGAGAGCTCAGGGGCCCTGGTGGGGTGAGGACACAGCAGCAACCTGTGCTCACTGGAGTGGGAACCAGCGTGGCAGTGGTGAGCTGGATGTTGTGAGGAGCCTCAAGAGTGTGCCAGGGGCTGACCCCGCTCGCTGCAGGGGGACCTGAGCAGAGTTTGGGTGCCGAGGACCTTTGCATTCCCTCACTGAGACAATCCCTGGCCGTGCACAACCGAAGCCAGCGTGCCTTGGGCTCTGTGCTGGGGTTGCTCAGATGAGTCTTTTCTATCTGTGAACACTTTTGTAATGACCACTCTTTGTCTCTACTCTTTTTGTACGACTTTTTTGGTGGGGAATTTTTTTGTCTGAAATAAATTCTTTAAACCAAACTGTTGCCTGGATAGTTTTCTCTTCCTCTTCCTGCTTCCCGTTGTCTGGAGCCATGCTCTGGCTGCTGGGATGTGGGAGTGCTCCCTGCCCTCTGTTCCCTGCCCTGCTGGCCCCAAGCTCCACCCTGCGCCCAGTCCTGCACTGGGATTAACTGGGTCACTTGGCCAGCTCTGCTCTCCAGCAGGATTGGTCCCTTGAGCCTCCAGCCCCTCCACATCCGTGCAGTTCTGGCACTTTCCCCCTTTCCCTGGATGCAGGGCTGCGAGCAAACCTGTTGTATTTTTCCACGCTTGCTTCCTGTTTGTGTCCAGGCTCTGGGAGGACAGACACGTTCTCCTCCATCTCAGAAGCCTGGCAGGGACCCAGCAGGTCCAGCTGGGAGCTGGGACACTCCTGAGCTGGCTCAGCCAGTCCCTAGGAGAGTTGGGATCAGCCCCATGCTGTGCTGGCTGGGAACTGCTGCTGTGTGGGAAGAGCAGGGAGGCTCCTTCACCTGCTTCCTTGGGCTGGAATTTGGTTTTTCACAGCATTTCTGTACTCCACATCTCCACTGGGCACGGCAAGTCTTGGTGTGTGTGAGGCAGAGCTTGAATCAGGGCTTCAGGTTCCTCTTCCACGGGCTGTGCTGCTTAAAAACACTGCCCCTGGAATGTGATTCCCACCCCCCCTTTATTTATTTTTTTTTGTTTGCTGGGCTGCTCAGCCCCGCAGCTGCATCAGAGCACGTGCTCCTGCCCTGGGCCATGGGAGAGAACTTGTCCCTGTGTCTGCCTGCGAGAACCTGGTGCTCCTGCAACCTTTATTAAAATCTGATTTTTATTTGGCATCCCCGGTGCTCTGATTAATTTTTCCCGGGGGAGGATTAACCGGCCTCGCAGGGAATTTGTTTGCATCCCCATTTAGGGGGATCGTGTCTGGATCTGCCGCTGGCAGCAGCAGCAGTGGCCAGTGCTGTGTGGCCTCTCGGGGGTTTTTTGGTGACATCAAAGGGGACACGAAGCACAGCGCTGCACCCCTGTGACCAGGCTGATCCCAGCCAGCTCCAGCCTGGCACAAGGGAGCCATTCTGTGCCGAGCAGCAGCGATGGCCGGGGGCTGCTGGTCAGCCCCGGATCATCTGCCCTGGCTGCACAAGGGGATGTTTATTCCCCGGGCCGGGGGGGAGGCGAGCCCCCAGCACCCCGCGTCTGTCCTGCTGCGTCTTTCTGGGAAACCACGTCACCCGGTGATGGGGACAGGCCATGCCGGGCCGGGGAACCCAACGCCGGTGGGCAGCGCTCCCGGGGCCCGTGTGGCGGCAGCGATCTCTCCAGCAGGGATTCTTGTAGATGCCTCCAGGTTTTTCTCGTACTGTCGGGCAGTAGCGCAGCGAGGTGTGTGGGCATGGCCAGGCTGGGGCTCCTTCCAGGAAAGGACTGCACTCCTGAATCCTGAATCCTGGAGGGGCTAAAAATACCTCGTCTGGACATTTGGAGCCGGGGCACGGTGCAGACCCCTCCAGGCAGTGCTTTCACAACTGCTGGCAGCGCTGCTGGTGCTCCCTCCAACCTTCTGTTGTTTATCTGCCCCGGCTCCAAAGTCCTGATTGAACAGCCCGGGCTGTTCCAGGTTTGTTGGCACGGGGGATTTGGGGCTCCCTGGAGGTCCACTGAGACGGAACGGCCCCGTGCCCTGCGCGGTGATGCTGCGGCAGCACCGAGACCCGACCCCGGGCGGGAGGCGCGTGATGCAGTTACAGTGCCGCGATTATTTATAGCTCTTGGCCCCGTGCGCTGGAAAATGCTGCCCAGACCGTCCGGCAGAATCTGCTCCTTGCGAGGGGCACGGAAACCCACCCCCAGCCCCTGCTCTGCTCCTCTGTCCCGTCATTTTTGCCTTTCAGTCCCGAAACTGTGGGACCCCTCTGCCCCGGCCGCAGCGGGGCTGGGAACCCCCTCCCCATTGCAGCTCAGGGCTCTGCAGGGTGCTGGGACACCCCACTCCTGCGGCCCCTTTCTGCAGCATTTTGGGGGGCTCCTCCTTCCCCCCAGCCCTCCCCATCCCCGAGGATGCTCGGTCCCATCATGGTGGCCACAGCCTTCAGCTGAGGCTGTTGTGCTGTGGCCTGGGGGGTCAGCGGCGGGGCCAGCGCGGCCGTGCTGCGGGGAGGGTGACACGCGAAGCTTGTGGCCGTCCCGGCGCTGGCAAGGACAGAATGTGCCGGGGCTGGCGCAGCCCTCGAGGGCCGGGATTAGCTGCGCCGCTGCTGCCTCCGGCCCGGGCTCCCGTCCAGCTCCCAAAACAGGCACCGCCTTCCCCCATCCCAGCTGGGCTGAGGCCTGCGGGGTGCAGCTCACCCCAGAACCTGCCGAGGGGCACACACCGGGGGCTGCTCTGTTGGCACGGGGGGCAGGCTGTTACTATAAATCTGGATTTTGGCCGAAGGGGGATGCCCCGCTCTGTTCGTGCGCTGGGGTCGGGGTTCAGGCACTGCCCAAATTCAGCATCCTTGCGCCGGTGGGATGTGGGCTTGCAGCGCTCGCACCCTGCGGAGCAGCAGTCGGTGCTGATGGGGCTCAGGAGCACGGAAACCTGCCTAGCAGGTTATGGGGTCCCTGAGCACCGCGGGGACACGCACAGTCCCCAGCAGCACCAGGCCTTGCTTTTGGTTTGCTCCAACCTCGGGCGCTGCAGAAGCGCCCGGGCTGAGGACGGCATGGTTTGGCCCTGGCAGCATCTTTAAGGTCTGGGACTCTGAGGCTCCCTTTCACGCGTCAGAGCTGTGCCAGGGCTCAGGAAGCAGCCGTGCACCCCGACATGCCGGGGCGGCACCGCGGCCGCCCTCCGCCCGCTGACTCAGCCGCCTGTTTGCCGGAGCCGCTCCCGCCCACGGAAACCGCAGGCAAAGTCCCCGCATCCCTGCGCCGGGGCTTTCCCCGCCGGCTCGACAGGAATCGCAGCCTGGTGCGGGCAGCGAGCCCCTCCGGGTGCGGGGGAAAACCGCGGAGAAACCGCAGGTTTCTTTATTCCAAACCGGATTTTTTTAATGCCAACACCCGCGGTCTGGCGCAGCCGGATGGCCGTGTTGTACGTGCCACATGTGCCGTCCCCCGTGAGCATCGCGGAGCAACGTGGTGGCATCACCGGGACACCCCACAAACCCCGGTGGTGGCAGGTGCTGCTGGTGTTGTCTTTGCAGCAAACCTCCCCCTTTATTCACTATATCAAACCCAAACCCTTGTTCTTTTGGGTCCGACCCCTCATTTGGGGTCCCTCGCTGCTGGCACTGCCCGGCCCCTTGCGCAGTCACTCCTCGCTCTCTCCCTTCCTCGGGCAATGGAAAATTTTTATGACTTTTTGACTTTTCTCCAGTTGTTTGGGAGCGAGGAAGGGGCCGGTGCCGCGCACAAACATGTCTATGTATAAACACTGGGGACCGCGCCAGGGATGGAGCCGCCGGCACCGGACCCTCCCCACGGAGCCGGGTGTCCCCTCTCCCGCCGGGACCCCGGTGTGGCGTTCCATGCCCAGTGACCCGGAGCCGTCCCCGTGGGGACGCAAATATTTTGGCTTTGTTCAAAAAAAACAACAACACTAAAAAAATAAAATCCCCCCTTCCCGGGTCGTCCAGCGGCGGCACGTGATGTGCTGTCACACGAACAGGGAGCTTGGGGACAGCCGGGGCCGGGGCACGGCTCCCACGCCACGCGCGGGGACGGGCTGGGGTGAGCGGGTGACACGGCCGTGCCCTGTGCCAGGGATGTGGCGCGATGGGACTTTGCTCCCAGCGCCGCTCCACGCCCCGGCTGGATTTGCCGTCGCTCCCAGGCGCCGCTTCACAGATCGCAGAGAAATCACCGTCCAGCCCCGGGTGGGTGCGCGGCCCTCGCCACGTCCCGGGGGATGTGGCACGGTGACCTCCCACGCCCTGACCCCCGCAGATAAAACCTTGTTCAGGCGGCATTTGGCACCAGGGAGGAGCGAGTGGCACCACAGTCACTGGTGAGCCGCTCTGGTGTCCGTGGGGACACAGCTGTCCCCAGCTGAGAGGCCACGAGCGCGGGGCTGTCGCCCTCACTGCTCGCTGTCACCTCAGCCCCGCTCCAGGGCAGGCGTGATGGGGCAGCCGTGGCAAACCCCACGCCTCTGATCCCTCCTCCCACGCGCCAACCTCAAAGTCTTCAGAAACCAGGTTGTGCTCTCCTTTTCTTCCCTATCACCCTGCATGAAGCAGCAAATTCGAGCTGATTTTAAAAAACCCCAAACCTCAGACCAAGCTCAGTCCGGGGGGAGAAGGGTCCAAGCCAGCTCTCAGGGATGCCCGCACATCACCAGGAGCCTGCAGTGAACCCCCTCCCCATTTCCCGACCTCGTTAGCAAGCCTGAACGCGGTTATCTTGAAATGCGAGGGGTTAAGTGGAGCAGGGAGAGGGATTTTCCTGCCGAGCAGCTGTGCAAATGCTGCCGCATCCCGGGCCAGCGATGGAGGCAGCGATAGCCCGGGGGGTCCCGGCTGGTTGGAGGTGGCTGCGCCGGGCAGCGCCGGTGGGGAGGGCGGCGGCGGCGCTGCCGGACGNGGAGAGTCAATCTGCCTGCAAAGAGAGTTGGTAAACACCCTGGGAGCGGATCTGGGAGAAGGGGGGTCGCTCTCGGTCCTGTGTTTATCGCTGCAAAGCCGGGCTGGCGGCTCGCTCTGGGATGAGACAGATGGGGGAGGCTGCTGTAAAAAGGCGATTTTTTGGGGGCTCTCTGGTTATCGAGTTGTCCTTAGCTCAACTCTGGCCGCCTGCTTGAGCAAAATATGTTTGTGCTGCAAAACCTCTGGCCGGCTCCGCTGCCAAGGGGGCAGGGAACGCGTGTGCCGATAAGGGCGCAGCGTCCTCCCCTTCCTGATCACCCGATATCCAGGGAAGCGCACGGAGGCGGCCGCCCGCCTCCCGACACCCTGAGTTTATGACTTCTTTTGCTATTATTATAAAGTTTCCGTTGAAATAAAAAAACAAAACAAGACAAAAAACCACCCACCCCATACTTCAATAGCTGTGGCTTTGCAGCTGCCAAAGCCTGGAAAGCTCCGGCCGTGCCAGCGGCTGAGCTGCCCCTGGGGCTGCCGGCCCTGCGCGCAGCCATCCGAGAACATTCAAAGCGCGGGGAGGAAAACGCTTCCTGCCACGGCCCGGCCGTTCCGGGCAGCCAGAAGATGGTTTTCCATCCACTTCTCCCGGCTGGCGTGCTGGGGCTCGCAGCAGCCCGCCGGGGCTTTGCAGTGATCTGAGCATCCTGTGCCGCCCCGGGCGCAGCTCCGAGCCCCTCTCGGTGGGGGGAGAAGATGAAATATTCACTTTCGCTGCTGCTTCAAGCCGTTTCCCGTGGCTGGGTTTGGAAATAGCCCTGGCCCGGGTGAGGCTGTTGCTGCTGACGTGAGCAGGAAAGAGCAGGGGCGGCCCCGGGGCCTGTTTGCGAAGTAGAACCGAGTTGTTGTTGTTGTTGTGACACCGAATGGTTGCAAAACGCCGGCTCTGAAATACCCGTGACTTTCAAAACAAGCTGAGCCCAGCTGTGGCCGGCAGCTCTCTGTCCACATGTGTCCGTCTGTCCAGCTGTGGGCCCTGCAGCCCCTTCCCCGCTGGGCTGCCTGTACCAGCAATGCTTGGGGTTTTTTTGGGGAGGAGAAGAATCCCAGAAGCATTTTTTTAGGGAGGAAAAGCCCCAGTTCCACAGCTGCAGAGGTTTCCTTCCACAGGAACCACCAGGTACCCTGCCCACAGGGGCTTTGCAGTGCTTGAGGGGGTGGATGAGACGAGCTGTCTGCAGCCCTTGAATTCTGCTTAAAATATAATAATAAAAAAAAAAATCCCCAGGATCAGTTTGTTTGCTCAGGGATTAAGTCACCTAATCTGCCTGGCAGCGGGTGGCATTGTGGAGGTGGTGGCAGAGATGGCTTTTTGCCCAGCAAATAATCCTGCTCCTGGCCACGGCTGGTGGTCGGGCTGGGCTCAAACTTCCCACTGGCATCAGCTCTTCTCCAGGATGGGGTTTAGGGAGCAGGAAATGGTGCTGGGTGCGGGGAAAGGGCTGGGAGAGGGATGTATGGACGAGAGAAGGGGCTGGGAAAGGCACGGATGAATGAGGCAGGGGATTGCAGAATTGTGACCTTCTCCTCTGCCCGTGTTAAAGCCGGGCAGTGGCTCTGCAGGGCTGTTTCCCCGAGGCTGGGAAGCAGGTTGGACTTCTCAATCTGGGAGCAAAACACCTTAATCTGGTGTTAAAGTATCAGTCTGGACCTGCAGGGATGGACCTTTCCTTGTGCAGGGCTTCGGACCCCCCAAGAGCTGAGGCTGATGGGGCTGTAGCAAACCCCTCTGGCTATTTTATGTTTTATTTCTGAGTCACATCCGCCAAAATCGAGAGATAATGGCTTCAAGTCTCACTAGGGGAGGTTTAGGTTGGATATCAGGAAAAATTTCTTCATGGGAAGAGTTGTCAACACTGGCACAGGCTGCCCTGGGCAGTGGTGGAGTCACCAGCCCTGGAGGGGTTGAAAAGCCGTGTGGCCGTGGCACTGGGGGACTCGGGTTAGTGGTGGGCTCGGCAGTGCTGGATTGGTGCTGGGACTCGATGATCTTAGAGGGCTTTCCCAACCTTAATCATTTGGTGATTATTCTATAAAATCAGAGAGCCAAGAGCAAATCCCCAGGCTGCCAGCGCCTTCCTGCAGCCCCTTGCGGCTGCCCCACCTCCTTCCGTGGGATGCGGAGCTGAATTTTCCACTCCACAAGAGCAAGTGGAGCCAGGTCAGTGCATGTGCACGTGTCCCCAGTGCCTTTTGCTTCTGGGGACACAGCGCTGGGACCCTGTGCAAACAGGGAGAATCGGGGTTTTTCCCTCTAGGGCAGGGATGCTCCACGCTTGTGCCAGCAAATGACATTGTCACCAGTGGTGTGTAGGCAGTGCTGGCACCTTGGGTGTGAACAGGGGACCCCACGGGGTGACTTTGGGATCACAATGGCACTGGGCTGACCTTTATCTTCCCTGCTGGGAGGGATTTTGGCTGCTTATCCCAGAGCTGTCCTGGAAGGAGTCCCCCGCCGGGTGTAATGAGTTGTCCTCAGGCTGTGGGTGGCAGTGGCTCTTGCCAGGCATAACCAGTGCCCTGTGGCACGTCTGGGTGCTGTGCTGGGACAGAGGAGTAGGGAAGGTCACATCCCGGCTGCAAAAGCCGGCCTGGCGGCTGTCCTTGGGTCACCAGGCTCAGCGTAGTGCCTGGGGACTCATTTGGAAGCCAGTCCTGTGAAATTTAAACTAATTAGCAAGTCCTGAGCCGCTCGCTCACACTAATTGGCAAGCCTGGCTTGATTAGTTTTCCCCAGCACGTCCGTGGGCTCCACACGGCACCGTGTTCCTGGCAGAGCACTGCCCAGCTCGGGACACGTGTGGGGAAAATCCACGGGGCCACCGGTGGGGACAGAGCCGTCCCTGAAGGTGTCAGAGGGGATGTGAGTGGCACCGTGGGTGGGATGGGGAGTGACCCCATGGGGGCAGTGAGGGGGGTCTTGTGTCCCCTGCCTGCCCAGGGTGTTTTTAATGCAGCGGCCAGGCCTGGAACTTGTTCCATGAGCTGGAATGATTAACTGGCATCGGCGCTGGCCCCGAGCCGGGCCATGTGTTTACTGCTGCCACCCAACCGTGCTGAGCTGTGACCCTCAGCGCTTTCCCTCATCGCTCTGACCCCAAAAACCGGCTGTAAACAGGGGCCGGGCTGAAACCCGAACGTGCCTCCACGCCCGTAACCAGATACTTCCTCCACATGTGCCTGGTGTGCTCTGAAGTGAGTCTGGCATCGCCCAAATCCCCGACAAAATCCCTAAATCTGATCTCTGCGCTGGGCTTCTGCGTGGCAGGATGCCAGATCTTCCCCCTCCAGCCGATCCCCAGGGATCTGAGGGGCTGGAGGAGCAAAGCTGCCGGGCACGGGGGCCTGACACACACTCCTGACCCACTCTCCTGTCACAGGCAGGGAGGGAACGATGGATCCGCTCTGCCAAGGGGTTGGGAATGGCCGTGGGGACGTGGGGCTGGTGCCACCTCGTGGCTCCACCAGCAGCTGAGGCGGGCTGGGCGCGCGGTGCCGGGCAGCGGTGGCACGGCGCCGGTGGCACGGCGATGGGAGTCCTGGGTGTCACCCAGCTGGGTGAGACCCCCAGCCGTGGGAGCGACACCACGGCAGACACCTCATCCCTGGAGCGCTGGGAATGGCCAGAGATCCACCCCCGGCCGCCCCTGGCCGAGGTCCGGGGGAAGGTGCCGCCCCGGTGCGCTGTCTCCGCTCGGCATCGCCGCGGTTTCCGCCCGCGGCTGCCGCTGCTGCGAGCGCAGTTTGAGTGAAATACTTCGCAAAACACGAGTGGAGCCAAGAGCAGCAGCGAGGAGGCCGAGTGTCACCGGCTGAGACACCTCTGCCGCACCTGGATTTCCCCGTGTTACTTAACCCCACGTAGCTTTTGGTTTTTTAAGATTTTTTTTTTGCCGTCTCAGCAAGTTAACACCGCCGCGCCAGGCAGACAAAACCACAAATTGGTTTTTATCTCCAGTTCTGTTCCAGATAAGGCCCGAGGCGGCGGCGCGGCCCCACGGGAGGGGGCTGGGGGGGCCCCGTGGCTCACCCCCGGCCCGGCTGCCCGGCTGCGTCCTCCCCAGCGCCGCGGCCTGAACCTCGGCTCGAAATCCTTGCTGTAATCTGCCCGGGTCAGGCGAGGAAAAACCATCTCAGCCCCGCTGCTTTGCGCAGTTATTTTAATTTTTTAATGTTTGTGTTTATTTTTTTTAATCTGGTTGGGGTTTTTTTCTTTCTTTATTTCTTTTTTGCACTTTTTTGGGGCTTTTTTTGTGCAGGTTGCTGGTGTTTGGTGCTGTGGCTTCTTGTTTCCCCGCCAGGGTACTGGTTCCAGGGGTAGCAGCCGGCTGGGATGAAGCTCTGCCTCTCCCCCCAGTCTCCCAGTCCAGGCATGGAAATACCTCGGTCCTGGCCAGACCCTGCAGCCGCCTTCGCTCGGGCTTTATCGCCAGTGAAAGGTTGAGGCTGGGAATTGCGTGGCCAAAACCTGTCCCGCTGCAATGCTGCACCCAGAGGCATCGCCTTCCGTGTCCTGGAAACCAGAAACCCCCCTGAAAGTGCCGGTGTCACCGTGAACCCACGGGCTGGGCACTCGGCATCCCACACCGACACTCCGCATTCCGTGGGACTCCCCAGTCCCCTTCCTGCCGTCCATCGCCTCTGCTCCAGCCTGGTGATGGCTACGGCACCGACTTCTCCGGCGAGGGATCCCATCCTTCCTCATCCCTGATGATGATGGGTTTGTCGGAGATGAGCAGCGCAATGGGGATCAGCGGCTGGTGCAGCCCCTGCCTTCCCTCCTCTTCCTCTTCCTCCTCCTCCTCCTCCTCTCCGGGTGGGTGCCCGGTGCAGCTGGCGCTGCCAGGCGGGGGAGATCCCGCCGGGCTCAGCATCTCCTGCCTGCGGTAGGCGAAGGGCAGCTCCCCCGCACAGCCCGGCGGGGACACCACGGCTGCCGCCGGCCTTTCCAGCGCGGGGCCGGGCTGCGGCACGTCGGGGTGGGGCACCGCAGTCTGGGTGCCCGTGCCAGTCGTCTCCTCGCTGGGCTCCGGCTCCGCCAGAAGCAGCTCGGCTGGGTTGAACCTCTCCGAGGGCTCCAGGAGGCCTGTCCGGGGCTGGCCCTAAGGGTTGCGTGGGTTTGGGGTGGAACGTCCCGGGCCAGGGCTGCGCATGGGCGTTTGGGGCTGTGGGATCTGGCCCCTCCTGCACCTTACACCTCACCTGGCTCATCTCGCCGGCGGAGAACTGGGTGGCTTTGGTGCCCACGGGCTTGGGAAGGGGTGGGAAGAGGAGGCGGCGAGCTCTGGGAAGGGAGTGATTGGTGAGAGGGTGGGCAATGGTGGGGGTGGCCTGAGCGGCTTTGGGGACGAGGGTGCTCTGTCACCTCCTTTTGCTCAGGTGGTAGATGGCAGCTGCGGCGGGGAGACCGAGCGAGATGCTCAGGTACTTCAGGCTGCCTCTCGACGCTGCTCCCTGGGGACCTGGGGACGGGCATGGCTGGGTGGTGGAGTTCCTGCCCCCAGCAGGGACACAGGAGGCGTTTTGGGGTGAGGGCGAGCACACAGCGGAGAGAGCACCCCACGGGGTCTCAGCCATTACCCAGCGCCTTGGTCTGGAAGTGCCACCAAGCGCTGCAGGTCCCCTCGCTGTCCTCTGTCACCTCCCAAACACCCACCCTGTAGGCTGTGCCAGGCTGGAGGTTTTGGAGGGTGTAGTTTGATGCCGTGGCATCCACTTCAGTGTCTGGGCGAACAAAACCGAGTGTGGGGCAGTCTGGCAGCTGCCTGCGGGCAGCACCCTCCTCCTGCCCCCCGGGGATCGCGGTGTGCCACTCACGGGTCACGTTGTCCCCCTCGGCCGCGTGGCAGACGCGGTACTTGGCCAGCGCGCCGGGACAGGCGGCTCGCGGGGACGGCTTCCACTGGAGGACAGCGGCGGCATCTGCGGCGCTGATGTTGATGGGCACGGCCAGCGAGTCTGTGTGCAAAAAACAAAAGGGGGGGATTATTTCAGGAACGCCGCTTCTGGAGTGAAGCCAGGTGCGGATGCGCAGCTCCCACACGCACCGTTGCTGGCGTAGTGGTGCCACAGGGCGAAGGTGGCCCAGCCCCGCTCCGCGTCCCAGCCGTGCGCAGCGAGGCGGTGACATCCCGGCCCTGCCAGCGCTCCTGGGAGGAACCGGGGGTGCTGGTTAGACCCTCTGACCTCTGTAGGGGGACAGCAGGGGGCTTGGGGCGCTCCTTGCCTCTCTGCACGTGCGTGCTGTTGGCAGGGAATTCCTGCTGGATGCAGACGCCCTGTTTTGGGGGCTCTGGCAGTGTCTGCTGCTCGAAGCAGAAGGCATCGCCAGGGACCGGCGCTTCCCACTGCGCAGTCACGGTGCTGCCGGCCACACTGATCTCCTTGAAGCTGAGATCTGGGCGGAAACGGGGGATATTCGGGGAAAATAACTGGAAAAAACAACGCCCTGAGGGCTGCCGGGGGAGCTCGGCCCTTCTAGAGCGCCAGGTACCTGCGTGCTGCTCTGCCGGCACACGGAGCTGCCGCGCCGGCCCCGGCCCCGCGGCGTTGACCGCGGTCAGCAGGATTTCGTACTCGGCCCCGGAGAGGGTGAGGTTGTGCTCTGTCACCTCCCAGCCCAGCACCACAGTGTCCTCCTCATCTGACTCTGCACAGCCACACGCCAACATGTGGACGTCCAGCTTGTAGGTGACATCCCTTTGCTGCTTGAGGACTGGCTGGGGAGGAAAAGGGGGTGACTCGGGGGATGAAATGGTGGCGGACACCCAGGGGGGCCCCCAGGGACGCCACCGTACCTGCCAGCTCAGCCTCAGCACCCGCTGCCCGTCTCTCCCCAGTTTGCCCAGTTGATGGCTCAGCACCGGGCTCCCCAGGATTTCTGCAGGAGGAACAAACCCGACTGAGCTACCAACGTTTTTGGGAGCTGTCGGGATCTCACCAGGCTCCTCTCCTGTTCCTCACCCTCGGGAACAGAGATGTTGCTGCTCCAGTCACTCCAGTAGCTGCTCCAGTGGGGAGGCTTGTGCCGGAGCTGGACCACGAAGGTGCCATTTACCCCCAGGGCACAGGTCACTAGAGAGGAGTGGCAGGGTCAGGTGGGGGGTGAGCCCTCTTTTCCCCAACTTTTGGCCGTCATGGGGTGCTGGGTGGGGAGCACAGGGCAGAGCACCCCACCAGGATATGGGAGCACCCCTGGGAGATGCTTGTCCGCAACACTCCCGCAGGATAAACCAACCTGAGTCATCTTCATCCGTCACCATCACAGTCTCACACGTCACCTGCAGAGAGAACCGGGGATGGAGACACCCACCCAGTGAAACCAGTATTTTACTGGGACATCAGCACTGCCCTCTGATCCCCAAACATCCCAGGGGCTGGGAGAGACAAATGGAGTGTAGAGGACATGGTGGCCAGGCCCCCCCCTCAATCCTGGGACCCTTCTGGCAACCACTGAGAGGGGTGGGGGGTCCCCAGCTGTGAGAGCTTCGCTGGGGACAAGCATCCGGATTTGATCTGTTGTCGTCATTAGTATAATCCGGGGTTTTGTCTGTGTAATCCCTGAGAATCACGGGATAACTGATCCTGTTATGGGCAGCAGCAGGATCCCATAGCCGGAGGACAAGGCAGAGCTGATAACACAGCGAAACAGATGGGACACAGCTGGGTTTGGGGGGGGACAGTGACATCACTGAGCCCCCACACTCCCTGGGCTGCCGTGATGCTCCTGACTGCCCTGTCAGTCACTGCCAGCTCCAGCAAGCAGCATTTTTACCTGTGTCCAGCTGCTGTCTCCCACCCTCCAGAAGTGAGCCTCGCGCCGTGGCGGCTGCTCCAGGCCGTGGCACTGTGGCCGTGGCACCCGCACCCTCAGCTGGCCACCAGTCTTGGAGAAGGGCATCCCACTAGGAGGTGGATCCAGTTTGACTGGAAAGATGAGGCGATTTTGGGTGGTTTGGCAGTTATCAGTGCTGGCGCTGGCTGCCAGCCAGGTCCCAGGGGCACTCACCAGCCTTGTTGAGGTGCAGAGTGCTGTTGGGGGTCCTGTGGACCTTGTCCCCCCAGCGTGCCTCCACCCAGGCCGTGGTGTTCTCAAAGACGTACACGCGGTGATGAGGGGGGCTGTAGCTGGTGGCCGTGCCCACCTCGAACTGGCGGCACACGTTTCGCTTCTCGAAGCTGGGGAGGGAGCGGGCACAGGGTGGGATCCGGGACACATCCCAGGGGCTCCCCCCGCCCCGCCGCGCTGCCCAACTCACCAGAAGTTCAGGGTGTAGGAGGTGTTGCCGGCGGGGCCGAGGGGCGCCCAGGAGCAGTGGAAAGGCTTGTGGGTGTTGCATTTCTTCCAGCAGGAGACTCCGTGGGCTGCGCCGGTGCCTGTGGGACAGGGCGGTGGCTGGAGGCTCCTGCATCCCAAACTCCATCCCGTGCTCGGAGGGAGCAGTGGTGCGGCCGCTGCCTGCTTGCCGGGGCATCAGAGCAGCTGCACCAGCGACTCTCACCCCAAACCCCCTGTGCTCCCCCTCCCCAGTGATGCGGGGCTGGCTCGTGCCCCTCGCCCCGGCTCCTGCCCGCTGCCAGCGGGGATTCACCGTCTTTACTCCCTCCCTGTGGTTTTGGGTGAGTATCTCCATCTCTCTCCGGGAGCTCCCCAGCTCTTATCGCCCCCGAATCATTCATTGAAAGTCTTCTGAAGTTATCTCTCATCTCGCAGCACCGCAGGAGCACTTACCGCCCTGCGCCAGCGCCGCCAGCGCCGCCAGCAGCCACCCCAGCATCGCCCACCCGGGATGTCCCACACCGGGTCCGGGGCTCCGCTGCCCTTCCCGGCTCCCAATGCCCCGGCACCCCTGGGAGCCCCTCTCGGGCGTGGCGGCAGCCCCGCTGCTCAGCACAGCTTCCCGCCCTTGGGGGTTCCTCTTCTGCTCAGCGTGTGCCGTTCCCAGGCGGGGCACAGCCCCAGACGCGAGTGCGTGCCCCAGTTTTACCAAAAACAAAAGAGAAAGCAACCAAAATATCCCCCTTTTTTTGCTGGCACGGCTGCTGGGATGAGGCCACCCCTGCCCCGCGGCTGCACCGCGTGTCCCGGCCGCGCCACGTGCCCCGGCACGGCGAGAAGCGCAAGGTAAGCGAAAGATGAGTCTTGGGGTTTTTGGTTGGGTTTTTTTTCTTTGCACACAGCGTGTTCTCGGTCCTCTGCCCGTAACTGGGTGCCTCTCCCGCGGCTGCTCCAAGGTTGGGGTTCTCTGCGTGGTTTTTTTTTTGGGGAGGGGGGTGTGTTGTGCTTGTCCCCAGAGCCGCTCATTCCCTGCGCCGCGAGAACAAAGCCCCAGTGAGGCAGGAGAGCGCGGTGGCACCGGGACACCAGAGCCGTGTGACGGGGCGGGTGAGCCGGGACGGTGGAGCTGGCTGGCACCGAGGGCCGCGCACAGAGTGCCCTTGTTCCCGCAGAAAGCGGCCCCTTGTGCGGCACTCGGTCCGGGCCGGAGGGCGGCGGTGGCCGGAGTGTCCCTGTGCTGGGACAGCGTGGGCACAGCCAGGCTGGGGGCACGGAGGATCCCCTGGCGCCTCCTGACTCCCCGTGTGTCCTCCCTGTGTGTCCCTTCTCCTGCCCGCCGGGGTGGGGGTACACACCAAGCCGTGCCGTGCCAAACTGAGCCGTGCTGGGCTTTGCCGTGCCACAGCAGACAGCAGGACTGGGCTGGGCTGGGCTGGGCTGTGCCATGCTGAACCAGGCCATGCTGTGTCACGCCGAGCTATGCCTTGCTGGACCATGCCGTGCCAGACTGGGCTGTACTGGGCAGTGCTGCCCCAGGCCATGAGCAGCTCTGTGATGTGCTGTGCCAACCAGGACAGACCTGGGCTGGACCACACCAAGCTCCCACCCCATGCCCTGCTGTGCTACCCCCGGGCCTTGCCGTGCTGGGCTGTACCATGCCAGGCAGACTGTGCCAGCCCCAGGCCATCCTGTGTGTGCCAGAGCTGTTGTGCTGGGCTGTGTCAAGCCAGAAAGACTGTGCCAGGCCTGGGCTGTCCCATGCTGTGCTGTGCAGGCCTCATGCTGTGCCGTGCCACGCTGTGCCATGCTATGCTGTGCCATGACGTGGCAGACTCTGCAGGGCTGGGATGTGCTGAGCCAGGCAGACTGTGCCAAACCCAGAATGTACCGTGCCCTGTCAGCCCCACACCCTGCCATGCCGTGCCAGTCCTGCACCATGCCACCCCCGTGCCATATGCTGTGCCAGCCCCATGCTGTGCCAGCCCCATGCCATTTCAGCCCCAGGCCATGCCAGCTTCATGCCGTTCCTGTCTGATGCTGTGCTGTGTCATTCCAGCCCTGTGCCATGTGGGTCCCACGCCATGCTGTGCCATCCCCAGGCCATGCCAGCTCCATGCCGTGCCGTGCCTTCGTGCTGTGCCATGCAAGCCACATGCTGTGCTGTGCCAGCCCCATGCCGTGCCAGTTCCATGCCTTGCTGTGCCAGCCCCATGCCGTGCCGTGCCTTCGTGCTGTGCCATCCAAGCCACATGCTGTGCTGTGCCAGCCCTATGCCGTGCCAGCCCCACGCCGTGCCATGCCAGTTCTGTGCTGTGCCTGCCCTGTGCTATGCCAGCCCCACGCTGAGCTGTTCCAGCACTGTGCCATGTGGGTCCCATGCTATGCCGTGCCAGCCCCATGCCGTGCCAGCCCCATGCCATGCCGTGCCAGCCCCATGCTGTGTCAGCCCCATGCCGTGCCATCTGAGGCCCATACCATGTCAGTCCTGTGCTGTGCCAGCCCTATGCCGTGCCAGCCCCATGCTGTGCCAACCCCATGACGTGCCATGTCAGCCCCATGCCGTG
>WEIT01039968.1:389628-409541 GCA_013389985.1 Dryoscopus gambensis
GGGGGGGGAGGCTCTGGAAGAGATGTGTAATTGGAAAGATGATCTAGGCAGTCATCTGTCTCCAGCTGAGCATGATGAGGCTGTAATTCTCATGAAGGGCAGAGGATTTGCTCCTCTTTCGCTGGGATTCCTAGAATCCACGGCGAGGACCGGTCTGGCCTATTTAACAGAAAGCATATGATGTTATTTAGTGGGATTAAGTGGTTTGAGGGATCCTAATTTCCCGTGGGGGGATGCGGAGATGGCCGGCGCAGGGCAGGAGAGCTGGTGGGTCGATGCTGACGGGGTTCTTCTTCTCCGTGGATGCTGCCCGTGGCTGTTCACACCTCAAACACCACAGGAAAACAGCCCAGCAGACCTAACAGGTACAATTTCCTACCCACCACCGGGAACCCGCGGCACAGGGACATGCAGGGATGCACCCCAGGGTGCCGGGCAGTTTCTTGAGGTTTTTTGCAGTGCAAAGAAATAAATAAGTCTATACCCAACTTGTTACCCTCTGGTTCCCTTTGAGGATTTGGGATTTTGCTCTTGGGAGGTGCCTGATGTGTTGCTTGGTGCTCCAGGGTGGGTTCATAAGAGCACCCGCAGTGCCAGGCTTTTAGCTGGGGTGGGATGAGGGGCCAGAGAGACGTGGTGGGGTCTGTGCCAGGCAGTGAACACACTGCATTTCACCACCCAGACCCTGGTCCTCATCCCAGCCCCATTCCAGCCCTTTCCCAGCCCCATCCCTGGAGGCAGCCGAGTTCAGCACTGTCAGGAGGCACGGAGGACAAATGTCATGGAGAAACTCAGGATGCAGCTGCTTGGTTCAGCGGGTTTCAAGTTAGACATGAATTTATCCCACTGGAAAGCAATTTTTTTTCCAGGACGTGGTGATCCATGGCACTTCCCCAAATCTCCAGGCACATTAGAGCTGTTGGGGGATATGGAGCCAGCAAGGAAGGGAGCTGGGAGCACAGACACGTGCTCTCAGTCACGCAGCAGGAGCGGAGCCGCCTGCTCTGCCCTTTGAGATTGCTCGCGTTCCCTTATCACCGCCCGACCCCGCCCTGCTCCCGCCACCCCGCACCCACTTTGTCCCAAACCGGCTGTTTTCTGCCTGGGATTCACCTGCCTGCAGCTCCCGGCACCGGGCCGGCAACTGGCCCACGGCGCTCTGCTGTCCTGGGGAGTTTTAGGGGCGGATCCCGCGGGAGAGGAGCGGGAGCTGCAGCCCCTTCGTGCACTTCCCTGCCCGACCCTCGGTGTTCCGCAGGGCTGACCCCGAGCCACCCACCCCGCTGGCCCAGACGCTGGCAGAGCCATTTGCCAGTTGAGGCCTGGGCGCTGTGCAGCGCATCCTGCCCTTCCCCGAGCTCCGGGGAGGCGCCCGCGGGAAGCTCCCCAGGGAACTGATCCCGGTACCCAGCCTGAGCTCGAGGAACGTTCGGACAACGCTCTCGGGCACAGGGCGGGATTATTGGGGTGTCCTGTGCAGGGCCAGGAGTCGGACTCGATGATCCTTGTGGATCGCTTCCGACTTCAGGATATTCTAGGATGCAGTGGAGCTGCCAGGTTCTGCTCCATCTCCTGCCTCCGGACATCCCGGGCCGAGGCCGGGCGCTGGCGCGGTGCCGGCAGGCGCTGGGAGACGCCGGTTCCTCCTCACAGGCAGCATCCCGAAGGGTGACACACGATTTTGCTGCAGGCTTTGGGGTCACACTGGCTGTCACACCCGTTCCACATCCCTTGAAACAAGTGCTGGATGGCAGCGGCGGCGCCACAGCCAAGGCAGCCTTCGCACGAGGCGCGCGGGAGATGCTGACAGCGATTTTCCACTCCATTTTTGGTACCAAACGTGCAATTAGGTGATGGAGGCAGAGCGGGCAGCAGCCCCAGCTCCCGCCGTCGGGGCTCGGCAGCTCGTCTGTGCCCTGGGGCTTGTTTCTAGCCCGAGGTTTCCGTGCGGGAAGGATGGGAACCAGCTGTAGATGATGTGTCGGCGGAGGGGGGTTACAGTGGCGCAAGATGGTTGTGGGAGCCGAGGGTGGAGCGCGCGGAAACAGGAAACGTCGGCCTCGCTCTGTGTCACCGTTACTGGAACTTGCTTCACTAAAGGTTTGTTTTCACTCCCAAAATGAAACCGAGGGAGGAGAGGCGAGCCCCTCGTCCCCAGGGCTGTCCCCTCTGCAGGACACAGACGCGCGCGCAGCCCGGTCCCTGTGGCAGGGCTGGCAGTGAAGCAATGCCGGAGCTGGCAGCTCTTTGCAGCCCTCCTGGTTCCCAAACCTCTTCCTGTGCCGCTGCGGTGGTGGGGCAGGGCTGCTCACGCTGCCTCAGTTTCCCATCCGGCACACGGGGCCGGCAGCAGCCGAGGCTGTGGGTGCTGGGCTGCGAGTTTGCAGCTCTCATTGGGGTTCAAGCCTGTGTTTAAGTGAGAAAATCAAACACAGGAGGCAGGAAAGAGAGTAGGGCTGGATGGGATATTGGGAAGGACTTGTTCCCTGGGAGGGTGGGCAGGCCCTGGCACAGGGTGCCCAGAGCAGCTGTGGCTGCCCCTGGATCCCTGGCAGTGCCCAAGGCCAGGCTGGACACTGGGGCTGGGAGCAGCCTGGGACAGTGGAAGGTGTCCCTGCCATGTCCCTTCCATCCAGGTGGAACAGGATGATGGTAAAGTTCCCTCCCAACCCAAACCATTCTGGGATTCTGTGATTCTAGGAAGGGATAAATGCTCAGGGAGGGAAAGGTTTCTGTCTCGCCCCCACATCTCAGCTCAGCCCCGGAGCTGAGAGGAAAATTCTGAGCCCCCCGGGGTCATTGCAGCCCCAGGTGAGCTCAGAGCAGTCACAGGATGTGTGTCCTGGGGGGACAGCGAGCCACCCGCCATCCTGGGTGCAGGGAGGTGCAGAGGAGGGGCTTGGGGCACCCCAAGCAGCCTCCCTGGTGGCTGAGACCTTCCAAAGAGTTGGGCCTCCTGATTTTAGCCCCACTAAAACCAGAGCAGGAGGAGCCCTGCAGGGAGGAGATGCCAGAGGGAGGTGAGGGGTGCTGGATGTCAGGTGTGGAGCTCTGACCACACATGTAGGGCTTTGTCCATGCGTGTGGAGCTCTGCCCACGTGTTTGGAGCTCTGACCACACGTGTAGAGCTCTGACCACGCCTTGCTGGCGTTGGCTGTTCACCAGTGCCTTGCACATCCACCTGGAGGGACCTGCTGTGAATCACTGTCCTTTGCACCCTGCGTGCCACATCTGCCACTCGCTTCTGCTTTTGGGATCCATGGAGAAGCCCTTCGCTCCCAGTTCACCCCCTCAGTGCTGTGGGTGTTTGTGGCCGTGGTGTGATGTTAAATGATGCCCTTTAATTAGTAGCATCTGTGTGGGTTCCTGTTCCCAGCTTGGTGAGGAAACTCGGTGTCTTTGCGGAATCTGCAGCCTGAGGAAGCGGAAATAGAGGAAGGGGAGGGTTGTCCTCGTGCTTGAGCTTCTGCTCTGTGCCGGGGATATTCGCAGTTTCCTCTTGGCAGAGTGAAGGAGAACTTAAATGAGCCCATCGTGTTTTAAACGGGGCTGAAATGTGGGAGTGGGGTACGACAGGAGTGGGGCTGCAGCAATGGGAATTTTTGAGGCTGGGCCACTCTTGCGAGGCAGCCTTGGACTCAGGGCTGAAAGGAAAGGAAAAACAAAATTCCTGCGAGGATTGAAACCTTGTGAGTTGGGAGGGTGGGAGTGGAGACGGGGATGTGAAGACACAGCGCTTGTGGACGTGGCCTTGCTGAGATGCCCTGTGGGATGTGGTACCAGGATGGGATTTTTTGGGGAGTTTTGGGGTGTCAGGGTGCTGCTGCTGCTTTTCACCTGGTGCTGGTGCACGTGGCTCCCTCCTGCTGCTGGGCAGAGCACGGCCCAGCCAGGGCAAATTCCCACAAATTCCTGGTGGCACTGCCAAGTCTCAGGGGGTTGGGACCGTCCTCTCTGCTGTGACATGGGGACCACCAAGGGCAGGAGATTTATAGGAACTGGGGGCATTTTCCCTGCAACGGAGCAGGTCAGGTTGTGGCCACTTGGCATTTCCATCACTTCCTCCTTTTACATCCCTTTTTCTCTTCCTGCCCTGGGGCTGTTGCCCAAGGGGCCGCCTGTCTCTGCCCTCCTCAGCGAGCCAAAACCAGAAGTGAGACCTTGACGAGACAGTTCTTCGTTAAAAATAACCCTGTCAGCCCATCTCTGGCAGTTCCAGGCCTGGGGAGGGATCTTCCCTGTGGCAGGAGATCTGTAATCAATGGGGTGACAGCAGCCGTGTTCCCTGGCACAGGAATTCACGTGCAAGCAGATCCTTACGTGCCTGAGCCCGTCCAGCTCTGGCTGTCACTGATTCCCTAAATTAATTCCCTCTTTTCCTTCCCCAGTTGCCGAAGCAGCAATAGGAAGAGCTTAGTGGTGGGCACCCCCTCTCCGACCCTCTCACGGCCTCTCTCCCCGCTCTCCGTGCCAACAGGTGAGGGATGGGTTCAGCATCTCCCAGCCCAACCCAGTGGGTGGGTTCAGCATCTCCCAAAATTACCCGAATATTTTGGAGGGCTTCAGCACCTCGTCAGCAGCAGTGGACTGGCTCCTGCTGCCAGGTGCCTTTTCCAGGGGGGAGATAGGTTGGGAAGTGACTTAAACACTCTTTCCCCTGAAGGAGCAACCCAAAGCACCCCTGGATGTTGTATTGGGGTGGGTTTCAGGATGAATTTTCCCTCTTTCTCCCTGCAGCTGGGAGCAGTCCCTTGGACAGCCCACGGAACTTCTCTGCCAGCACCTCCATCAACTTCCCCTTCGCTCGCAGGTGAGCTCCCAATCTCAGTCCCAGAGCAGTAAATATTCGCCAGTAAAGATCATTCCCCCACCAGGGAACCCTTCTGTTGATCTCAAGTGACTTGTTTTGCTTTTATTTTTGCTTTTCTTCTGCCTGGTTTCTGGCCTGGTGGCGTTTGCTCTGCCACGACTGGTTCCTCCCCCCACCCCAGCCATGCTCCTCGGACTGACAGGCAAGTACCAGGGCTGGGCAGGGGCTGCATTTTGGGGAGATGTCTGCTCCACATCATCAGGGACCTTCTTTTCTAAGTGTTCAAGGCCAAGCTGGACAGGGCTTGGAGCAAGCGGGTCAAGTGGAAGGTGTCTCTGCACGTGGCAGGGAGTGGGACTGGGTCTTTGAGGTCCTTTCCAATGCAAGCCCATCTAGGACTCTGGGATTCTTTGTTTGCATCCCCAGGTGGGAAATTTTGCACCAGGACTGGGCTCCCTGCAGCTCTGGGAGCAGAAATATCTCTGTTCCCATCACATCACCCCTGGCCATGTGTTCAGCCCCACCTTGGACTCTGAGTGCTCCTGATGGGTTCTCAGAAGAGTCTGGGGATGGATGCTCATCCAGGTCCCCACAGAGGCAGATCCTGCTGCATCCCCCCCCTGCCCACGCCACTCCAGATGCAGCCACCAAAACCTCGTTTAACTAATTAATTAATTGCACACATGGAGAGCGGGTGGCTGATTTGAACCCATCGATCGGGGCATGGAAAAACACCGGAGGCTCTCGGGTCGTTTGCACGCTTGTAACAAAGGGAGCAGCCAGGCTGTGGGGTCAGGAGTTTGCGAGTGCTGGAGCTGGATGTGGCACCCTGCCAGCTCCTGCTGTCCTTGACCCCGCAAGGGAAATGGCAATGGGAGGTGAAGGGCCTCGTCTTGGCCTGGACGTGTCCCCATCCCTCGGAAACATCTCCAAGAGGAAGCATTTGCCTGCGTATGAGCAGTTCCCTTCCTGTTTATGGCCAGGCTCTGCTCCCCGGCGCCTGCTGTCTCAGGATGGGTCTTTGGGAATCCCAGTTTCTCACCAAGAAAACTCCCAGCAGGCTGAATTTTGCTCTAATTAAAAATCAGATTCTCACAGGCGGGTTTTTTTTGCCCTGTCTGAAATGGATTGGAGGGAGCTCCAGCGCTGCCCCTTCGCAGTGACCCTGCTGGCTGCCACTGTCCCTGCACACCGTGGCTGCAGCACAGCCCCCCGCACCTGCAGACCCTTTATTTCACCCAGTTTCAGTCCATTCTGAAACAAGGTTTCAGGGCTTTATTCCTCAGCCACGCCTGTGTCCTGCTCCCCAGCATTTGGCTCTGATGTTGTTGATTTGCATTTAGATGTTGGGGTGTTTTCTGTGTGTGTGATGGTCACGTTTGCACTCGCAGGGCTGATGGCAGAAGGTGGTCACTGGCTTCGTTACCCTCCTCTGGCTATGGGACCAACACCCCCAGCTCCACGGTCTCGGTAACGTTTGCTTTCTCATGGTAGTAGATACGATCCTAAAACCCCACAATTTTTGGTGAAATGCCTCCCGAGCCCCGCGGTGCTGGGTTCTAAAGGACCATGCGCATTAGCTGCATCCTGCTTCCCAAATGAGCTTTTAAGAAAGTCATAGGGCTTGGCCAAGGGCTTGCAGCATCCCTGGGGGTTACAGTGTCCCTGGGCATTAGAGCATCTCTGGGTTAACTTCAACCCTGGGGTTACAGCACCCCTGGGAGTGACAGTGCCCTAGGGTTACCATGTCCCTGGGGTTACAGCATCCCTGGGAGTGACTGTGCCCTAGGGTTACAGCATCCCCAGGGTTACAGCACCCCTGGGAGCGACTGTGCCCTAGGGTTACAGCATCCCCAGGGTTACAGCATCCCCAGGGTTACAGCACCCCTGGGAGTGACTGTGCCCTAGGGTTACCGTGTCCCTGGAGCTACAGCATCCCTGGGAGCGACTGTGCCCTAGGGTTACAGTGTCCCCAGTGTTCCAGCACCCCTGGGAGTGACTGTGCCCTAGGGTTACAGCATCCCCAGGGTTACAGCACCCCTGGGAGTGACTGTGCCCTAGGGTTACAGCATCCCCAGGGTTACAGCACCCCTGGGAGTGACTGTGCCCTAGGGTTACAGCATCCCTAGGGTTACAGCATCCCTGGGAGCGACTGTGCCCTAGGGTTACAGTGTCCCCAGTGTTCCAGCACCCCTGGGAGTGACTGTGCCCTAGGGTTACAGCATTCCCAGGGTTACAGCACCCCTGGGAGTGACTGTGCCCTAGGGTTACAGCATCCCTAGGGTTACAGCATCCCTGGGAGCGACTGTGCCCTAGGGTTACAGCATCCTCAGGGTTACAGGATCCCTGGACATTAGAGCATCCCTGGGAGTTACAGCATCCCTGGCTGTGACAGGACTGAGCTGCGTGGGATGCTGGAGTTCCACGGGATGGGGCTCAGTGGAGGCAGACGGAGCAGGAGAACGGCAGAGTTCGGGCTGGGAGTGGGCACTGCAGACCTCCCCAGGCTGCCCCTCTCCACATTTCACTCTCCCGAGCCCAGACCATGCTGCCTGTCAGCGTTTCCCGCCTCCTAAGAGGCTCCGAGGGATGCTTCCCTCACGGGCTTGCTGATTCCCACCCCAACGCTGAGAAGCACGGAGCCATCCCCTGATCTCCTGCATCCCTCTCTGTCTTCCCAGTCATCTTCATCCTCCCAGGAGCGCCTGCACCAGCTGCCGTACCAGCCCACCCCCGACGAGCTGCATTTCCTTTCTAAGCATTTCCGCAGTACGGAGAGCGTCACGGACGAGGAGGGCAGGCACTCGCCCTGCCTGCGCCCACGATCCAGGAGCCTCAGGTGGGGCATCCACGGTGGGAGGCACCCACGGAGCTGCCAGGACAATACATGGGGTGCTGGCGCGTCCTCTGCCCTCTCACGAGCTGTTTCTGGGGTGTCCCCGTCCTGCTAAGCCCATCCCAAACCCTGATATGGGTTTGCTCCTTGCAGGGAAGGGGAGAAACTTTGGCTTGAGGTTGTAGGTGCCTCATCCTGGGAAATATTCAAGGTCAGGCTGGGTGGGGCTCCGAGCGACCTGGTCTGGTGGAAGGTGTCCCAAACTATTCCATGATCCTGTGGAGTCTAAGCTCCATGGGCATTCAGGTCTGGTTCTCAGCATCTTCTCGGCTGTTGGGACGTGGCATTGCTCTCCTGGCAGCAGGCAATACCTGTCTCCTGGGGCTGAAGCTGGAGAAAGTGGGATTTGTTCCACAGTAGTTGGTTTGTAGCCTCCTCTCAGCTGGCTGAATGATTTTGGTGTTGAGGAGGGGACCACCAAGCAGAAGCCCAAGCAGTGGCCATCGTTGTATGACTGGCCTGCTGTTAAAAAATAAAAATCCCATTTCTGGGCTTGAATCGGAAAACATCACCTTTATTTTGTGGGGCTGGCCTTTGCCTCTGCAAAAAAATCCACAAGGAGTGCAGGTGAACAGGCATTTGAGAGAGAGGAAAATTCGGAGGGAGCCTCGAGCCGGTGGCCATAGCATTGTGTGAGCTGACCCTCAGCTGGACCTGCTGAGCTCCACGTTGCTGCTCCAAGACCACACCCTGTGCAGTGAGCCACCCCCACTGTCCAGCACCAGAAGCTTGTGCTTCTTGCAGGGGACGTTTTGGTTAAATCCTCTTTTCCCTCTGAAAAATCTCCTGACCCTCTTTGCTGCCAGAGGCAGAGCCACAGCCCAGCGTGTTGCCGGCCGAAGTTTCATGAAAATCAGATTAATTATCTGACAGGGGTTTGTAGGTGGCAAGGTTTTCACTGAGGAGATGCCAGCTCTGCAGCTGGCACAGCAAAGGCTGGGGCAGGGCTGGGGCTGGGCTGGGGCTGGTTTTAATCATCACACTTATTATTTTATAGTGGTTAATGAGTTGCTGGCTGCTCCTGTGACTTGCTTTGCATAATGGGAACACCAGGCAGAGCCCTGGGAGGGGCAGCATTGGGTGAGGGAAGGAGGAAAACTGTGTTTAATGAAGGTTGCTGTGTCTACCACGAGGTTTGGTTGGGTTTTTTGTTTGCTGGTGAGCCGCAAAAAGGGCGACGATGGCGAGAAACTGTGGGATCCAGAGGAAGGAAAGGATGGGCTCGTTCTTCAAAGCCAAGTGGCTGATGGAGCAGCCTCTCAGCCCTGGATTTCCAAGTGACTTGTGTTTGGGGACCTGGGTCTGGGGGCAGTTAAGCTTCCCTAGACCACATCCCAGGGACCTTCAGTGGGAGGGATGCTACTGGGAGTGCTGGCCCAAAGATGATGACTCCACTTGGATGAGCTTTAACCCCTCGGAATCAGGACTTGGGAGGAGGGAACAAATTGCTCTCGAGGGGCAGTGACTATTTGCATAGATGTAAATGACGTGAGCCTCGTAACAGCACTGCTCTCCTCCCTCTGCAGCCCTGGACGGACGAGCGGAACGTTCGATAATGAGGTGGTGATGATGAACCACGTCTACAAGGAGAGGTTCCCCAAGGTAACCGCCAGGACCTGGGGGATGAGCGTGTTAGTGCCTCCATGGCATCCTGGCAGCACCTTCTCCAGAACAACCTCTCCTCCCTGTGGGAGTATGGAATGCATGGGTGGATCCTGGGGGGTGTTGAGGGCACTGGAGACATAATAAACCCATGGGTCTGCCCCACCACACAAGCAGGCAGAGGTGTCTGGAGACTCCGGTGGAGCTTTTGCAGTCCGCTGGAAGCTGGGTCCCAGGTGGGGCTGTGATGTGGATGTGGATATTTGAGCTGCAGGAGGTGGAGGGATGAGATCGTGGCTGGCCAAACCTGGTGCAGGAGGTGTTAGTGTCAGATCCTGGCTGGCCAAACCCGGTGCAGGAGGTGGAGGGATGAGATCGTGGCTGGCCAAACCCAGTGCAGGAGGTGGAGGGATGAAATCCTGGCTGGCCAAATCCAGTGCAGGAGGTAGGATTAGATCCTGCCTGGTCCAATCCCGTGCAGGAGGTGGTAGGGTGAGACCCTGGCTGACCAAACCCAGTACAGATGGTAGGATCACATCCTGGCTGTCCAAACCCACTGCAGGAGGTGGTGGGATGAGATCCTGGCTGGCCAAACCCACAGCACGGGGACGTGTGCTCCCGGACATGACCATCCACTCTGCCTTGCAGGCCACAGCGCAGATGGAAGAGCGCCTGCAGGACACCATCACCAACTTCTCCCCGAGCAGCACCCTGCCCCTGGCTGACGGGGTGCTGGGCTTCATCCACCACCAGATCATCGAGCTGGCCCGAGACTGCCTGGCCAAGTCCCAGGGAGCTCTCATCACCTCCCGCTACTTCATAGAGCTGCAGGAGAAACTGGAGAAGATGCTCCGAGACGTGAGTACAGGGCAGTTCCCTGCCTGGTGCCACCTTGTGAGGCCACCAAGAGACACTTGGCATCTGTCTCCATTCCCGACAGGCTCAGGAGCGTTCCGAGAGCGAGGAGGTGAAGTTCATCGACCAGTTGGTGAGGAAGCTGCTGATCATCATCTCCCGTCCTGCCCGACTTCTGGAGTGCCTGGTAAGACATGGAAGCTCCTGTCTTGTTTTTCATGGTCTGTGCCAGCCTGGAGAGGAAGCAAAGCCTCCAGGATGCCCCTGGAAGTGTCCAAGGCCAGGTTGGATGGGCCTTGGAGAAGCCTGGGATAGTGGAAGGTGTCCCTGTCCATGGCAGGGGGTTGGAATGAGATGATCTTTAAGGTCTCTTCCAGCCCAAACCATGCTGTGATTCTGTGGTTTTCAGGGCTTTTTTTTTCGGTTGATGTACTGAATTTCTAAAGCATTCACCTTGTGCTCTGGTTCCTGATGAAATTTTCATCTCCCTTGTTTTCCTTCCAAGGCCAGCTCACAGAGCTACAGTTTTTTTCCATCACATGGGGAATGATGGGGGAGCGATGCATCCAGGGCCTGTCCCCAGTTACAGGTGTCACCTGCAAGGCTTAGAGGAGAAATTTAACTTTGCAAAATCTCTCTCCTCAACTGTGCTTGGCTTTCCCCATCCAGGAGTTCGACCCAGAGGAGTTTTACCATCTCCTGGAAGCTGCAGAAGGACACGCCAAAGTTGGACAGGGAGTAAAGACCGATATTCCCCGATACATCATCAGCCAACTGGGGCTCGTCAAGGACCCACTGGAGGGTAGGGAAGCACTTGGGCTGGTGGCTCTGAGGTCTGCCGCAGGATGTGGACTCCCAGTTTGGCCACTGGTGACCACGATCGAGCATTGGGAGGTGTCAGGGAGACCTGTAGGGCTGAGCTGGTGTCATAGCAGGGGGGTCACAGCAGGACCAGGACGATGGCCAAGTCCTTCTGGCCAGCCCCACATCCCTTATTATTGCTTCCAACACGTTCAGCAAAGCAGATTAAGCTCAAAAACACTTAATCCATGGCCCTGGGGGGCGGATCATAATCCCTGGAGAACGCAGGAATGACTATCAAAAAAGAATTATATAAATGTTTAACCTCGTGTTGAACTTCTTAACGTCATGACCTGAATTTCTCCATACGATAGCTCGAGCAAAGCATGTGGCTAAATCCCCGCGGGGTCTCCGAGTTTGGAGGGAGAGCGGTTGGGCAGGGGGTGATTTTGGCGGGGGTCGAGCACGAGGAAAGTGAAAACCATCCCTGTCACCTGCAGAAATGGGGCAGCTGGATCACTTCGACAGCGGGAACACCATCACACCCGAGAACGATGACACCTGTGAGGTGAGCGTGGTCCCACCTGCATGTCCCACCTGCTGCCTCTGGCTTCCCCCAGCCTCAGCCCACACCAGAGCTCCTTGCTGTCCTAGACTGGGAGATTCATTGGGATTGTCCCCATGGGTGGTTAATGTTCTAAGGGGAAGATCTCACAATCCCTCATTTGGCTTCTTGAGTGGACAGAGCTCAGAGTGGGCTCTTGATCTGCAGAGCATCTTGGGCTTCTGGTCTGTGGTTTGTGACTGGAGAGGGCTCTGGCAGAAAGAAGCTTTTGGAGGTGGTACATGATGGTGCTGGGTAAATTCCCGCCTGCAGATGAGAAACATTAAAAACCTGTGTCTTCCTCAGAGCCAGCCTTCAGTCACTGTCCCGCGGAGGAAGCCTTGTGAGGGGGACTTCGAGACCATCAAGCTGATCAGCAACGGGGCTTACGGGTGAGTTGGGGAGTTCCTATCAGTTGTCTCCATCTGTTAACATCTCCAAAGCCTTCCCTGGGGCTGGCCAGAAGCCGCACGGTGTGGGGTGGTCAGTGCTGGTGGCTGGAGGACGTGTGTTGAAGTCCGGCCGTTCCTCCAGGGCCGTGTACCTGGTGAGGCACAGGGAGACGCGGCAGCGCTTCGCCCTGAAGAAAATCAACAAGCAGAACCTTATCCTGAGGAACCAGATCCAGCAGGTGTTCGTGGAGAGGGACATCCTCACCTTCGCCGAGAACCCCTTCGTGGTCAGCATGTTCTGCTCCTTCGAGACGAAGCGACACCTCTGCATGGTCATGGAGTACGTGGAAGGTGAGAGCAGGACTCAGGGCCGGACAGTGCAGGGAGGAGAGGAGGATATCAAAGTCTGAGCATCAAGGACATCACCTGGACATCTCCTGCCCTGCTTTGCTCCAGGGAGCAGAGGGAAGCACTAGGAGATGATCTTGTGGTCCTCAGCCTCACCTTGATGAAGGTGGTGGCCATGGTCACCTCGGAGCGCGTTTGTGCCCAGTGCCTGGGGATCAGCTGCTCAGAGGGGCTGGCTGGGATCCTGCTGGGCCTGCTGACCTCGCTGCCTTCTCTGAGCCCCCTGTGTCCCCACAGGGGGGGATTGTGCCACGCTGCTGAAGAACATGGGCCCGCTGCCCGTCGACATGGCCAAGATGTACTTTGCTGAGACCGTCCTTGCCCTGGAGTATCTCCACAACTACGGCATCGTCCACCGGGACCTCAAACCTGACAAGTGAGGATGTGGGGCAGGTCTGAGCAAGGGTGGGGCTGGCTTTGGATGGGGAAGTGAAGGCCAAGAGGGAAGGGCAGAATGGGTTTTGTTGCCCAGAGACTGGTTCTGTGCTGTTGCATCAGGACCAGAGTCCTGGGGTGCGGCTGGTCCATCTTGGGTCTCCCCAGAAGCAAACAGCAGCATTGTGGGGTGTCTGTCTTCTCTTGCAGTTTGCTCATCACCTCCATGGGCCACATAAAGCTGACAGACTTTGGTCTGTCAAAGATCGGCCTCATGAACATGACCACGAACCTCTACGAAGGGCACATGGAGAAGGACACGCGGGAGTTCATGGACAAGCAGGTACGAGGTCCTGCTCCACGTGGCTGACCTGCCATCACTGGGGTCTCAGATAACCTTGGGATTTGCTGCAAAGGTCCCTGCAGAGGTGTCAGCCCCTGCTTCCCCCGCAGGTGTGTGGCACTCCGGAGTACATCGCCCCCGAAGTCATCCTCATCCAGGGCTATGGGAAGCCCGTGGACTGGTGGGCCATGGGCATCATCCTCTACGAGTTCCTGGTGGGCTGTGTCCCCTTCTTCGGCGACACCCCCGAGGAGCTCTTCGGGCAGGTCATCAGTGGTGAGTGCCAGGGGCAAGTTTGTGTTCCCAGCAGCCGAGGCTCGTCCTTTAACACGTGGGAAGCTTCATTCCTTCCCGTCACACCCGGCTGAACTGTGAGCAGGCTCCTCAAGCTTTGACTTCCCACTTTGGGTGGACACTTCCGCTGCTGCAGCTCCCGGGGGACTTTCCTGCTGCCTGGAAGTGTCCAAACCCTTTCAGTCACCCCAAACCTCTTTTCCTTTTCCTTGCAGATGAAATTATGTGGCCGGAAGGGGACGAGGCTCTCCCTGCAGACGCCCAGGACCTGATCACACGGTTGCTGAGGCAGTGTCCCCTCGAGCGCCTGGGCACTGGTACGCATGGCAGCCCCCTCGAGGGTGACCTGGCACCCCCATTCCCATCAAGCTTGGGTGGCTTTGAGTCCAAAACGGGCCCTGCCACACTGAGAGTGCTCAGAGGAAGTCTCCTGCTCGGGGTTCCCCCCAGGAAGGCTGTACAGGGCTCCTGTCTGTCCTTTTCTAAGCCATTTGCTGTGTGGAGGAGAGACTGTGCTGTTTGGGATGGGAGCAGGAGCATCCCCGGTCCTGCCCCGTGCCCCTGACGTGGGTTTCTCTGCCTGGCAGGAGGGGCACATGAGGTGAAGCACCATTCCTTCTTCCTCCATCTGGACTGGAACGGGCTGCTGCGGCAGAAGGCTGAGTTCATCCCCCAGCTGGAGTCGGAGGACGACACCAGCTACTTTGACAGTGAGGCCAAGTCCATTCCTTTCCCCCCTCTGCCAATCCGTTATCCCAGCTGCACTTTGGATGCTCCCATGGGATATAAAAATCTCCCAGGTGAAGCTGGTTGCTTTACAACCCAAATCACAAAACAGAGACCATCCACTTTCCAGGCTGCTCACCCTCACCAACTTCCTCCCCCCGAAACTCCCGTGGGATTTGGGGCTGGGCTCTCACCCCACGGGTGTAGGTCCCACCTGGCCCTGCTGCAGGCAGGACGTGGGGTTTTGCGGGCAGGGTGACATCCTTGCCCCCTCTGGCTCTTGCTTTCAGCTCGCTCCGAGAGGTATCGCCACTTGGATTCGGAGGATGAGGAAACCAACGACGAGGAATCATCGGTGGAGATCGGGCAGTTCTCCTCCTGCTCCCACCGCTTCAGCAAGGTGCTCTGGTCCCTCCTGCAGCATCCAAAATGCTTTGGCACCGCAACCAGAGCAGCTGTGCCGGGCGTCGGTGTCTTGGCTGACACCAGAGCACCCAGAGTCCCAAATTTCTGCCCCTTGCTGATGGCTCCTATCCCCCTCAGGTGTACAGCAGCTCCGAGTTCCTGGCGGTCAACTCCACCCTCAGCCTCTCCTCCTCCGACCGGAGTCACTGCGATGACAAAGAGGAGCGGTGGGACCGGCACTCGGGAGATGAGGACAGGAGCCGGCCGGCGGGCGCCGAGCCCCGGTGTGTGGTTGGGGGGGCTGCACTGCTGGTGTGGGCTCTTGCTGGTGCCCGGGGTTGTGCCAGGACCAAGGGTTTGTGCTGACACCAAGGGCTTGCAGTGGCACTGAGGGTTTGTGTTGTTTCTGAGGGTTCAGTGAGGTCAGTGAGACGTGTCCTGGGGTGCTCAGTGCCTTCCCCCTCACCCGTCTTGGGTTGTCCTGAGCCCTCCTGCTCTTCCCACGCAGCCTCCGCTCCTGGACGTCCGGCAGCTCCACGCCGTACACCTCCCGGCACGAGCGGAGCCGCAGCCCCACCGCGCTGCCCAGCACCCTCAGCCTGGACACCATGCCCAAGTTTGCCTTCTCCTCAGAGGATGAGAGCCCTTGCGTGGCGTCCTCCAAGCCGGAGAGACCCAAGTTTGTGGTGGGAGACTCGGACGCGGGGGCCGGCGGCGCGGTGAAGCAGGCGGCATTATCCGGTGCGTGGGCTGTGGGCACCGGTGTGGGGTGCTCTGGGGGCAGCCAGGGTCCTGCATGGCACGGGGTGGCTTCTCCACATCCCCAAACTCTCCCTACTCCCCTCTGTGCAGCCGATCTTGTCAGCCTGAACCGCATCCGCCTGCGGAGCAACAGCACCGGCACCAAGAACTCGACTCCCCGGAGCCTGGAGCCGAGCGGGGGCCGCAGGCTGAGCACCCAGAAGGATGTGCCGGAGAGGCAGAGAGCTGCACTGGGCAGCCGCGTGCCCAAATCTGCCTCCGTCTCAGCCCTGTCCCTCATCATCACATCAGGTCTGCGTGCTGTGTGGTTTATCCTGCTGCACGGCCACTGTCACGAGGTTTTGCCGGACTGAGCCGGCTCTTTCTGCCTGCAGATGACTTCGGTGGTGGTGCCCTGATGAGCCCCATCTCACCCCACTCACTCTCATCCAACCCCTCTTCCCGGGACTCCTCCCCGAGCCGAGACTCCTCGCTGGCCATCGCCAGCCTGCGGCCGCCCATCATCATCCACAGCTCGGGGAAGAAGTACGGCTTCACCCTGCGAGCCATCCGCGTCTACATGGGCGACAGCGACGTCTACACCGTCCACCACATGGTCTGGGTACGTGCCCTGGGGCCTGGTGGTGCCAGGCACTGCGTCTCCCAGTGGGAATATCCCAGGAGGAAGCCTGCATCCAAATAAAATCGTTGTGTTTGGGCTGCAGAGCGTGGAGGAGGGGAGCCCCGCGCAGGAGGCCGGGCTGAGGGCGGGCGATCTCATCACACACGTGAACGGAGAGTCCGTGCTGGGTTTGGTCCATCGGGACGTCGTGGAGCTGCTGCTGAAGGTGGGTGACCAGAACCACTCTGCTCTCCCAGGACATCAGTTCAGCAGCTCCCTGGCATTGCCTTTGCTGGCAGCTGAGGCAGGAGCTGGTTTGGATCCGGTGCTACAGTGATTCTTTTTCCACCCCTCAGAGCGGGAATAAAGTGGCCCTGAGGACCACTGCGCTGGAAAACACCTCCATTAAAATTGGTCCCGCACGGAAAAACAGCTCCAAGACGAGGATGGCACGGAGGAGTAAAAAGAGCAGGAAAAGGGATGGCCAAGACAGGTAGGTAAAACCAGGATAAAATGGTGTTTGTCCCAGTGTGTGGTGTTCTTGGGGAATGCTCTGGATCTGCCATGTCGGGGTGTCCAGTGGGATCTGATCCTGCCAGCTCTGGGTTGGATTCTCTGGATCTGCCATGCTGGGATGTCCAGTGGGGTCTGTTCCTGCTGCCACCAGGTCAGCAGGCTTGAGACTAACAGCTTTAAGGAGAAGCCAAAGTTATTCCTGTCCCCCCAGCAGGAGAAAATCCCTTTTCAAGAAGATCTCCAAGCAGTCGTCGGTCCTGCACACCAGCCGCAGCTTCTCCTCGGGTCTCCATCACTCGCTGTCCTCCAGCGAGAGCCTCCCGGAGTCCCCCACGCACAGCCTGTCCCCGGGTCCCACGACGCCGTGCCGCAGCCCCGCTCCCGACCTGCCCTCAGGTACCCCGGGGACGGATATTGGCTCGGGGCAGGGCAGGATGCCGCGTGTCCCTCGGGGAGGCCGTGCCCCTGCATCCCTACAGTGACCTTTTCTCTTTGTACGGCAGATGCTGTGTCCCCTCAGAGCACCTCTCCCTCCTCCAGCACCCCAACGTCACCCGCCGGCCACGTGCGCCCCAGCTCCCTGCACGGGCTGGCCCCCAAACTGGGTGGGCCGCGCTACAAAGTGGGACGTCGCAAATCCACCAGCAGCATCCCCCCCTCGCCCCTGGCCTGCACCCCTTCCTCGGCCCAGCGCCCGCCTTCCCCGCAGCGCTCCCCATCTCCGCTCCCTGGGTACCCCAAAACCCCCCATTCCTTCCAGGGCAAGACCCTGTCCCCCCCCACCATCGTCCGGCAGAGCTCCCGGCCGCGCAGCGCCGACTGCCCCCGCTCCCCCCTGCTCAAGCGCGTCCAGTCGGCCGAGAAGATCGTCACCATCCTGGCCGAGAAGAAAACCGGCGGCGGCCGCAAGCTGGGGCTGGAGATGTCCACGCTGGATGGGGAGGCCATCGGGGAGGGCGACGCGCTGCCGTACCCCGGGGAGCACGGGTACCACCCCGCCAGCTCCCGGCTGGCAGAGCGGCACGACCGGGACCAGGAGATGGTGGTGATGCGGCGCCTGAACCTGTCGGAGCGCCGGGACTCCTTCAAGAAGCAAGAGGCAGTTCAAGAAGTGAGTTTTGATGAGCAGGAGACGGCGGCAGGAGGCGAAGACGGCGGCAAGAGTGAAGAAGGGCAGGGTACGGGTGCCCAGGGCGGTTGCACGGAGCCGCCACCGAAGCCGAAGCCCAGCACGGTCCCGCAGATCGCGGTGCAGGGCTCGGAGAGCGACGAGCAGGAGCCGGCGGTGGCCGAGTGGGAGTGCCAGGGCTCCTACCCCATCAGCAGCACTGAGCAGCCAAACAGCAGCATCTCCTTGCCGTGGTGGGATGGGTGTGAGCATCGGGACCGTGGCTCCCAGCAGCAGCGGAACTGCGGGGAGGGATCAAGCGGCCACTGGCAAGTGCCAGCACAGGGCCAGGAGCCGCCAGGTGCTCATCTCCCGGCTCCCCGGGGCACGTGGAGCGGGGCCAAGCACGCCTGAGCCCCGCGCTGGCACCAGGGATGGTTCAGGCTCCCTGTGGCGTCCCAGTGCCTCCCCAACACCCTGTCCTATGCGGCAAATCCATGAGGGAAACATCCCCGGAGCCACTCTGGACCTTGGCGCTGGCCGGGCTGGCTGTGCCCCGGCACTTCGCCCCCCTGGAAGGCTTTTTGTACTCCCTGAAAGATGCTCATATTTTTATAGAGACGCAGGAGCTTTTCCGGCGGCAGCATTTCCCCAGCTGGGCCCCAGCCTCTGTGTACAGAAAGGACTTGATGCAAATATTCCTTAATTAATTTATTACTTTTTATAAGCTAAACGGGCAGTGCAGGACTGTCGCAGGGGCCAACCCAGCTCTGGGAGTCCCAGCCTTTTCCGTGCGTCTCCCAGCTCCCAGCCCACTGTTTTCTAACCCACTCGCTTTTCCCCACTTTTTAACTTCAATTCTAGCTGGAAACACCCCGGATCTCCTAAGAAACCCATAATTCTAATATTTAAAATTAAAACAAAACCCCAAATCCATAGCAACATCCCCCACATGCTGGTGCTCCGGCTGGGATGCAGAGGGGGGGATATTCTTCGCATATGGATCATCAGATGATGAGCATATGGATCATTTTATAAGCTTAGAGGAGATATAAAAAGAGTTTAATTGTTTTATTTGGAGATTTTACAGCCACCTGGCTCCACTGACCCTTCCAGGTGGGAAAAGCCGAGACATTCCCCAGATGGGAATGTTAATGGGATTTTTAGGGTCAGTTTTTGCTCCTTCTGTTTCTCCGCCTCCAAATCCCATGGTGTTGGTTGGTCAGTGCACAGACACCCCCAAAATCCCAATTTTTCTCTTTTTTTTTTTAAAAAAAATCTCCCCAGCCCAGTGAGCGCCTGTGCTGCCTCACTTGTAATTTGGGAATTTCATCCCTTACTTCCCCCCGCGTTGCTCTTTATCCAACAAACCACAGCTCAACCCAGCATTTTCCCCCTATTTCTACCGTTTTCTGGGATATAAACGTTTCCATTTGTTGATGCATGTTCCGGCTTTTCCCCCCCGCCGTGGTTTGGTGCTGAGGGGCTCCGAGCACCGTGACAGTGTCAGGGGGACATCCCCGGTTTGCCGACCCCGCTGCCATCAGGCATCACCATGCCCCCGGTGGATTTTTGGGCTGCGTGTTGGATTCTTTTGTGCACGTGTGGTTTGTGCCAGGCTCCTTACCCCGCTTCTCCCGTTCAACTGGTGCTGTTAAACCCCCCCAGAAACGAGCAACCAGAGCTGCTCCGTGTTTCCTTTGCTTCTCCCTCCACTCTCTGTGTTAAGGTCTTGGGAAGGCAGCGGGGTTTTGGGGAGACACCGGGCACCCCCTGCCCACTGGCACGGCGGGATGGGGGGGCTCGGCTGCGCACCGGTGGCGTGGATAGGGTGGGAAGAGGATTTTTAAAATGGAAAATGTCTTAAAAGCCGAGGGGACTGTGTCTTCCTGCCCAGTGCCCGGCTCTGTTCGTACCTTCGGGAAGTTTTATGTTGGATTAAAATTGTCCCTTGCGCTGAGTGTGGTGTCCAGAGAAGGGGGGTGGCACTGGAGCGTGCAGGGCAGCGAGTGCCCGCTCTGGGGACGATGGCAAGGGGTGAACGGGGCCCCAGGTGGGAGGGGAGGTGGCCCTGCTGTGGCACCGGGATGGCAGCACCCAGCCTGGCTCTGGCACCGGGTCTCGGCCGTGGGCGCTCGGTGCGGTGCCGGTGCCCGGAGCAGTGCCCCACACCCCTGGTGCAGCCCCAGAGCCGTGACCTGTGCCCGGGGTAGTGCCCCGTGCCTGGTGCCGTGCCCCGCTCCCAGGTCCATGCCCCATTCCCAAATCTACGCCCCATGCTCTGTGCCCGGTGCAGTGCCCGGTGCCTCATGCCCAGTGCAGGCCCGGTGCGGTGCCCCACGCCCGGTGCTGTGCCCAGTGGCCGGTGCCCGGTCCAGTGGCCGGTGCTGTGCCCCGTCCCCGGTTCCATCCCG
>WEIT01039968.1:419646-433424 GCA_013389985.1 Dryoscopus gambensis
GGGATTAGCATGTCCTGGTTGGATCCAGGGCTCAGCATCAGCTGCTAGGTAGGAGAGAAACGAGTCCTGCCTCTCTCAGGTGAACCCCTGGTTTGAATGTTGGCGTCTCAGGAGGGTGTGGGGTGCCTGGCTGTGCAGTGACAAGTCTTCTTCTCTTTGCAGGCACTGGGAAGGGGAAGGTAGCGTGCCACGCCATTCCAGGCCAGAAGCCTACTGTGCTTTTCCTCCAAGAGACTGGCTTTTTTGGTGAAACAGACTCTGATCTCGGGTTTCTTTGCTGCATGCCCTCTCACCAGTGCTGGATTATGTTTGTCTCCTTCTCCCTTTGCTCCATAATTTGGTTGAATCGTGGGTTCAAGCTAAGGAAAAGGGGCTGCACCTAAGCGCGCTGGGGCACCCAGACCAGGCTCCTGGGGCGCCGGTTCACACAGAGACAGTTCAGAGTGCTGATGGGGGAGAGCTGCCTCTGAGGGCCCTCCTCTCCCACCTGGAACGTGCTGCCTCACCCTCCAGAGCCCTTCTCTCCCGGCAGAGAGGATGGGCAGCACCGACGGCTTCCAGTACCGCGCGCTCTACCCCTACCGCAAGGAGCGCGAGGAGGACATTGACCTGCTGCCCGGGGACATCCTGGTCGTGAGCAAGGGAGCCCTGCAAGCCTTGGGCTTCAAAGATGGAGACGAGCAGACCCCCAATCAGATCGGGTGGATCCTGGGTGTCAACGAGCGCACCAAGCAGAAGGGGGACTTTCCTGGCACCTACGTGGAGTACGTGGGGCCGGTGAAAATCGCCGTCCCTTCGCACCGACCCCGAGTGCAGAGACCCCTGCCCGCCACGCCAGGGGCCAGCGGCTGCCGGCTGCCCGAGGCTCTGGAGCAAGGTAAGCCCTGCTGTGTGCCCTGTTGCTCCAGGACGCCTCCATTCTCGCTGTGTGACAGATGAGAGTGTGTGAGTGGCTTTGTAGGACAGCGGTGAAGCCCTCAGCTCGGCAGCACTGGGTTGCCCCACCAGCAGCTGTGCAGTTGAGTCGCAAGCAAAAGCCAGCCTCTCTCAGTCCTGGCCCAGAGAAAAGCACTTTGTTCCTCTGGCTTGCCAGTCTGCTCAGCAGAGCTTCCTGGGGCAAGCCTTGTCCCTCTCTTAGCCCTCCAAGATCCTTCTCCTTCTCTGTTCTGCAACCAGCCAGGATCCCCATGGTCCCTCTCCCTGCTCCAGTGAGTTTTGCCAGGCTCCCTCCCTTCAGGATAAGTCCTGACCTCTCCCAACCACCACCTCCCGCCTCTGCAGTGCCTGGGGCAGTGCTCCCTGCCAAGAGCTGCTCAGCCCCGCTGAGAGACACAATTACTTGTCTCTGGGCAAGAGGAGAAAAGTCAGGGTCTAAAAGAGGGCTTCTGAGAACTGGAGCTAATTGCTTGTCTGCCTGGCAGCCAGCCCTCCCCGCGGGTCGCAGAGCCCTCGCTGGGGCCGGGCAGCCACCCTGGGGCTGGGCATGGGCTGTCCTGCACCTGCGGCTGCCTCCCAGCCGGCCTGGCCTTGGCACGGACCCGGTCCGGGAGAGCCAGCGTGCCTCAGCCCTGCCTGTGGAGCTGTGGCAGCTGCCTGCTCTTAGCCTGTTTTTTTGGCTCCCAGGCATATAAACCCTGTGGCCGGGGCTCAGCAGCCCCCGGGTTCCCCCCTTCTGCTCGTCCTTTGTGAGACCCCCACCTGCAGTGCTGAGTCTGGGTCTGGAGTCCTCAGCACAAGAAAATGTGGACCTCTTGGAGCAAGTCCAGGGGAGGCCATGGAAATGCTCTGAGGGCTGGAGCCCCTCTGTCCTGGAGACGGGGTGGGAGAGCTGGGGGTGTTCACCTGGAGAAGGCTCTGGGAGACCTTACTGTGGCCTTCCAGTACTTAAAGGGAGCTTATCTAAAAGAGGGAGAGAGGCTTCTTATACAGGCAGGTAGTGATAGGACAAGGGGGAAGCTTTAAATTAAAAGAGGGAGAGATTTAGATTAGATGTTAGGAAGAAATTCCTGACTGTGAGGGTGGTGAGGCCCTGGCACAGGTTTCCCAGAGCAGCTGTGGCTGCCCCATCCCTGGAAGCGTTCCAGGTTAGGCTCGATGGGGCTTGGAGCAACCTGATCTAGTGGAAGGTGTCCCTGCCCAAGGCAGGGGGGGTTTAACTGGGTGATCTTTTAAGGTCCCTTCCAACCCACACATTTCTGGGGTTCTCTGCGGGGTGACAGCCACATTTTGCCTTCCCATGCCTTACAGAAGACCTCATGTTGGTGTATGTGGGAGGAGTGGGGTCAGCAGCAGGAGCTGGAGGGTGCCAGGGAACGCTCCCAGCTGGCAGCGCTGCATCCTCCCCATCCCTCTCTGCCTGGGAGCCACGGCTACCCCAGCAGATGCTTCTGGCTGTGTGAAAACACCTCTGGGGTCTTACGAAACCGGGGTTGTGGGGCTGGTGCAGCTCCCTGCAGCTGCCTCCCTTGCTCCTGCTCCCGGAGCCGGAGGGGCGGCCCCAGGAGACATCTCCGCAGGGTGGGAATGCGGCCGGGCCCTGCGTGCGTTTGGGTTGGCAGCGAGAGCCTGACCTGAGTCATCCTGCTCGCAACCTGCCTTTCCAAGAAAGCAGCTCCTCTTGGGAGCCTGCGATGTGCTCTGCTGCTGGATGTGCTGGCCTTGCCTGCATCCAGCCCGGCGCTCCCTCGGGGGCTGGATTTCTGCCCTCATCGGCCTTCTCCTCTTCTCAAGGGGGCTCGGTGGAGGCGTGTCTGGGCGGTCAAAGCCACCAGTGGGGTTTCTGGGAGGTGGAACAAGATACGTGCCAAAGCTCCTGAAACACAGAAAAGACAAATTTGGGAAGGAAACCAAAAGCCAGCCTCTCTGCACCCTGCCCGGGGATGGAGGGTGGGGTACCAGGGCACATGAGGGCAGTGCCAGCCCTGTCCCTGTCCCCTGAGGGTGCATCTCCAGAGCCAACCTCCACTCTGGGCACAGGCAGGGCCTGCAGGGAGGCAGTTCAAACACCCAGAGCCATTTTACACTCAGGCTGCAGGTTTGATCCCCATACAGGCCATACAGCTTAAGAGCTGATCTTGAAGATCCTTGTGAGTCCCTTCCAGCTCAGGATATTCTGTGATTCTTTATTTCTGTATTCTGTGTTCTGCTGGGGAGACACATTTTTGCAGTGGAAAAACCGTATTTGAGCCAAGCCTGTCTTCTTTCTTCATGGCCTGTACTTAAGGAGGTGCAGAACCGTCTCCTGGCTGCCCCGTGAAGCTCCTTCCCTGCTTCCCAGGTCCTGCCCCGGCCGGCAGGGACCCCTTAGCCCCTCGGTGTCACCCGTGGAGCAGGGCCAGCGCCACAGCTGTCCCACAGCCCGGGAGCAGGGCTGGCCACACGGAGCAGCGAGACCCGGCGCGTTCTGCCAGTGGATTTACGAGCTGCTGGTGTTTGCCTTCCGCAGAGAACACGAGCGGAAAATGCGGCTCGGGAATATTTCCGCAGCTGCCCGGGCCGTGCTGTGAGCAGCCTTGTTCGCGGCGGCCCAGCCCAGAGGCCCGGCAGGCTCAGGAGTCGCTGCTGGCTCCGGCTCTGTGCCTGACAAAAAAAGACAAGCTGCTGCCTGCTGAAGCAGCACATTCCCGGCCGGGCCACGTGGGCAGCGCCAGTATTTACTCTCCCTTCAGCCCTTCCCAAGGGTCAGGCTGGGAGCTGCCAGCCTGGAAGCTTGCCTGCAGCTTCCCCACCCCGACCTGCACCACGCTGGGCCCCTTCCCGTGCCCAGAGGCTCGCTCCAGTGGGGGATTGTCCCTCCCGCCCCAGCAGTACAGGCCCTTGCAGAGCTGCTGGGTGCCTGACCCGTGTGCTTCCCTTCCCATGGCTGCTCCGTCTCCCCTCGAGGCCGTGGGTGCAGGAGGCTGAGCTGGGTGCGCAGTTCCAGCTTGCTGCGCCTCGTGGTGAGACCACACCAGGCGAGTTCGGGTCAGATCCATGACAACGGAGCTGTTTCGCAACGGGGAGCAGCCTTTTGGCTCTGCCTCTGCAGAGTGGAGTGTGCTGGGTGTCCTCACCCTCTGTGGGCTCCCCAGGGTCTGCCGGGTGCTGTGGACCAGCGCAGAGGAGCCTCCTGCTCTGGCCAGTGCTCCTTTGGAAGCGGGATGGAGCCTGGCACCGCTCATCCTTCGGCAAACCTCCTGCTGGCAGCTCCTCAGCCAGGCCTGCGTGCTCCTGCCCCGGCATGCACAGGGCAAGGGGGTGCCTGGAGCCGGAACCTCAAGATTTTCTGGAAGTGGCAGTGAAATACCACCCGACTCAGGGCTGCAGATCCCCCAGGAATGGGGGCACCCTGGTCCCGTGCCACGGGCTGTCTGTGCCCTGTAGCAGCTTGCACAGAGGCTGCGGGCTCATGGGGAGGGGGAGGCACAGGGCCGGTTTCCATGTTAAACGAGCAATCAAGGGCAGGAATTTGCTGACATGGCATTCTGTCTGAATCGCTGGATTAATCGCAGCTCACCACAACGAACAGAGCGAGCTGCCTGGCCCCGCTCCGCTGCCAGCCCTGCACAGCCCCTGTGCTGGGCAGGGACCCAGCCCTGAGCTCCAGCAGCCCTGGTAACCCCTGTCCTGCCTGCCCGGGGGCTGCGGGTCCCCAGGGAGATGGGCTCTGTCTCCAGGCCTCTGCAGGGAGCAGTAGAGATCTCCCTGTGCACACCCAGTCGGGGCTGGAGCTCAACAAGTGCTGTGCTGGCTCTTGGGCAGGTTCCTCGCAGGCTCCATGCCGTGTTTGCCTGGGCCACAGCCTCGCAGCAGGGGCCACGGCTTTCCTTGCTCCTGTTGGGAATTGCCTGGGCTGTGCCCTGGCCCAGCTCTGCTGCTGAGGGCTGAGCTGGTGCTGAGCCCTTCTCTCCCTCCCTCTCCCCCAGGGTCTCCTCTCCCGGACTTGCAGGAGCAGTTCAGCCCTCCCGAGGTTGCTCCGCCGCTCCTGGTGAAGCTGGTGGAAGCTATTGAGAAGAAAGGTAAGGGGGCCATGCTGAGCACTGCGGGGGCTGATAAACACCCCAAAACCCCACAGCGAGAGCTGAGCTCTGTGGGACACACAGGACACAGCTGCTCTCGTGTTCCTCCGTGGGTTGAGCTGCTGAGGCCCGTGAGGGTGTTTGGTTTGAGCACCTGCACACTCGGGGTGGGTGCTGGGGTTTGGGAAGCGCTTCCAGCCTGGATCTGTGCCATGGTGGAGAAATGGGGCCACTGAACCGCGTGTCCTGGGGGCCACCCAGGGGGCATCCTCTGCAGGGGGTTGGCTTGGACACCGTCCAGGCCTGGTTGGCCGTGCCACAGCCATTGGCTGGCACTGAAACCATGCCTGGAGCTGACAGCAGTGTCCCCCCTTCCGCAGGGTTGGACAGCGAGATGCTGTACAGGACATCTGGCTCCGAACTGAGGCAGGCGCTGAGAACCGGTAAGAACCAGCTCGGCACGGTGGAGGCGAATCGGCTCAGATGGAGGAGATTAGTGGATGTGACAGCGCCAGCAGTAATGCAATCCAGGCCAGGCTCGCCTGTCCCCAGCAGTTCCTGACTCCCAGCACGCTGCCTCTGGGGCTGGGCTGTCCCCGTCCCAACACGCCTTGTCTTGCGTGGAAGGGATGGGACAGGGGGGATTCCTGGCACCATCCGTGGGGGGCAACAAGGGGATGTGGTGCTGGCTCAGAGACTCGCAGGCAAACAAGTGAAGCCCTGTGCTTGTCACCCGCTGTCTTTGGGGTGCTCTGCTGATGGGCTGGTGGAGGCTCCTCTGGCTCTGTCATGGCTCTAATAAGCAGGGGAGGATCTTTCAGCTCAGCTTGGTGGCTGGAGCCGCGGCTCCGCAGTGCTGGCAGCTGATGTCTCTGCCGGGGAGCCCTGGGAGCCGTCTGCCTCTCGGCTGGGCTGGGGCCTCATCCGGCACCACGCTGGCGAGTCCCCTCCCGCAGACGTTCCTGCAAACCCCAACCACGCGGCGCTGTCAGCCCGGGCTGTGCTCTCGGGACAGGCTTTATGTGCTTCCCAAAACCCTGTGTTTGAGGGAGATATTTTCCCTGTTGGGTTCAGTGTGTGGCTGCCCAGTCCGTGCTTGACTCTTGCTGGCAGCAGGGAGCAGAACTCTCACCCAAGCTATGGCTGCCCAGAATTCCTGTGCTGGGGCTCAGGGCAAAGGTTGTGGGTACCCAAAATGACCTCTGTCCTCTCCCAAGGGAACTGCCGGGGTTCCCAGAGCCAGCTGATTTCTGGGGTGCACTTCCAGGCATCCTCTGTCACATGGGCTGCCCGAGGGCTGCCTGAGCTCCCTCGTGGTGCTGCGTCCCATGATAGCTGGCTGGTGTGTGATGGTTTTTGGGATGGATGTTGGCAGCACCGGAGCTGCCAGCTGGGTGCCCGGTGCTGTGTCCACCTCCCATGGGAAATCTGTGCCCTGGCAGATTGGACCCTGGGTGACCTGGAGCCCCTGGACGTGCACTCCCTGGGCGAGGCACTGCGAGGTTACCTGCAGGACCTGCCCTCCCCCGTGGTGCCAGTGTCAGTGCACGGAGACATCCTTCGCATCCTGCAGGGTAAGGGCCTCTCCTGGCTGCCTTGGGAATGGGTGGCTGGGCGGCATGGACACCTCTGGGATATTGAAATAAGCCCTGTCTCTATGGGGGCTGGCACATGGCCCCTGCTGCTGCCAGCGCTCCTGTGCTGTGACGCAGCCGGAGCGTGGAGAGTGGTGCCGGCTGTCCCAGCTCTTCCCTCGTGTCTTGTTCTCTCCCCAGAGATCCCCCAGCCAGAGAATTGCCGGAAGCAGCTGCAGCTGGCCCTGGAGTCGCCTGCGGTCCCTCTCCAGAACACGCTCACCCTGCAGTTCCTGCTCCGGCATCTGGGGAAGGTATCGCAGCAGGCCGAGAGCAACAGCCTCCACCCTCGGGCCCTGGGAGAGATCTTCGGCCCCCTTCTCCTCCGGCTGCCTGGCGCCAGGTACGTGAGGCTTTTGGTTCCAGCAGTGTTCCCAGCTCCGGCCACTGTGCCTGCCAGGACGAGGAGTCCAGCCTGGAACAGCAGGGCTGCCTGCAGCCCCTGCTGGGCTGCACGTGGGGTTAAACTGCTGGCAGCACTCCGAGGTGCGACTCAGAGCCAGGACAGAGCCCCTGCTGCCCTGTCAGCCTGGGGTCTGGCAGCTGGGATGAACCAACTGACCCCAGGGGACACGGGAACAGTGCCGTGTTCTCCCCCACAGCTGCTGTTCTTCACTTGCCTCTTCTCTCCCTGCAGCCCAGAGCTGAGCCCCGACTTCTCCGTGCTGTTTTTGGAGACACTTCTGCAGACGAAGGAGCTGGAGCCAGAACAGTTGCCTCCAGGTATTGACATCCCCCTTCCTTGGGGCCTGAGGCAGTGGCATTTGTGGGTGTGGACTCTGCCCCCACGATTGGGTTGCCAAGGGCGTTCTGATAGCCCAGCTGTGCCTGGAGGCCGGCTCAGGATGTTGAGCTGCTGGAGATGTGCCTGGAGCAGCTCCAGGCAATGTGGTGGCCAAGGGGCCTTCCTGGGCCAGTCCCTGCAGGGAGGGAGACTCAGCACTATGAGGGATTGCCAGTGGGGAGCTGGGATTCGGGCTCACCCTGTTTCAACCCTCCTCCTCTCACAGCCCTGCCTCCCAAACCGCCGAAGCCGAAGCCCAGCGCAGCCAGCCTGGCCAACGGGAACAACGCGCCCTTGCAGGACGCCGAGTGGTACTGGGGGGACATTTCTCGGTAAGAGGGTGGCTGGCAGCTCACACCTGGGGTGTCCTGTCCATCAGGGGAGCCTTGGGGCCGCCTCACAGGCCGTGACAATCCTGTTCCTTGCAGGGAGGAGGTGAATGAGAAGCTCCGGGACACACCAGATGGGACCTTCTTGGTGCGTGATGCCTCCAGCAAGATCCAGGGGGAATACACGCTCACGCTCAGGTAGGGCTCTGGGATCCTCTGGGAGCTGGGATCCCCTGGGAGCCTCTGGTGCAGCTCTTGGGACATGTCCCAGCTGCAGGGATGCCAAGATCTCTGGCTGGTGTAGGGTGCTGGGGTGGTGGTAAGCGCCCTCTGCTCTCCCCTCCACTACAGGAAGGGAGGCAATAACAAGCTGATCAAGATCTTCCATCGGGAAGGCAAGTACGGCTTCTCGGAGCCCCTGACTTTCGGCTCGGTGGTGGAGCTCATCACCCACTACCGGCACGAGTCGCTCGCCCAGTACAACGCCAAGCTGGACACCAGGCTGCTCTACCCCATCTCCAAGTACCAGCAGGTGAGGCCTACAGGGACATGGCTGGCAAGCACAGCCTGTACCAGGGGCATTTGCTCATCCATCCCTGCCCCTTTGGTAGACGACAACATCCCATCCCTCTCCCCGTGTGCTGGAATGTTTCGTTGTGGGGTTTTGTGGGACCAGCTGCAGCAGGTCCTGACTGCGGCTGTGCCCGTGGCAGGACCAGGTGGTGAAGGAGGACAGCGTGGAAGCTGTGGGGGAGCAGCTGAAGGTTTACCACCAGCAGTTCCAGGACAAGAGCTGGGAGTACGACCTGCTGTATGAGGAGTACACGCGCACGTCCCAGGTACGTGGGCACTGCCTTCCCCACGGGCTGCCTGACACCCCCAAGGGCTGCTCTGTCACCCCCTGAGTGCCGACAGCCACCCTGCTGTGCACAGGAGAGACCAGAGGTTGGGCAGGGACTGCAGGGACTGCCCAGAGGATGGGCTTTGAGGAGGGGGATATTTTGCCTGCAGCAAGGACAGAGCTGGTTTGGGGAAGTTGAAAGAGGGGATGCAAATGTGCAGAGATGTTCCTCAGCTTTTCCCTCCCTTTTCCCCAGGAGCTGCAGATGAAGAGGACGGCAATCGAGGCCTTCAACGAGACGATCAAGATCTTTGAGGAGCAGTGTCAGACACAGGAGAAGTGCAGCAAGGAGTACATCGAGCGCTTCCGGAGGGAGGGCAACGAGAAGGAGGTGCAACGGTGAGGATGGGGATGGTGGTGGCCTGCCCTGCCTGGAGGACCCTTCCAGGGGCTGGAAGGATCCTCAGCACAGAGCCGAGGCACGCGGACTCCTTGTCTCTGCAGCAGCGTGCTGTGGGCTGGAGCTGGCAGGCTGCCTCCTCCACCTCCCCCACTCTGGCTCACTGCCTAAACCCCCCTCCTTCTCCCAGGATCCTCATGAACTCGGAGAAGCTCAAGTCCCGCATCACAGAGATCCACGACAGCAAGATGAAGCTGGAGCAGGACCTGAAGAAACAAGCCTCGGAGAACCGGGAGATCGACAAGCGCATGAACAGCCTCAAGCCAGACCTGATGCAGCTGCGCAAGCTGCGGGACCAGTACTTGGTGTACGTAGTGCCCCCGCAGCGCGGCCCGGGAGCCATCCGGCTGCCTCCTCCGGGGCTCCGGGGCTCGTTGGACCGGCTCGCCTCCCGCTGTGGGCAGGAGCCGCTCCCGCAGCGCGGCCTCGGGGCTCGGCCGTCCCCGGCAGCGGCGGCTGCTGCCCTCTGGTGACGGCCACACCCGGGGCTCGCTGCAACCGCGCTCAGCTCTGCCCTCCTTCCCCAGGTGGCTGACGCAGAAGGGTGCCCGGCAGAAGAAGATCAACGAGTGGCTGGGCATCAAGAACGAGACGGAGGAGTGAGTGTGCTGCTCGTGTGGGGTGTGGGGGATGTGGGAGCACAGGCTGCCAGCTGGTTCTGCCCGCGCTGCAGCCCTGGGCAAATCCCAGCTCCCTGCCCGGGGGATGAGGATGTCTTCCATGCCAGAAGGGCGATGGCAGCTAGCAGTGTGGGGAGATGTGGGGGCCACACACCCAAATTTAGGGAATCTGACCCTGCCTGTGCTCGATTGCAGCCAGTACTCCATGATGGATGACGAGGAGGAGCTGCCCCACCACGAGGAGCGGACATGGTACGTGGGGAAGATCAACCGCGTGCAGGCAGAGGAGATGCTGTGTGGGAAACGGGACGGCACCTTCCTGATCCGTGAGAGCAGCCAGAAGGGCTGCTACGCCTGCTCCGTGGTGTGAGTGTCCCTGTGCACGTGGGGTGGGGTGGGGTGGGGTGGGATGGGATGNATGGGATGGGATGGGATGGTGCTGGCCCGGGCTGTGTTCCCCCATCACTCCACCCTCCCCTTGCCAGATCCTGGAGGTGACAGCTCCCACCTGCCTTGGCTTCTCCTGCCAGGGCCAGCTGTATCTTTATGCTGCTTTGGTGACCCTGCTCATGCTCCTCTGTCCCTGTGGCACTGCTGACCCAGGCTCCCATGTCTCCCTGGCAGGGTGGACGGTGACACCAAGCACTGCGTGATCTACAAGACAGCGACGGGCTACGGGTTCGCTGAACCCTACAACCTCTACGCCTCCCTCAAGGACCTGGTCTTGCACTACAAGCACACGTCTCTGGTGCAGCACAATGACTCCCTGAATGTCACGCTGGCTCACCCGGTCCTTTCCCAGCCACCAGCCAGATGAGCAGCCCATGCACAACACAACAGCTGCCTTCAGCTTCTCCCCAGGGCGCTGCTTTCTGGCTCTGGACTCTTGCACCCTGTATAGTTGAGTCTCTGTGCTCCTGCTCCTTCAGAGCCTCCAAGATGTCTGTGACCGTTCCTGATGTCCCTCTTGGTCAGTAGCTGAAACCCGTGTTGGCTGATGGGACAGAAAGGCTGGGCTGTAGATTCCCAGTGGGCTCCAGCCTCTAGGAGGTGGGATCCAGTTGTGATTGAATTGCTGGGGGTGAGCACAGCCCCCTCCCCTTCCCTGATAAGCAGGTCAGATCCCCTTCTTGCTGGCAGGTCGCCCCGCTATGCATCACTGTAGAGCTTTGGTTCCTGATTCCTCGGTGCTGTGCCCGAGGGGTTCCCTGCCTGGGCACCGGAGGAGGCGGAGGAGGAGGCTCCGTTGCGCGCGTGCGTCCTTCGCTCTCGCTTCCCTCAGTGGCCTCGCGGGCTCTGATGGTGTCTGGTACGAGGGGTGCTGCTCTTGCATGCAGAGACACATTTAGGAAGGAGAAACCTCATCCTCCATGGGGCTCCCCAGCTGAGATCCTCGCACCGTGCTGTGCCCCACCTCGCCACCATTCCCTCCTGTCATAACCAGCTCTGGAGTGTTGCTGCCTGGGCAGGGAGGATCCGTTTAGCCGTGAATCTCCCGCCTTAGTTGTGCCAGCGAAGCTGTGAAGTCCGTGTTGGTACCCGTGTTTGTCCTGGCAGCATCTGTGGGATGCACAGCTCGTTGTTTCTGGCCGGTTTTGGTGACTCTGCACACGTAACCCGTTGAAGCTGACTGTAGCTCTGTAAATATGGTTCTTTTTGTGACCGGCTGCTCCCCTGGTGGTGGTGTTTGCTGAGCCTCCAGTGCCACCCCCAGCGTGGGCAGCAGCTGCCAGGCTGCCGCAGCCCCGGGCCCTGCAGCTGAAGCAGGAGAGGGCCGGAGTCCAGCGCACACTACGAGCCCTTCCTGGAATGAAGGACCTCTCTGCTGCAGGAGGACACACCTGCGGGGCCCAGGGCATGCTGAAATGTATCTGCATGATGGTGAACTACGAATGCAAAGCACTTACAATTGTGGGTACTGTATGGGGGCCGGGCAGGGCTGCCCACCACCGCTGGCTGCTGTGGCCAGGGCGCTGTGTCCGAGCTCAGAGGGCCCCAGGGCAGCCCAGGGGGGCCTGGAAGAGCTTTAAAAGCTGAGCTGAGAGTTGAGGCCGTAGTGGCATTTGCTTTCCTGGGTTATTTTGGCTGCCTGGCTGGAGGAGAGCATTCTTGCTCCTCTTGATTTGTCAGAGTGGCTCATTCCCTCTTGGAGGCTTCTCCTTGGGACAGGCTGGTGGATGCCACGGACTTTGGCGCTTCTGTTTCCCGTTGCAGCTCGGGCTCTGCCGGTTCCATGGGGTGCTCTGTGCTCGTGCTGTGCCTGCATCCTATCCTTGATGTGCCACCTGCATCAGGGACCACGCTGTCCCTCCCTCCCTGGCCAGCTCTGCTGCTTGCCTTGGTCTGGGCAGGTCCCCAGATCCTTCTGGAGCTGGGGTTGCTGGAGCAAACATCCCATTCCTGTTGCTTGTGGCGGCTCTCCTACGCTCAACTGTACAGCCCCCATTCCCTGCCCTGCATGTCCCCTGCAGGCCCTGGGCCCTGGATTTGGGTCTGGTTTGTCAGTGTTTGGTGCTCAAGTGCAGGCAGTGGGTCAGGGGCACTGTGAGGGCACGGCCCAGGAGAGGCTGTGGTTGGCTTTGGGGAGCACTTGGGAAAAGTTGCCAGGGATAATTAAGGGAATAGTTTGGGCTTGGGCATGTGAGAGATGAGGGCACGTGGGAGTGGGACAGGGAGGCTCAGTCCTCACAGCCCTCTCCAGAGGCCTCCTGTGGAGTGGCCGGGGGGCCTGCACCAACACTCTAACACTTGGTTAGTGTCCCACACCTTTCCAGCCTGGGGACTCTGCTGGTCCTGTGCTTGTCCCTGCACTTCCAGCACATCCCCACATCACAGGACAGGCTGTGATGGGATCCTCAGCCTCTCACCCCATGGGCTCCACGTTCCTCCACCACCATCCCTCGACGTGAGCTTAGGGCCAGTCCTGCAGGGGGGGTTTGCTCCCGGCTCATGCCAGGACCTGCTGAGCATCTGGAAGAGTCTCAGCTTGAAGCTGTCACCTGTCAGCACTCGGTGCTCACCTGGCTCTGCTGCCCAGGGAAATTCCAGCTTCTCTTTATCCTGTGTTTTTATCCTTTTTGGCTGAATTTCTGTTGTTCTCCCCGTGCTGTCCCTTCCTGCTGTCCAGCCACAGCCCAGGCGGGGTCATGGTCACCCCTCTGCACCTTCCAGCACTGCCTTCCCTGCCCGCTGGCGGCCTGTCCTTGACAGGGCACTGCTCACGTCCTGTGTACGACGAGGAGGAAGATGCCCTTCCCCAGGGCTGCCTTTCCCTGACGGTGCTTCACTTGGCTCCCCGAACAGCAGCCTCTCCCTGCTCTGCCCGGGGTGGAAGCCCAGCCCGGAGCTCCCCCAGCATAAGCTCGTTGTGATTTGTCCTTTGCTGCTTTGGCTCGTTCTGAACCCGGCCGTGTTTGGAGGCGCTGGGCTGTGCTTTGCTGCTTGTGACCCACCACGTCCCTGAGCCGCACACCCGCGTCCCGTGGGTGCCACGTGGCTGTTCCTGCTCCCCGGGGCACAGTTCGGGGCTTTTCCCCCCGTGTCCCTGCTCGGGGGGCTCCGGGCTCCCCCATTTAACCCCCAAGGGCTCTGGTGCCAGCTTTGTGCTCGGAGAGGACGTGGCGGCCACGTGAGGTTTTAGTTTCTAGGTATATGCAATAAAGAATAACCTGCCCCCCGAGCTGTCCATTACCAGCAGTAGTGCTCTCTGCTCTTTCTGTTGATGTTTACTAATGTAAACCCAGTATTTGTTACTGTAAGAGGATTTTTTTTTTTGTACGGTACTTCGAAAAAACCCACAAAAACAACAAAAAAAAAAAAAAAAGGAAAGAAATAAACAGAGTTAATGAACCAGGCTGCTGGATTGCTGTGGGAGATGGTGCGGGGGCAGGAGGGTGGTGGGGCTGTGCCCCAGTTCCTGGGCTGGGTGCAGGATGTGACCCATCGTGCCAGGATTGTGCTCCCCGGGTTTGTAGGGCTCGGGCACGTGGAGACCAGGGCTGAGGCTGGGCCGGAAACAGCGGCCCCAAACGGGGGAACTGCGAGGTTCCTCGCACTCGGCCGCACAACCGAGCTCGGGACGGCTTGGGCTGCGCCCCCCTCCCGCGCCCCGGG
>WEIT01039968.1:433871-494075 GCA_013389985.1 Dryoscopus gambensis
GCTGCGAGCAGCGCTGAGGCACAGGCTGGCACATCCGCAGGGATGCTCAGAGCCTCCAGAGCCACACGGGCACTACGGCATTCCCCAGCATCCCTGGGGAATGGCTGTGGTCCAGCCGGACCCTGACCGCGGCCCTCCGCAGCTGCCGCTGGCACTTCTGCTTTTTAGGTGTAAAAAACCGCTTTTCAGCCCCAAACAGCCCCGGGCAGTGCCAGCGCTTCGTGAGCCCCACGGGGCTGCAGCTTCCCCCTGGCAGCGGGTGCTGGGCCATCCCCCCACCCAGGCATGTCCTGGTCTAAATTTGTTTTCCTCTGAAATATTTTGGGGAAGTTCTCGTGGAAAGCCCCAGCGCTGGGTGTCAGCCACGCACAGCATCCTGCGGCAGCAGAAAGGACCCGGCCACTCTCACTTCCCTCTAGCCCCACACCCCCTCATCCCCTTCTTCCCTGCATCCCCGGAGCTTTACCCCATCCCTACAGATACCGGGATGGCGGGGCTGCAGCCATATCCCCCCTGTGCACCCCGAAACGTTCCCGTGTGCAGGTGGAGAGCCGCTGCCCCAGCCTCCCGCGCCCCGCGGCCGCGCCCGTGGAGCTGAGCCTGTACTACGAGAGCCTGTGCCCGGCGTGCCGCGAGTTCCTGGTCATGGAGCTCTTCTCCACCTGGCTGCTGCTGCCCGACGAGATGCTCAGCATCACCCTGGTGCCCTACGGCAACGCCCAGGTAGGAGCCGGCCCTCCCGGTGCCCCGGGCGCTCGCCCCGGTGCTGCCGGCCCCGCTCAGACCGGTTGGTCCCGCAGGAGAGGAATGTCAGCGGGAAGTTGGACTTTGAGTGCCAGCACGGCCCCGAGGAATGTTTGGGCAACATGATCGAGGTGACGGTCCCCGTTCCCACAGTGCTGGCACAGAGGGGTCCAGCGGCCCCTCACCACCCGCCCTGTCCCCGCAGGCCTGTCTGATGCACGAGGCCAAGAACTTCAGTACCTACTTCCCCGTCATCTTCTGCCTGGAGTCGGGCAGCTCCGTCACCAAGAACCTGGAGGCTGTATGTCCCCCTTCCCGACCCTCATGCCTCACCGTGGGGGATGTCCCTGTCCCCCTGACCTCCCCCTGTCCCCTGTCCCCGGCAGTGCCTGCAGATCTACGCCCCGGAGCTGGACAGCGGCCGCATCGCCGCCTGCGTGCAGGGGGACACGGGGGTGGCCCTGATGCACCAGAACGCCCAACTCACCCAGGCCCTGGACCCCCCACACCAGTACGTGCCCTGGATCACCGTCAATGGGGTATGGCCGGGGTGCAGGGGGGTGCCAGGTAGGGCTGGGACACCTCGGGGAGCCCCCTGACCTGCCCTGTGTCCCCCCACAGAAGCACACGGACGAGCTGCAGGCACAGGCGGAGGCCTCGCTGCTGGGGCTGGTTTGCCAGCTCTACCAGGTGGGACAGGGGTCTGGGGGGACAGCAGGGCTTGGGGACACATCCCCATCCCCGCTGGGGCTCTACTGGCTGCTCTCTGGCAGGGGGAGAAGCCCGAAGCCTGTGGGGGCTCAAAGGCCCCGAAGATCCCGTCTGGCTGCAGGCGCTGAGGGACGCGGGAGCACCGAGAGAGAGGCCAATAAAAAGGATATTTTTTTGAAAAACACCAGGGTCCGGAGTGGTGCTGGGCAGAGCACGGAGGGGGTGATTCTGCCCTGCCACAGTGGGAAGGGCAGAGGGAGCTGGGCACTGGGACTGGCCTCCAGACCCTGGAATTACCTGCTCCAGAGGTTCTCAGAGAAGCCTCTTGAAGATTCCCAGGGAGCTCTGCTGAGCACCTCCCTGAGGAGCAGAACATTTCCTCTCTCCAAGTCTTGGGAAGCAGCTCTGGTGTCCATCTTTCTCCTCAAACTGACAGCATTAAACTCAACCATTTCAGGAGCGCTGGGGCCAAGACCCTCCCAGTTCCCACCAGTCCTGCTCCGTTCCCATCCTGTAGGTTTAGGATGGTGTCTTTCCTGGTGGCTCCCTGAGCACTTGTGACAAGAAGTTCTCTCCCACAGACTTCAGGAATTTCCCAGACCTGCTCGCCCCAGCAGGAGGCCGTTCCCAGCTGGGGTCTGGGAAGCTGAAATCCAGCACAAGGACAGAGAATTCTGCTCAGTGCCTGTAGAGCAGCTCCTCAGTGCTGGGTCCTGGCTAGGTGATGGGCACCAGGACCCACACCTGCTTCATTTTCCATCCCCCTCATCCCTACCCAGAGGCTCCCAACCCCATCACCCCCAACTGCAGGGGCTGTGCCCTCAAACCTCTCCTCACACCAGGCATGACCCACCCCCTCCCCAGCCCTGCCCGCCTGAACCCTCCACCCCAGCACTGCAGGCACGGGACTCGTCCCACCCATCCCACAGACAAGGCCACTTGCACTGACAGACCCTGAGAGCCACCTGTAGCCCCCCCTTAACCCTCCCCTGCTCCCAGAGGATCTGGGGAGGCTGGGGGAGCAGGAGGGACACAGGAAGCCCCCAAATTCCATCCTGGGAGATGTCAGAGAGCCTTGAGCAGCCAACAGCCAGGAGGAACCATGGCTCTGCCACCGCAGCCATTGCTCCTGTCCCTCTCTGGCTCAGCCAACCTGTGCCACCTGTCCTGGGCACCCCTCAGTGGCCCCATCACCCCAAGAACACTCAGAGGGGCAGCTGCAGGCAGGCAGGGACCCTCCTTCCCTTGCCTGGCTGCACCTCAGGCAGCAGCAAGACCTGGAAAGATGAGGGGAAAATCAGAAAAAATAAATCACAGCATCTACCAGAGAGTGCCTGGAAACTTCATCTCTCTTTATTGTCCATTTCTCATCCAAAACCTGTACCCCAAACCCAGCTCTGGGCCCTGAGCAAGCACAGTCCCTGTGGCATGAGCACAGCACGGCACAGCTCCTGCTCAGCGTCTGCCTCGAGCATCGTCCCTGCCCCAAAACTGCTGTCCCCTGGATCAGCTGCGCTGCCACTGCGCACAGCTCTCAGGGCCATAGGAGATTCTTCTGCTCGAGAGAAGAAGGGAAAAGAAAGAAAATGATAAACCCTAACCCCGAATCTGAAGGAGTCTCAGCGCCGGAGGACGAGCTCTCCTCTCCCGAAGCTGCTGCCGAAGCCCCCGGTGCCCTCGGGGCTGCGGGGCAGGCGCAGGACCCCGTCCCACAGGCCGAGGGGCTCGGAGCCCCACTGTGCTGCCAGGGCATCGCCGGGAGGGGGCTCGGCAGCGGGACAGAGGCCGCTGCCCCACGGCGTCCAGGAGCCGCGGCGGCTCTCGGTGCCGGAGCAGCCCAAGCCCATCCCGAGCGCAGGGAAGCTCTGCCTGGTGAGCAGCGATCCGGTGAAGGCGCTGGGATCTCCAGGATTGAAGTCGCTGCCGGGCCAGCTCGGTGCCACCAGCTCCTCGTTCAGGAGGAGGGACAGCGGCCCTGAGGCATCATCCGACTCCGGGGAGCTGCTGGGCAGGGACTCCTCGAGGCTGCAGGGGAAGGGCAGGGCCGCCGGCGGCACCTTCCAGCCCGCCCGCTCCTCCTCCGCCTCCCTCTCAGCCCCGGCTTTCTTCTTGCCCGCCTTCCCGCAGAGCCAGACCACCCTGGTGCCGTGCCAGTCGCGGTGCCCGAGACTCTCGAAGGCGCCGCGGGCGCTCTCCAGGCTCTCGTACTCCACCAGGGCACAGCAGCGGCTCAGCAGCTCGGGGAACCGCGAGGAGTATCTGCGCACGTCCGAGGGCAGCTTGCGGCCCGGCCGCAGGATGCGGATGGAGGCGATGGCGCCGAAGGGGCTGAACATCCTCGTGATGGTCTCCAAGAAGTTCTCCTGCAGCGGCAGGTCCGGCTCGAGGGGCTGCAGCTGCCAGGCCAGCAGCAGTTTGCTGGGGGGGATGCTCAGCAGGTACTCGGGGAGCGGGAGCCGCCGCCTCACTTTGGTGCCCTCCTTGTTCACCTCCAGCAGCACCGAGAACTTGAGGGCGTAGAGGGTGAGGCGCCAGTCCCGGGTCAGGTATTTCACCTGTGGAGAGAGGGTGGAATCCCCATCAGGCTGCATCCCCCGCTCTCCCCGGGCAGGGACCACCCTAAACCCACCCTCCAGGCAGGCTGCGACCCGCTCCGATATCCCCCAAGGCAATATCCCCCTTCCACGTGAGCAGCTTTGGGATCTGCAGACAGTCCCCAGTGCCCCCTAGGCTGTGGCAAGAAGCCACAACTTCCCCCTAAGCCAAACCACCGGCACTTCCCTGGGGGCTTTTAGTTAAGGGGTGTTTTCCAGAGCAGTCCCGGTAGAAGAGGTGAATCCAGCCCTGGGGCGTTCACTGCTCCCCCAGCCGCCCTCCCTGGGAGCGGAGCTGCTGCGGGGTAGCGAGGGCAGAGAGCAGAGCCCAGCTCTGCATCCCCAGGACACGGCCTGGGCCTCCCCACGCACCCCACGGGAGGCAACCCCCTCACACCCAGGACCCACCTTCTTGAAGGAGGTCAGCAGTTTGATGCTGACAAAGCCCAGCTTGTTCTTCTGGACGTGCTTGAGGAGGAAGGCGTCCTTGGCCAGGTTCTCGTCGGACAGGTAGAACTCCACCTGGGCCACGATCCTGCGCACCAGCTGCGGGTCGGGGGCCGAGGAGCTGCAGTCCAGCAGAGCCACCCCGAGCTCGCGGGAGCTCCTGGCACAGCCGTGGGGACACAGGGGTGAGCTGGAGCCCGGCCCACCACGGTGGGACAGCACAGACACCACGGACACCCAGGGCTGCTGCCAGCCCTGTCCTGGCTACAGGGAACAGCACCAGCCTCGGGACCCTCCCAGGAGAGCCAGCCCTGAACCAAACGCAGCCCAGACAAGGGACACGTTCCCTGGGGGATGAACACGTGGAAGGAGCAGGGCTCAGCCTCTCCCCACGTACCTGTTGTGGCTCTCCACGATGTCCTCCTGGCCGAGCGGGGCAAGCGAGCAGCTCCACGGGCGAGGGAGAGGCCGTGCCAGGAAGGGATTCCTTGGTAGAGGCCCTGGAGTGCTGCAGCTGGGCTGGGAATCGAGCCCCAAGGCCGCTCCAGAGCTGTGTGAGGACATTGTCCTTCACCTGGACACAGGAGAAGGACAGGGCTGGGACACCCCGGCCACCTCCAGCCCTGGGACAGAGCCCTGCTCTGGGCTGCAGCCCCCAAACCCAGCCCAGGGCAGGGCAGGAGCTGGGAGTTGTGTCCTTACCTGCTTGGTAGCACTGGAAGTGTGGAAAGTTCTAGCAGCACATCCCAGAGACCCTGAGGCAGCAATTCCCAAATTCCCCCCAGCTCCAAACTGAGGCTCCCAAAACACCAAGGCAAAAAAAAAAAAAAAGAAAAAAAAAGGAAACAAAAAAGAAAATAACAACAGAAAAGAAAAACAAAAAAGAAAGAAAAGAAAGAGAGAGAAAGCCCCTGAGGTGAGGGGGGTGTAGGTTTATAAACACACCTTGAAGGAGCTGCAGGGGTGGCTGTGGGCCTGCCCCCAGACTGCCCGCTCCAGCTGGAACCAGTTTGTGGTTAAACTGCCCCAGCTGAGCCCTGGGACCAGCCCGGCTCCTCCTGCCTGGGCTGCAGAGCCAGGCCAGGGCCCGGGTGGGGCCGGGCCAGCAGAACCTGTCCCCCCTGGTACCGGGGGCAGTGAAGGGCAGCCACGAGGCCGCTCGGGCTGTGCCTCGGTGTCCCTGCGTGTGACAGCCACGTGCAGGGGGAGGGAAGCTTCTGTCCAGGGAATCCTTTGGGATCTCAGTGCTGCCAGAGCTGCAGGGAAAGGTCCTTGTCCCTGCAGAAACATCTCCCAGCCCACTGAGGGAGCAGGGATGGGGTGGAGCCCAGGGCAGGGGGGCAGAGAGGCCCCTGGCTCCATGGGGAAGGGTCTGGAACAAAACATCCCCGTGGCCTGAGCTCCATGTGGGGAAGGTGAGGACACAGAGGGATGGGGACAGGGGACTGGGGCAGGTAGGGGGTGACATTGGGCTGGGGACATTGCCAGGGCATGGCAGGCCCTGAAGCTGGATGGAAACTGGAGCTGCCACTGGAAGGGCTGGTGCTGGGAGCCTGCCTGAGCCTCTCCTGCCAGCCCAGGCAGGGTCTGGCTGATGTTCCTGTGGCCCCAGGGGCAGGCCAAGGGCCCCGCGGGCACCAGAGGAGATGCTGTTTCAGACAAACGATGGGAGAAGTTGCAAGCAAATAACAGAAGGTGGCTCTGGCCCCTTGGTTCATTCTGAGAACTTCCTCTCATTTCTCTGTGGAAGTCCCTCTGTCCCAGAGGCTTCCTAGACGTGGGTGCCTGTTCTGTGACACCGTAGGGACGATCCAGGAGTGCCAGGGCCAGACCTGACCCTAGAGCCATCCCAGCCAGGGGACACGTTCCCGAGGGGACAAACAGGAGGCAGGGCCGGGGCTCATCCCCCCTCACATCCCGGCAGCCACGCACAGGCTGAAGCTCTCCAAGATGTCCTGGCAGGGCTGCTCCTGAGGAATCCCTGGGCTGTGCCACCCTGCCCAGCCCCAAGGTCGCCCTTCTGGGATGAGCCACAGGGACTGGCAGTGTCCGACTGCCCCTGCAGTGTTGTCTCCCTCTGATTTCCCTGGGCCTGGTGGCCCCCCCGGGCACCTCCCCTTCTCCTGCCACCTCCTGGTATTCTCTGCTGGCTGGGAAGAGGTGGAAGACAAAGTCCTGGGATGCTTGTGCTGAAATCTCTGCAGGATTTGCCCACCTGGGAGGGGTGATGGAGGCAGAGGCAGGCTGAGGGTGGGGGCTGTAGGTACTGACAGCAGGATTTTGAGCTGCGTTTCTGCTGAGGCAGATTTTCTCAGGGTCAGGAGCTGCTGCCCAGCTCCCCTGGGGGAAACAGCCCCCTGCTCCCAGACCCGAGATTTCCAAAGGAAGAGGCCAGACTGGGCTTAATCCAGAGGGAGAGGGAAGCAAAGGCCCAGGGGCAAGAGGCTGAGGCCAAACCTTCCCAAGGGGTCAGAGCGGGAATGACCCAGCACTTGTAACATCCCTCCCATCCTCACTGCTCCCATCCTCTCAATTAGTCTGGAAGCTTAATTAGAAAATCCTTCTGGTGGCCCTGTGCTCAGCCTGATCCTTCAGCCTCTCGTCCCCTCTGAGAGCCTGGCTGTGACAGGGGTTATCCCTACACCCAGCTGCTGCCCCAGGGGGAGCCTGCCTTCCCGCAGACCCCGGATCCCTGCCCAAAACTGCTTCAATCACCCTGCCCTGGGCAGCTCCCGCATCCCCCCGAGGCTGCTGCAGCATCTCCTGGCACCTCTCGGGGGTCACAGAAGAAACGGGACCACGACACCCCTTGTGCAGGCCTGAGCACTGGGTACACGTTTATGGCTGTTCGGGTGGAGCTGGAATTCTGTGCAGGGGGGTTCGGGTGCTCCTCCAGCCTCCTCACACGCTGCTGCAGAGCTCCAGAGCAGCTCCTCTGCCAGCTTCCCTCGGTGCAAGAGCTGAACTTCCGACGGCCCTCAGTGGGAGCGGGGCAGTTAAGATTTGGTTGCTCAGTTGTGTTTTTAGACCCCTCTTATCTCATCTGCAGGATCCCAAGCGTGGACTCTGACCTGGGGAGTTTTCGTGGCTATTTACATTTAAATCTGCCTCTCTCACTTCTCTCCTGCCACTTCCATGTGAGACATTCACGGACAAACATCAGCCTGGCACAGCAGCAGGGGACAGAGGGGAGATGTGCCACTCACACTCCCATTTCCCCTGCCTTTAGGAACTGTTTGGAATGTCACAGCTGCCTCAGTGGGAATGAGGAAATCAGAGATTTGGGTAGAATACACTCTGCTAGGCAAATGTACACGAGACCCCTGGAAAAGCTCACACCGAACATGGCATCATTAGAAACCATCATAATAAAAGCTATTTGTGACACGGCCTTTATTCACAGAGAGATTTGCCCCAGGGCTTTGCTTTTGCAGTTTAGCTTGATCACAGATCCCCCCCCTCCCCTGCCCTGCAGCCCACAGCACCCCAGTGCAGTCCACAGCATCCCAGGGTGGCCCATGTCAGCGCAGACCCCACAGGACACGGGGATGGGGGATAAACCCTGCGGAGCTCCCCTGGCTCAGCCCCACGGGAGCCACCCCCCCGCTGGCACCGCAGGAGAAGGCAAAGGGATCCAGAGAGGGAGATGCCACTGGAGTGCTGAGCCCCAGCGGGGTCTGTGACAGCCCCTCCCCACCTGGGATGGGCTCCTGGGTCAGTCTGAGCTGTGCTGGGTCAGTCTGAGCTGTGCTGGCCCACACGGCGCGGGGCAAATGGGGACAAGGCCCACCCTAAGGCACTGCGGTCGCACACCCTCGCCCCTGCTCCGGACCCTCCTTCAACGTCAGAGCAGGACATGGAGCGGGAATTTCACAAACCCCAGGATGTGGGACCAGTTCCCCCCTCTGCCTGGGCACCATGGAGGATGCGGATTGCCGTGGGATTGCCGTGGGATTGCCCGCAGGCATCGTGGCACGGGGGCAAGGAACACGCTCTGCAGGCAGCTGCCACTGCCTCGGAGTCCTTTGGTATCTTGAGTTGGCATCCTGGGAGCGTTGGGGTGAAGTGCCGAGCTGGGGAGACACGGAAGCAGGTGGGAATGCTCATCCCACAGTCCCAGAGCACGCCAGTGTCCGCCGGGATGTGCGGCCTGGAGCCTCTCCCCACGCCGGGACAAGAGACGCCGACCGTCCTGGGCTCCCCAGCACAAGAGATTTGGCAAAGCCAGAGCCAGGACAGCTTGTCTGGAAAGGCTGCAGGAGAAGGGCCAGGTATTCTTCCTTCTTCTTGGGCACTGATTGGTTCAAGTCTGTATCACAGTGAAGTCTGAGAAGCGGGGAAGGAACCCAAAGCACCTTCCCTGACAGAGAAAGCCTCGTCCGTGCGCCTCGCTCCGGCTGGAGGGCGAGGGCAGCTTCTCCCAGCCAGGCACAAACCATGGGCTGCTGGCCACAGAGGCTTCCATCCCTCGGGAGCAGACTCTGGAGCTTCTCCCTCCACACTGGAGGGACACGGGCGGCCAGCCCAGCCCCGTCCCAGCGCCTGCCCCGGCTCAGCCCGGAGCCCATCCTCACACACAAGTAAACATAAAGAGAAACTAAGAGGCACTATAATAACGCAGATCCGGGCAGGCCAGGCTCGGGGCGCCAGCCCTGGCTCCGGATGGCTCCGTGCACTGGGAGCAGCCCAGCCCCGGGCTCAGATCTCCTGCAGGGAGTGGCCGGGCTCGCTGCGCTCCCGTTTCACCAGCGGCTCCCCCAGCGCCCGCTCCGGGTCCACCTCGGTGCCCAGCTCGCCGATGTCATCTGCAAGGGACACGGCATCAGGGCAGGGAATGGGGGCACCAGGAGCTTCTTCCCAGCACAGCAGGCTGGAGGAGCCAGCGCACTGTTCCCCCTCCCGCAGCGATCCCACCCTGACCCAGCAGAGCCCCCCGGAGGGAGGGGAGGTACCTTTGTCCAGCAGTGTCGGGGACAGGGATGTGAGGTCACCAAACTGAAAGGAAAAGGAGTTATGGGGTCAGTGAGGCTTTGGGGAGCCAAGGGGCCAGAGCTGCTCGATGGCATCACCAAACAACTTCAGCCACCCAGGAGAGACCGCGAGCATGAGTGCAGGTGGTGGAGAGCAGAAAACAAAACTAACCACAGGTTTTGGGGGAAAAGCCTTTTGTTGCCATTTAAACCTCTGGGCAAACACCATGCACAACAATCCAGGGCAGGACTGAGCTCTGGAATGAAGGGAGAAGTTTCTCCATCTCCCAAGCGATGACCCAGTGCTGCCACAGGCAAAGGTGGTGCCTTTTCTCCAGCCCTCTCCACCCCTCAGGCACTGCCCCTCTCCTGGACTCCACCGTCACCTCTCTGCAAAGCCTTTGCACTGATGTCAGGGAGTGTTTGGCCGTGGTGCCAAGTGGAACTAGAGAGCTCCTTGGTTCTGGAGATGTGGTGTCCCTCTCAGTGATGAGGTCTGAGACACCAAATTGCTTTAACAACAAAGCTGGAAGGCCATGGGAAGCTGGGCAGCAGCAGGAGCTCAGGAGAGCGGGGATGACAAAGTTCAGTGGGAATGGAAGGACAGGACACGATTCCTTTGCTGGGAAGAATCAGCCTCCTCCTGGAGAACAGGAATATTGCAAGGGTTGGAGGAAGGAAAAGCCTGAGGGATGAGAGCCTCTCACAGCTGGGTTTTGCTGGGAGCCACTCTCTACCTTTCATGTTCCTTTAATTTCAGTAAAGGCAGAGGTTTTGGAGGGAATGGTGGGAACTCAGCACTGCAGCTGGAGCAGCGTGGGGGGGAAGGGAAAGCAGAACCAACAGGCTTTGGTTTGCCTGGCTCCCTACACGAGCTCTGTGGAAGCTTCAAGGAGCAAATGAGATCGATTTTGAGCTCATGGCCTCAGTTTTAGGCTCACAATAATTTCAGTATTGCTGTCACAGGTCCAGCTGGGGCTTCTAACTCTGTACTTCAGAGGGAAAAACTGGATGTGGCTTCAGCTAGGCAGGACAGGACCTGCCTGCAAGCCAGGCACCAGACTCAGTGTCTGATTGTTGAACAAAAAAACCCCAAACCCTCACAAACAGCCCAAACAGCCCCATCATTCCTCTTCTTCACCTCAAAAACAGAGAGAGTGGCTGCACGTAATGCTGGAGCTTGTAGAAGCCTGGAGAAGTTCAGTTGCTAAAAGCAACTTTTGGACCATTTTTGCTTGGTTTAGATGGACTTTGCCCTGGCAAGAATCCCAAAGTCAGGGCTGGCAGTCACAGGTTGTGCGGAGGAGTGTGGAGATCCTTTCCCTCCCTCCTCCAAAGCCCAAATGATGCTCAACCACCCCAAACCCAAAGCCCACCAGCTCAGGGAAGATGCTCCAGGAGCTCTATCCTTGTGCCAGGCACTCAAAACAACTCAGTCAATCCTTTCGGTTGTAAAACGTGTCGAGGGCATGCTGTGGTTTGCGAACCAACGGCGTCTCTCGAGGAGCTGCTTATTTTGGGTTGGTTTGTAGGGAATGAAGGATTCTCACCTCTCCCATGACAGCGATTGGGGTCTCCCCCGTGGCCTGGGCCACACGATGCTCCACCAGGTAGAACATGTACTCATCGTAGAGCAGGCGGATCAGGTGGAAGGAGCCAAAGCTGGCGGCGCTGCGCAGGGTGAGGTCACGGATCACCATGGAGCTGGAAAACGCAGAAATTTGGCTTGAGTTTTACACCTGTGCCGTGGCTGCTGTGAACTCTGGTTCCTGGAGGCATGGTGGGACCCAACACTGTCTCCGCCTCTTACCCAAAAGTATCGAAACACTTTAAGAAATCAGTTTGGGGAGCATCCTATCCCCATCCTGGAAGGACAGCAGAACCACAGTTAACCAGAGTTTCATGGGAGTGAAGAACTTGGCCTTGACCTCTCGAGGAGCTCTTTACATGCCCCAAGCCTGATGCAGAAATAGCCCCAAAATGAGAAAGAGGACATACCTATAGAAGGACCACTTCAGCAGGAACTGCCTGGCTGCCTTGGGGAAGCTGGGGCTGCCCTCGTGGTGCTTCAGCACCTGAGTGACCACATTATCCAGCCAGCTGGCCCACTGGTCCAGAGAGCTCTGCTGCTGCAGAGTCAGCTTGAAATCCTGCTCCAGCTTCTGCACCATGCCCTCCTCGCACTGGCACACCCATGAGGCCTGCTCCTGCTCGGGAGGAAGGGTTCACAGTTACTCCTGCCCTGCTCCTGCTCAGGAGGAAGGGTTCACAGTTACTCCTGCCAGGCCTGCACGGTGCTGTATCCCAACCCAGGAATTCAGCTTCATTTCTAGCAGGCAAGGGCTGCAAACCAGCTCTAAATCATGTCCCCTCTGGTCTGTCTGGACCACAGCATATTTAGAACTACGTGGTTGTTGGTGGCACTTCTTTATTCTTCGCTGGAAGAGTGGCAAAGCATTGGAACAGGCTGCCCCCCAGGGAAGTGGTGGAGTCACCAGCCCTGGAAGTGTTCCAAACATGAGTGGACATGGGGACGTGGTTTAGTGGGCATGGTGGGATCCAGCTGAAGGTTGGACTGGATGATCTTGGAGGTCTTTTCCAGCCTCAGTGATTCTGTGAGTCTCACAGAAGCTCCTTTTCCACCGCTCACAGTGAGATGGAAAATTCACCTGGCAAAGTAACACCAAACCCATCACCTCGTTCACCCAGCTGGGTTTCAGCACTGGGAACCAGACACTGGTTACCTGTCACCCTGCTTTCTCAGCCTTCTGATGTTTACATATTTTGGAGTCAGAGAATCAGAGAATTCTCACAGTTTAAACAGTAAACAATAGCCAGCGTTATTGTAACCGTTTCTTATGTTTTCATTCCTTTCCCATGAGGAGAAAGGTTGATGGACTGTCTGTCCAGCCAATATGATTGAAGAGCTGTCACCTCAATCAGCCAATCCACTGTTATGGTGAGAGCTCTATATATTTCCTGAGGAAATTAAACTCTTGGGATTATTCCCCTTGGCATCTCCCTGAGTCTATGTGTCTTTTATCGTGTCCTCTCGCGACAGTTACCAGCCCAGAACCTGGCTGTGGAGCCCCGCTCCCGGGGGAGGCGAGGAGGAGAGGAGCCCGTGGGTTACCTGCACGTTGGCGAAGTCCACGCGGTTGAGGTCGCTGAGCATCTGGTTGATCTGGGACGTGTTCTGCAGCACGGCGCGCGCCGCCTGCGCCAGGTGGTTGAGGGACGTGTACCTGCGCAGGGTCTGGGCGAAGGCACTCACCACCCCCACCTGCAACACAGCACGGGGCTGCAGGGCACGCTCTGCTCCCCGCCCGCCCTGCACGCACCGGCGGCGGCACTGCTGGAGGCACCAGCCCTGGAAGTGCGCAGAAAACGAGCGGAGGTGGCGCCTGGGGACAGGGTTTAGTGGTGGCCTGGGCAGTGCTGGGGTAATGGTTGGACTTAAATGATCTTAAAGGTCATTTCCAACCCAACCCTTGTGCCAGGCACTCGGAACAACTCAGTCAATCCATGGGCATAGGCGGTTGTAAAACGTGTTGAGGGCACAGTGTGGTTTGTGCACCAATGGTGTCTCCGTAGGTGCTGCTTATTTTGGGTTGGTTTGTAGGGAATTAAGGATTCTGACCCATCCCATGACTGCAGTTGGGGTGCCCCCTATTGCCTGGGCCACACAATGCTCCACCAGCTAGAACACGCACTCATCATACAGCAGTGGAAGGGCCAAAACCTAAATAATTCTATGATTCCATTATTTATTCTCTTTAAACTACCGGGTTTTCACTCTGCCTCCAGCAGAGCAAGGTGGGAAGAGGCAGGAAGAATCCCTGGCTTTAGGAAAGCAGAAGCAGGAGCCTTGGGGCAATGCCACTCCTGTGCTTTCCAGGAGCACAGCCTCCTTCCAGGGCAGAGATAACAGGGAATGGTCCTGGCCCCGAGGCTGCCAGAGCTCCAGGAGCGTTTGGCCACCGCTCCCAGGGATGCCCAGGGTGGGGGTGTTGGGGTGTCTGGGCAGGGCCTGGGGTGGGACTGATGATCCCTGTGGGTCCCTCCCAGCCCAGGGTATTCTGTGACTCCATGATTTTCTCCCACAAAGCTTTATCTGCAATTTCAGGAATGGCTCTATGGCCAGAGCCCCATCAGCTTCTGGTACAAAGGAATTGCCCCACCTGTCCTCCCACTCCTGGCTGATTTCGGTTCAGGATCAATCCTTACCCCGTGCCAGGTGGCCAAACCCCAGCAGGAATTTCCAACCCCTGTGGAAAACTGCAAGGTGCAGACACACACTGGGCCCACCTCTGCTCACCTTGGTCTGCACCACCTGCGGGGGGAATTCACTCATGGCATTCATCAGCCACCCTTCCAAACTCTTGGCAAAATTCCGGATCGCCTGTGTCAGCGTGCCTGCAAAGAAGGCTGCAAAGTCAGAAAGGCTGCTCTGTAGCAGTTTGGGTACCACTTTCTAGCTTAGGACTGCTGGGAAGGCACAGCCCTTGGTCTGGTTAGCTGAGATCTCAACTCAGCACCAAGGAAATCAGCTGGGTTGATGCACTCAAATTATTCTTTAATGTTATGACTCAAACTCTGCTTATTATTCTTTTTCTTTTTCTTATTCTTACTCTTACTCTTATTCTTATTCTTACTCTTATTCTTATGACAATTGGACTTAGTGATCTTAGAGGTCTTTTCCAACCTAAACATTTCTATGGTTGTATTATTTGTATTTTCTCCTGTCCTTTTCTTATTCTGAGCATTTTCCAAGCATTGAAATCTGCCCTTCAAAGACACCCTCGTGCCCCAGCTTGTGACAGCCCTCAGAGGGACGTTTGGGAAGCCAAATCAGAGGGAAAACCCTCAATACCCCATGATTAATGTCCCAAAAAGTTGACCTCTAATTCCCAGGAGTGCAGCCAGGGACAGGATGGTCCCGTGCAAACAAAGACCTCCAAGGAAGCACATCCCAAGGAGTTCCCACATCCAAACTGTGTTTTTTACCCGACTCCTGGCCAAAATCAGGAGAGCTGATATGCAACACCCCAAATTTAAAAGGGAGGGGGATTCCCAGGGGGTACAAAATATCGCCCCAGAGCAATGCTGCAGGGGCAACAGTGCTGTTGCCGTAATATTTTAGCCAAGACAAACACCTCCAAGTCGGTTTTTACAGTGGAAATCTTTGTGGCAAGTGGTGGCCAGAGCAAATAAGTCGTGTTGGTCAGCCTTGGGTCCCTGGATGGGGCTGTGGGTACTCACTGGGCACTGGCCTGAGCACGTCAGGGATGAGGATCTCCACCAGGGCCTGGTACAGGATGTGGTCACAGCTCCTCATCCACTTGAGGATGGGCTCGTACTTGCACAGAGTGATCAGTTTGTCCTTTGGGAGGGTCCCTTCGGGTTCCTCTTCACTGCAGGAGGAGGAGGAGGAGGAGGAGGAAGGAGACAGAGTTAGCAGCAGGTTTGCATTCAGTGCTTTCACCATCCCTCTGCATTTCTGACTCCAATTTTCAGCAGAAAAAGGAAGTTTGTGTGCCTTGCAAAAGGTCTTGTCTCTGCCAGCACCTCACTGTCCTTGGGGCCAGAGCTGGGAGCAGCTTTCCCTCAAATCCACACTCCTGGTGCTTGCCCTGCCTTCCCCTCTTCCATTTTTAACCTCATTGCCCCTCACACCCTCCTGTTCATGTGGGAGCCGAGCTTCAGCACAGCCACTTCAGCCAGGCGGGGCTCAGCTGGTTCCTCCCCACAGCCCCAGCTGATCCCAAAACCTTCCCACCCCTCTCCTCTCTCCTCTGCTCTCAACCCCCTGAGCCACAGCACTGGAGACAAAACCTCTGCAGCCAGTGTAGGGGCAGATTAGCTGAGATGTTCTCAAGGTGTTTAACCCTCCAAAGGCTGAATGTTTTCAGAAGGAAGGAGACAGTGGATGAGAACAGAGCATGTCTGTCGTTAACTGAGGTCAACCCAGCTTCCATTATTTTCTCTTTGTGGATGTATAAAGGCACAAGGTGTTTGTTACACAGCAGGCAGAGAGAGCTGAAACCTTGATGCCCTGCCAGAGCACCACAGCAGAGCTGCTCACTCCCACTGCATGCTGCTCCCAGAAATTGGGAATTTGGAAGGGTCTTTCCCCCTGCATTGCATCAAAATCATTAAAGCCAAGCCTTGAACATGCTCCAAAGGGGCACTTCGAGCCTCAGCCTGTGGGATTTAGTGATGAACTCCATGGGCACAACTCCTGGAAAATCCCACGTGGAGAAACAGGTCCTGAAACTTGCTGGGAAGTGCATCCACGTTCTGCATCTTCTCACGCTTTCAGGGTGCCACTTCCCCAATATCCGGGGTTTATATTTATGTTTATATATGAAGAAGGGGAGGGAGTGTGTTATTCACCTCTCTGGGCTACTGGCAGAGGTGTGGGAGGGGGGAGAGCCCTGCAGAAAAGCTGCCTCCAGTTTCCCCCGTGTACCTAGAAACAGCTCCCGGGGTGTTGCAATCTGCCTGGGAGCTGTTCCCTCAAGAAAATGAGATTTTAAACCAATCAAACACAGCTGCAGTGATTCCTTGCAGGGAAATATCCCCTGGGCAACAACTACAGGGCCATATTCTACTGATTTTTGTGGGGTTTTTTTTTGCTTATTGCTCAATGTTTTACCATTTTTCTTCTGAAAAGAAAACCTTTGTCGTTATAGCATCAGTAAGAGTGGACAGATTTGTGATAGAAATTTTAAGAAGAAACCTTCACTTTTTCATTTTTCTCCATTTTCACTTATTTCCATTCCCCTGGCAGCAGCTCCCAATGCATAAAGGATGAGGAAGAGGCACAGCAACGAGCCAGGCAGGAGTGAAAAGATTAAAGCAGCTTCGTTTGCCTCAAAACATGAGGCACTGACAGGTCTGGGCAGCCAGGCAAGGCAGAGAGTCAGCCTGGATGTCCCTAAAACCTCAGAGAGTCCCTAAAACCTCGGAGCCAGAGGATGGCACTGAGTCTTGGCAGGGAATCATCACTGTCTGCTCCTGAGCACTTGGGAGAGCAGCATCCCCTTCTGTGCTGCAGGAGGTGCAAGGGACACACATGTCCAGCCTCAGGATGAGAGCAGACGGCCTCAAGTCGCCCCAGGGGAGGTTTAGATTGGATATGAGGGAAAAATCCTTCACTGAAAGAGTGGTCAGGCACTGGCACAGGCAGTGCAGGGCAGTGCTGGAGTCATGTCCCTGGAAGTGTCCCAAAAACGTGTGGATGTGACACTTGGGGACGTGGTTTAGTGGTGGCCAGGGCAGTGCTGGGTTGATGGATGGACTCGGTGATCCTGGAGGGCTTTTCCAGCCTCAGTGACCCCATAATTCTCTAACCAGAGCAGACACTTTCCTCAGGGCTTTGTACTTTGTGTTACAGTATTAAACACTTCCAACGCTCTTTGTCACAGCTCTGCAGGGCAGAAAATACTTCCAAATTCTCCAAAGCACTCAAAAGGCCTAAAACCACTTCATGCATCTTGAAAAGAAATGTTATCACTGAGAAATGGAGCAGGGGAGGCCGGGGAGTACCTGGCAGGCAGAGCAGTGGGGCCATCACTAGGGGGTGCCTTGGGACTCCAGAAGGATTGCCACAGCTTCTCGATGTAGTGAAACTGGAGGTTCATCACAACATCCAAAGTGGCCTGACAGCAAAAACACCACGGGATGAGCACACAGCTCGAGTGCTGCCACTCACAGTAAATCATTTACAAGAAAAACAACGGAATTGGCGCTGTTTTAGTAACATAAAACAGGTCACAGGATGAAAAAAACCACATAAAGCACAATATTTGAGTTGTTATTCCTGGCAAATGAAGCATTCCAGATTATATTCCAGCTTCTCCTAAGAGTGGGATTCGAGATGGTCACATGAATGATGTCCCACGTCAGGTAATAAATCGATTACAAATCATCACCAAATAATATTGCAAACAGTCACCTCGCAGTGTCTCCTGTAGAGAATCTGCAGAGTTTTCACGTCGTTCAAGGTGAAACCTTCTTGTAAGAGGACGTTACCAAGATCAGGGGCTGGGAACTCGGGAAAGACATGGGTTACATCTGGGAAAAAAAATGGGGAGAGATGGTGAGGGTTAGGAAAGCTCAGACTGCGGGTGAGCACAAGGTGCTGCTGTCACTGGGGGCTCTTTCATGTTCCAGCTGGGATGAAATAGGAAAATGAGACTGATAATTTCGTCCTTTCCCTGATTCGTGCTGTTTTACTGGGAAAAACCAAGCAGCCACAGCCCAGTGGATTCAGTGTGGAAAGGAAAACGTTTCCTTTCAGTTGGTAAGAAAACAAATAAGAAAATATTGTCTCATCTGCCACTCTTCCATTAGAATCTCTCTGAAGTCTGGAAAACATCCCTCTGGTATTTTTATGAGTACCATGGGGAATAGAATTGGGCAGCAGAGGTGTCAGGAGCTGGGGTTTGTGATGGAGACACACAGATCCAGGACCAGCAAATCCAGAGGGTCTGTCCCACAAGAAAAAGGTCCATGTGGATCATCTCCACTCAGATCCCACTGCAGCCTTTGCAAGGAAGAAATTTGCTTTTCCCCCTCTGGCCAGGCTTGGCAGGACCTCCACTCTTCCATGAAATTTGGATAAAACCAGATGGATTAAAAACATACTGTGAGGGACCCAACAGACCCGAGGGCTCAAGGAAAAAGCCTTCCTGGGAGGACAGCAGATAAACTTAGCAAGCATGGCACTACAAAAGCTTACAGAAAACATGCTGTATATAAAATATATACATCTGAGAAAATATAACACTGTAGATTTATCAGGAAAGCACACAAATGCACAACAGTCAGGACTTGCTGGACAAGACCTTCCCCTTAAAGCCCAAATCCCAGCAGTGGGGTGACCCATCATCCAAGGAGTCTCCTCACCTATGAACTGCTGATGGTGCTGGCTCTGAGCGGCCACCGACTGCTCGGGCGTGGTGTGGGGGTTGCTGTTGGAGGCACTCTCTGCCATCCCATCCATCTTCTGGGCTGCTCTGTACCTACATTCCCAGGAATTAGGGTGGATTAGGACCCACGCAGACAGGAGAAAACACCTGCACAGTATTTACAACAGCCAGGCCGATCTGTGGGTTCATGGAGGGGTTGGTACTCGAGGTTATGCCCAAGGCTGAGCATTCGTATCGTGGACCCTCCCTCAAGTGGAGGGAAAATGAGAAGCTCCTTTTGAAAAGCTTCCCCAAGACAGAATTAAAGGGACTAAGAAGTTTGGTGACACCAAAAAATCAAAAGAGAAGCAGAGCTGGAGTGGGTTCCAGAGCAGACTCTATCTCAAGCCCTGACTTTTGCATTTACTTTTTGGCCATCTAGTGCAGAAATAAATTCTGCTCCTTCTGCACTTCAGCAACAACCAGAAGTGTCCGTGCTTGCAGGAGGCAATTCCAAATCCCTTTGCACATCTTTAAAATGACTTGGGCTCAAGACTAAACACAGCACTATTTAACTTGCACTTTTGCACAGTAAAACAGCCAAACCCCCCAAATCCACCCAAATACACCACAAGTCCCCAAGTCCATCACATTGACTTGGCACCAAGATCTCCATAGATGAGATCCTAAACAATTTTGGCTACAGGGAGGCTGTCAAAGGTGGCACATACAGTGGAACATGCCACTGGCAAGGAGAACAGGCAGACAAATCCCATTCCACGGAATTCCAGAAGAGTTGGGTTGGAAAAGGCCTTTAAAGGCCATCTAGCCCAACCCCCTGCAGCGAGCAGGGACATCTTCAACCAAAACTGGTTGCTCCAAGTCTCATCCAACTTGGCCTTGAGTATTCCCAGGGACGGGGCAGCGACTGGAATTGGTTTTGGACCCTTGCACTGCTCAGAGCAGGCAGTGACCCTTCCACAGCTCGGCTCTGGCTCTTCAGCAACACCGGGCTTGAACTTCCCAAGCGGAGCCAAATCCCGGGGTGGGGCCTGCTGAGCGTTTTGGGAAGGCCTGGGGGCACCTACCTTTGCTTCTGGTGGATGGGCTGCTGCCTCATGGCCATGTACTGGGTGTCCTCCTGCAGGCGGTTCAGCGGCGACTCTGGCTTCAGGCGGATCCCGTAGTAGTGATATTTGGAATTTCCCCTGGAAATATCAGCTTTGTCAGCGGAAGGAACATTGTGGCCCTGCTTGCTTGGGCTGTACACCCCATTTCTTGCAGCACACGGCTGCCAAGCACTGTTTGAGCAGCTGAGGGGATGAACTAATGAGATGCCATCACCCCCTGGAAAAGTCAAACCCACGTGTGGCCAAGTCCAGTAGCATCCTCACTTAAACTGGTCAGGTTTGTTCCAAGCAGCCCATGGGGATGAGAGGAGGGAAGTGCTATAATAAAAAGTGTTATTAAATGGAGTGACAGGGGACACTTTGCTATTTGATTAGGGTTTAAGGATTTGTTTTTTCCATAAAAACAAGCGTCCCTCTTTATCCCGACTTGGATAAAACGAGCCTGAGTGACTGGCCCACTATGAAAAGAAAAATGTCTTTCTGCTGCCAGCACTTCTGCAGCAACAGCAGCAGGCTTTGATGTGGTTTTGTCCTGGGAGCTGCTCATTTTTGTAGGTTTTGTAATAACTGAGAGCTTTCTCCAAGCATGAGGGGCTGGAATTCTCTCTGCTCTGCTGCTGCGGTGCCCCTTAGGAGGATGTGATTCCATCACATTAGGAGAGATGTGTCAGCTGAAGTTTTCCCACCAAACTGGAATTTTTGGGTCCCAGTAGGAGCGAGGGCAGTTCTGCAGCCATGGACACGTGGTGACAGTGTGTCCAACTTGGCTTCAGCACATTTGTCACCAAAAATGGGTGAATTGAGTCCTCAGACGGAGAGCAGACCAAGCCAGGGAAGCACCAGAGCACAGAGTGGGGAGGCTTCAAATGCTATTGCTGTGTCACTAAAACTGGGACTGGGGGCACCTTAAATCCAAAGATGCTTCCCATTGGAAAATTAGAGAAATATAAGTGAGGAATATTTATCAAATTGGGTTCTTTTTTAGGGGGAATTTGCTCTTTTCATGGGGTTGAATTGTTGGGTCTTTGTCACTGCACCAAAGGGTTTTACACACTCTGTGTCCAGCCCTGTCCTAAGTGATTTAAATGCCTGCAAATTAAATAAAAGCTGCCTTTATAACCTAAAATTACAATGAGTAAGAAAAAGATGGAGGTCAGCTCTTTCCATACTTATTGAGGTTCACTGTCCCCTTCCCAGCCCGCACATTTCCAGTTGTCAGTGGGCTTTTTTGCTCACTTGTTTATTCTTTAATCCTTGATGGGATTAAAGAATTTCTCTCCTCTAAAGTAATTACTTCAGAGTAATTTCAGAGTTCTTGCACTTGATCCAATCTAGAGAAATCCAGATGCTCCCCTGCTCTTCCTACAACTGTCACCTCCAGTTCCAGCTGGGGAGTGCCCTGGACACATCTGGTTTTGCTCTCATTTAAAAGCTCAGATATCTAAGCTTGGATTTTATTATAAAATCTTCAATGAACAGAGCAATGACTGTTTTATAGGCAGTACATTTCCCACTTTCTAATATTATAAGCTGGGATAAAGTGCACACTCAGCTGGGCAGATGCTCCCTTGAAGGACACGTCTGTGATTGCAGGAGTTTACTTTTTTCTGTTACACTTTGCTTGTAACATCTTACAGATCTTTGATGGATTAGAAGGAAAAAACCTCTCCCAAGATTCAGCTTGATGCTTCGGGTATTTCAGAAATAAACCATTTACAGCTTTACAGCTCGTCTGCATCAGAGCTGGGGGCACAGGGTCTGTCATGGGGGATCTCTACTGGGCCCAAAGGGAGAAACGGCTTCACTGACCCAGAATTTTGGGCTCTGTAGTGGAAATTGTGAGGATGAGTTACCTCATCTTTGTCAGACAGTACAGAATCCCGGAATATCCTGAGCTGGAAGAGACCACAAGGATCACTGAGGCCCTGCCCAGACACCCCAACAACCCCACCCTGGGCACCCCTGGCAGCGGTGGCCAAACGCTCCCGGAGCTCTGGCAGCCTCGGGGCCGGGACCATTCCCTGGGGAGCCTGGGCAGTGCCAGCACCCTCGGGGGGAAGAACTTTTCCCTGAGCTCCATCCCAAGCCCTGACACAGCTCCAGCCATTCCCAGGGGTAACAGAACCCTCATGGGATGAGAAGCAGCTTAGCTTCAAATAAAACACATTTTCCCACGGGATCAGGGTCGGTTCTTCCCGCAGACCTCACAAGAAAGACCTGAACCTTCCAAAGACGCTCAGGAGGTTCCGAGTGCACGGGAGAAGCTGCAGGAGAGTGTGTTTTGTTCATTTATCTGCAGATGTGGTGGTGTGTTTTTATAGTTTTGGACCATTTGCTGTAATAATTACATTAAGTTCTTAAGTGTTTTCCATATATGGAATTGTTCACTGCCCCTACACCTATCAGTCAGGGGAATCCCTCCTATTTTTCCAGTAAATTCCTTGTCAGTCAACCCTGTCAGTCCCCATATCCCTGTCCATCATCCCCGGACCCTTCCTTTGTGACTAGAATGTTCTATGTTTCTCGACGCCTAGTTTGCTGTTATAAATGTCAGTAACGTGTCTCTATACTCATTGGTCATATATGAATTAAGTTCCTCCTTTTTCTCCTCCCAGTTTAATCCCTGATTGGTTATTGTTTTTCCCCGCCTTATGTTTCCACCCCCCTTTAAAAATTGTTATTCCCCATATTCGGGGGCTCAGTTGACCGAGAGAGGTTTAGGATGAAAAAGCAACCTTTAAACCACTCGCTTGGCTGGTCTCTTCCTTCGTCCCCTTTATTTCCGAGACTCGTGGATACGCCTTGCTGAAGGCTTCCTCTATAGCCTTTACCCATCACCAAACCCTCGGCTCCTTGGGCTGGGATGGGTCCATCCTACGGCCGCAGCTGTGCTGGAGCTAGCTGGGATGGACTAAGGATTGTGGGTACGGGTCGCAGCCGCAGGCAGATTCCCACCAACCTGGTGCCCAGGCGCCGAGTCCTCAGCCCCATGAAGACGGAGCGGATGAGTTTCCCGAAGGACGCGGCGTTGACGGGGTCCAGCTTGTGCTCCTGGCAGTGCCGCAGGTAATGGTTGTACAGGGAGCTCCTGGGCAGGCTCACCCCCTCCGCTGTCTCGTAGTTATCCAGCAGCCACTGCAGCTTCAGGCGGGGAAAAATAAAGAACATGCAAGTCTAAAGAGGGCTGGGACGTCAGGCAGGGTCGCCGCTTAAACATCCGTCGGGTTTAGGAGGTCAAGAGAACTGAGTAATTAATTTATACAAGTTAATTCGCATCACTTATAATTTATATAGCTGTATGGTACTTCATAGGATGGCAAAAGCACCCCCCAGCCCAAACAAAACCACTGTCAGATTTTTCATTAAAGCACAGTCCTGCTGCCACCTCAGCGTCCACCTCGGGTTCGGATGAATTCCTGCAGAGCCAAAATAAAGCTGTAAAAACTCACATTTTCCAAGGAAAAGAGATCTTGAGATACTGCCTAAAAGGAATAAATTTTAGGGGAAGCAAATTGATGCAAAGTCTTTATTAATTTGAAGATTGGCATGTCTGCAACAGCTCCCTTAACAATAAAATTAACGGTTGCCAAAGCAACCTTCAAAATCGGAGGGAATCCATCTACTTTGCAAAATTTACCGTCTGAACTTCTGACATGGCTGTTGATTAAAATTTGCAATTAATATAAATTATTTATACCCATGATAGTCTGAAAGGGCAGGTCAAGCACACGGTGTCAGCACAGGAATTCAAATGCAAAGCCCCCAATCTCCTTTAATTGAGCAAATGGCTTCAGCACCAATAAAATGAGTGTTGTAATAAGTGAATTTTGGAAGGGGCTGGATGTACACATGGACTAATATCAACAGGGTTGGTAAGAACCCTTCCATTGTCATGAGGGATGTTCAGAATTAACATTTCTCAGGCTTCCCTTTCCCCCCAGACCTCCATCCCTGCCCCAGGACCAGCTGCATTCCCACCAGATCAGGACAAAACACACTCAGGTTGTGGGTGCCAAATATCAGCCACAGCGTCTCCGTACAGCTGATGGGCCAAGCACAAACTGGAACTGAGCACAGCTTTAGTCTGGAAATCAGTGGGGTTTGACAACGCCCATGGATCTATGCTCAAACCCTCTCCACTCCCACCCCAGTGTCCCTCTCCTTCCTCCCATTTTCTCCTGGTGACACTCCAGGGCCCCAGTTCACCACAAGGCTGGACCTTTAATCAGTAACCCTGTGAAAGACAACCTGAGCTGTGTGATGACACCTCTGGCACCTCACTCCACTGAGCTGATTGCAGTTTCTGTGTTTCATATCCCACTCTGCTGTCACACTGAGGCCTTGCAGCACCCTCCGTGTGTGTTCTGTGGGTCTCCTTCACACATCCAAATTTAAACTGCTGCTGCACAAAGTCAGCTGCGTCCAAAACCGTGCAGTTAAAGCTCTAAAATTAAAACTGTTTCATTCAGCTGGAGAAGAGAAGCTCCAGGGAGAGCTCAGAGGACCTCCCAGTGCTACAGGGGCTCCAGGAGAGCTGGAGAGGGACTGGGGACCAGGGCTGGAGGGACAGGACACAGGGAATGGCTTCCCAGTGCCAGAGGGCAGGGCTGGATGGGATATTGGGAAGGAATTGTTGGCTGTGAGGGTGGGCAGGCCCTGGCCCAGGGTGCCCAGAGCAGCTGTGGCTGCCCCTGGATCCCTGGCAGTGCCCAAGGCCAGGTTGGACAGGGCTTGGAGCACCTGGGACAGTGGGAGGTGTCCCTGCCATGGCAGGGGTGGCACTGGATGGGCTTTAAGGTCCCTTCCAACCCAAACCATTCCAGGATTCACAAGCTGGAGCTGATCCAAATCCAGCCACAAGTTCCCATGGCTGCACCCATCAGCTCTGGTGGCCCTTGGAGCAGAGCAGGGTCTGCCACAGCTGGAAGAAAGAGAAACCTCCTGGCTATTTTTCTCTCTCTCCTGCTTTTCAGGAGCCACTTGTCCTCCTCCCACCTTCCCCAGCTCCACATCACCCAAGAGATTCTTTGAGGTGATCTCCCACAGACAAAGATCATTCTGACCTCCAAGCCCACAGGTGTAAGCCGTGCTGTTTGTTAATGATCCATAAGGATCCTTCCTGCTCTCATCTGCAGCAGAGACAGCCCTGGAAGCCCCAGAAAATCTTTCTGTGGCCCTGAGCCTCCCCCAGCCATTCAGTTCTCTCTAGCAAAAGTGGAACCCAGTGATTTTGCCCTAAAAGACCAGCAGGAATTCAGTTTTAAGTTGTCCACATCTGTGTTAATTTTGGCCCATCCCCTGTATTTAAAGGATTATTGCTTAAGATCCTTTCAAATTTTTAAACCAGGTATTTTATTTATCCTATGGAAGATACTGAATGTGCATCAGTTATTTATCTCCTAAATCTTAAGCCTTAAACCTTAAAAAACATATAAAAGTTTCCTATTACTATGGAAAATTCAGATACAGATAAAGCCCTCTCAGTTAAATTTGATCCTGGGCATTTTTATTCTAATCCCTGATATTTCTAGAAGATTCCCATCATCTCCCAGCTTCCTTTTCCTGCAAGTGTCTTTTTATATTCCCTTAAACATTGCAGAGTTTCACAATATGAACTCCCACTATTGAATTAGAAATTTATTATGAAGCACACAAAGGAGCTTGAAACAGAGATCTGTCAGAATAGAAATAATTTTCCAAACATGATTTTTGCTCTTCCTGCATTACTAATAACAGATTGGGCACTTAAAATGAGAAAATTAAAGATTCTTTCCATTTGTATCCCTTATTCCCTTTGCTTTCTGAATTTTGCTGGGTTGTGACAATCAGATATTCCCTGGCTTATTTCTGTTTATGCCACGATCAGGTTCCAATAAAATCCCTCTGCTGCCATATGCTGCTGTGTTTGTTATGGGCACTACAGGGGAACATTTAATTTTCATTTCTACCTTAACTTTATTTCTATCTGACTGTTTGGTTTCCTTTGAAAAGAACACTTGCTGGCAAAAACCTCATCCTTGTTCGATCCAAGGATGGAAAAAGCCACTCTTGGGGCTGGCTGAGAAAATGAAAACCTTTTTTTTTTTTGAAGGTCCAGGTTTGGAGAAGTTTTCTTGCGGCCACTTGTATGAAATATAAAAAAGAAACAATTCTTAGCTGGGACTGTGAGCAGCAGGCTCCTGAGTTTCCACTCAGTCGAGCTCAGAGTTAGGACAGAGCCATTCACTCCCAGGAAAGGATTCCAGTGGGGCTTTGTTGGGTTTGTTTTGTGGTTTTTTGGTATCTCACTTTGCAGACAACGAGGAAAAATTACATCTTCCCCCTACTCCTACTCGTGCTGTGGATATCCCAGAGCCACAGGGCTTCAGGCATCCAACTCCTCCAACTTCAGGCACTGGTGCACAAAAATTGCAGTTATTTTTCTCTGATTTCTTTGCATCATCTGCAAGCTCATGACTGGCAAAGCAATAATCCCGTGACCCAGGGCCTCAGCCACTCTCAGCTGCAGTCCCACGCTGACACAACCTCAGCAGAACCATCCCGTGTCACTGGGGGTCAGCAGCAGCTCCCCCTTCCCCACTGGATGTTTCAAGTGCTCTTCAATAACCTCTCTGAGAGTTTTGGAAGCCAAATTCAATTACCAAGCTCCATTTCATATTGATTTTGGTTAAATTATGGGGAAAATTCCCTCTGGACTGAGATACCTTTAATTGTCCTCTTATTTTAATGGTTTTTTTAAACCCCAAAGAGTCCTGGCATGAACCATCTGCTGATGGTAACAAAATAAACCCTGTTACCCCCAGGATCTGCACATTTCCAAAATGCCAAATTTAAAACAAGGGACAGAAGACAATGAAGAACTCTGCAGCCTTAAGACTCAGAGCAATTAAGCCACAACTCAGTGCAATTAGCATCATCTCCCCATTTCCTCTTGCTTTTGCCAAGCTGGAATTTGCTTTCAGCCTTGACAAATTGTGGTCACCTGCTGCTTTCCTCTCTGCTCCTCCAGCACAAGCCTGACAATCCTGTGTGCCAGCCATGGGGAATTTGGGATGGGAATCTGGGATCCTCTCTCTGGTGTTTTAGGTTTGTTCTTTGCCATGAAGAGGTGGGAACTGGAACACCCTGGAGAGCAGAAACCTTTGTACCACGGCACCGGTGCTCACTGGGATGTGCCACAGCTGCACTGGGAGCCAGCTCTGGCCATCTGCAGTCTCCAGGTGGGGGCTGCTCCATCCCTGGAACATCCAAGGCTGGGTTGGACAGAGCTCTGAGCACCCCGGTGTGGTGGAAGGTGTCCCTGCCCGTGGCAGGAGGTCGGAATTAAATGAGCTCTAAAGTCCTTTCCAACCTGAACCATCCTGGTCCAGCTTCCTCCTCAAATCAGGCCTCACTCTCACGGCGCTCAGGTCCCTCACTGCAGCCCAATCCTCACTCAGATGAGTCCTAAGAACCTCCCCACGCAGAGGCTGCAGAGCCTCCCTTGGCAACGCCGCTGGAATTCCTCCAGCTCTGGAACTGCCTGATGTGGCTCCCCAGAGTGCTGTGCTCCCTCCAGGCACTGCCCACGCCTCTCGCTATTCCCGCGTGCCCACAGACACCCCCGTGCCCTGGGAAGGCCAAGCAGGGACACTGGGCACAGCCCGGACCCTGCAGGGCTCCTCAGCCCAGGCTCTGTGCCCTGCCAGAGGGAAGGACCCACCCAGCCCTGGAGCTGCCCAGGACCAGCACCTTGTGCCTGGAGCAGCACCTTCAGAGGGACCAGCCCAGGGTGGAGGTGCCCATACGTGCTCAGGAAGGAGTTTGTTTGCTCCAGAGTTTGTGTCTTGGGTTGCAATATGTAACCAAAAATGTGTAATTCTATTTTCATCTGTTGAAACCGGTTAGAAGATATTTTTATCTCTTGTAGCTCCAGGAGGAAGGAGGGCGGGTGCCTTCTGTTAATGGGTCAATTGCTAAAACCAGATGGGGCAGTGCTTCCTTATCTCGTCCCCCACCCATCCTCCTCCAAGGGGATATCACCTGGGAATGAGCCATTTAAGGCTCTCCTTGTGACCGATAACATCACATCATCCCACTGGGAGATGCTCCACTCAGTGGGAGGAGCCGAAGCCTCTCTACCTGCATAAAACCTGCAGCTCAGAACACCAGAGCAGCTGGTTTTTCCCACCAGATTCCCCGAGGAAGACTGAACCCGTCCTGTCACCACCGGACCCTTCTACAGGATCCCCTCTGCTCCAACGGAGCCACAGCTGCCACTCCAGGAGGATTATTTTGGGCTGCTCCCCACACCCTGACCAACAGGGGGTCAGGTCGTATTCTGACTCTGTCAGAGTTCCTGGGATCATTTGTTTGTTGTTGTTCTTTTCTCTGTACCACTACCTTTGTAGTTTGTAATATTCTTAGTAAAGAACTGGTATTCCTATCCCTGTATCTTTGTCTGAAAGCCCCATAATTTCAAAATTATAGCAATTCGGAGGTGGGGGGTTTACATTCTCTATTCCAAGGGAGGCTCTGGTTTCCCCTGGCAGTCACCTGTCTTCTAAACCAAGACAGTTTGTAAGAGCACTTAAACCTTATGCCAAGCTATGAACCACAACCCAGAACCAGGGACATCGAGTTCTGCACTTCTACCCTGCAAAACAAGGGTGGGGAAGGACTGGTCAGGGGCTGGATCAGGCCCCAGCTCCATCCTGCACAGCCTCTGGTCAGGGAAATCTCTTTTCTACCTTTTGCTTTCTTTCCTCTGCCCTTTTCCTGATTTTTCTCAAACCTTGTCCTGGATGAACAAGAAAAATCCTGCAGAGCAGCACAATCCTCGTGCAGCACTTCAGGAGTGTGAGCCTGGCACAGCCTGGGCCGGGAGGGATGCAGGGAGAGTCTCAGAACAGGAACTGCCTGATCCTGCGCGTTTGTGCTCCCCAACCACAACCAGAAACCTCCTCTCTCCACCAGCTGAAATAAGGATTGAGCTCCCCCAGGAGCCCTGGCCTGGAGTTTGAAATCAGCTGAAGAGATCAGACTGGTTTAAAGTTCCTTTTCTTGTCTCAGGCTATTTATCTACGGTGAAGAAAAGATTTTTGGATTTTTTGGTTTTTTTGCAGGACCTAAGAATGCCAACACAGCAGCCCCCAAACACAGAGGAAATCTGTTAGAATGCAGAAGCACCACTTTGTGCACTGGGATTTATGGGAGCAGGACATGCTTGAGCTTAATCCAAACACAGGGAAGCCAAGGCAAATCCAAGGACTCCAACACGACCTGGATCCACCCAAATCTCACCCAAGCATGTGCTCACCCCTCCGTGCTCCTGCATGGGAGCCACAAGGATGCAAAGGCCCAGCAGAGCAGTGGGAATATCACACACAAAGCAGGGAAATCGCTGGTGGAGCTGGAGAGAGAGGGCCAGCACAGGGATTCAGCACAGCGTGGTGACAGCAGTGGGCTTCCTGAGGCACAGGCAGAGGGGAAAAAGGCACTCACAGGCTTTTGATCCGTGCTGGCTGAGGGGAATCTGTCACGATTCACACCGAGTCATGGCTGTGGATTTACAAGTAATTTTCCAGCCATTTTTCAGTTGCAGAGAAAGGAAAAGAACTTCCTCAAATGTGTTTATCTAATTGCCAGCAATTTCCATTGCAAGGCGGATGAAATAAATAAACACAGGGCAGAGGCAGCTAGCAGACTCCAGAGCAGCTCAGCAGCAAACATTATCATCATGGCACTGTTTTCCTTGGGAATGGGCTGTTCTGGGCAGCACAGCCCAGCCACAGGCTGCTTTTGAGTGACTGCTGAATACACCAAAGGGCTACAAATGATTCTCCTACCAAAGCAGGGGGAAAGGTTGTAAATTCTGATTGTAACTTACATGGCTGTTGAGCAAACTGCTCTTGTGTGATGTAATCCCTTCATTTTTTTGTAGGTTTTCAATCGCCATTTCAAGCTAAAGAAAAATGTGCACAGGAGAGAGAGAGAAAAAAAAAAGAAAAAGAAAGGAAATCAGATAGTTAGCAACAGCCAGGATTATTGTTTCTTTATTAATATTTGAATGATTAATGCTTTATATCAACAAGCTTGTGGAGAAGAGGCAAACAGATGAGCACAGTGGTGGGGATGGAGCTGCAGAGGCGTTACTGGGACATGCAAATGGACACACAGCAGGAATCCCCGGGGGGGTGACAGAGCGAGGCCAGGGGGGGCTTATCTTCCACTAAAAGCACTGCTCATTTGTAAAAAAAAGCCATTTTCCTCCTCTTTTTCCCTTCCTGCTGAGAGCAAACCATCGCCAGGTCCACTGCAGCGGGTCAGGGATGGCAGCAGAGCTGCACCCAGGCCTTTCCAGGAGAGCTGGCAGTGATGACTTGGGTGCTGTCACCTCTTCAGATTTTGTCAAAAAACCCTAAAAAACTAAATAGTGTGAGGAGAGTGCATGAACTGGCGTGGGTAAGGGCTCTCTGATGCTGAGAACTGCAAAGGGAAGAAGAAAGGAGCCAGGTCTCAGCTGGGTGAGTTCTCCCCAGAAGCCAGGGTGGAACATTTGATGCTACCTGTGCTCATTTCTACTGATCTCAGAGGGCCAAGGTGAGGCCTCCTGGCCCCTGAGGAGCCCCCTCAGTCCCTGTCTGGCTCCTGTTCCACCTTCAGCCCAGCTGTGGCTGCTGCCTTGTGCCTCAACCCTCTCCTGAACCCTTCTTGTCTTCTTCTTTCTGCTACCGGGGCAGAATCTGGGAAACTCCTCAGCAGATGGCAGCTGGTCCCAGAGCTCCAGGGCTCCTCTTCAAGCTTTTTGCAAGGAAAAAATCCCCAAACCTCCCAAACCCCCACATTAGAGCCTGGCAGAAGCAGAACCTCCAGTTTCTCTCCAGCAGACGTTCTCACACCCCGTCACCCGTGCCCTGTTGGTGCAGGCAGGACAAGGCACCAGCACCCAGAACCTGCAGCCAGCAGCTCTCCTGCCTCTGTCCTCCTCTAACACCTCTCTGGGCACACGCACAAAACATCTGCAGGTGGTCTGTCCATGGCCTCCTTCCCACACTCCCAGCCTGCACTGACTGACCGCATGGAGGAGATCAAGGCTGAGATAAACGCAGCCCTTTCCAAACCCAGGCTGTGTCACAGGAGGGTGGCAGAGCAGAACAGATCAGACCCAGCTTCTGAAGTGACACCACCGACCATAGCTGCCGTGCCACACCCAGCTGTGAAGGTGACACCACCTCCAGCACACATCCCTTGCCTTCCACCCCGAAGTGGCACCACGGTGGCACTTCTCGAGGGCTTATCACCGAGTTCAGTCTCAGATTCGTGGGGTTTCTGAGAACACTGCCTCACACTGTGATGGACCACGAGGAACCAAAGCCTGAGTGCTGACACAGCCTACAGGAAATGAGTCAGAGTTAGAGGGAGACCCAATTTCCTTCCTCTGCTCAGGGGCTGCTTGAGCAACAGCTCTGAGGCAGGCACAGAAATGCTGCCTGGCCTTTTGCTGTTGGCAGGTGTCCCATCCGAAAGGACACCTTGCATCTGCAATAAAAAATATTACAGGGGAAAGACTAAAAGCTCTTCAGCAGCCCTGCAGGAAGGTGAAGAGCTCGGAGGACCCACTTATGGGACGTCTCAAGGATTTCCTCTCTTGGTCCAGACTAATTTAGGTGAAGATTAACAGTGCTGTGTTGGCACAGATCCTGAGTGGGGCTGTTCCCTGTGCTGTTCCAGCCCATCTGATGGAGCAGAACATTATTCCAGCGGATAAAGTTCCTTAAGGAGGTTTCTCTAAGTATTTGAAGGTTTTTCTTCAGTGCACACACAGACTTCACCAAACATCTCTCAACCTCCTGAGGCAGCTCTTGGACCACTGCTAATCCTGAATCCCTTGTTTCCATTCTCCTCTGGAGGTGCCCTCCTTGCTCTCGAGGTCTCTTCCCCAAGCCCTCAACACCTCCAATCCCTCTCCTTCCCCATCGCTGACCACTCTGATGTCCATCCCCAGGGCCACTGCAAACACTTTGGCTTCCCTGGCTCCATCTGCACGAGCTCTGCTTTCCTTTCCTCCCACACAGCTCCTAACCCTGCCCCACCACGTTTTGCCAGGACTACCTTGAGTCCCTCCGGCCTCTTTAACACCAGCCTTTCCCAGTCTCTGGTTAGGCTGGACATTACAACAGAAAATACAGAAAATAATGTTCCTGCCCATGGATTTGATTCAGCTCCTGCTCTCCTGAGGCTGCCCATCCTTTCTTGGGGGTGTCTGGAGAAGCTGTGGCTGCCCCATTCTTGGAATGCTCAAGGCCAGGCTGGACAGGGCTTGCAGCACCCTGGGATAGTGGAAGGTGTCCCTGCCCACGGCAGGGGCTGGAATGGGATGGGCTTCAAGGTCCCAAGCCAGATGACTCCATGACTATGTGAAATTCCAAGCACCCAAGGCTCTGCTCTGTCCCCCTCCAACTCCGGTCTGCCACGCACAGACACGGCCCTGCACTGCCTGCCAGGCTCCTTTCCACCCTCTGCAGCCCTTCCTCAGATATTTTGGGTTAAAATACCTTCAGAAAGTTCACTCCTACATGCAACAGACTGAATTTATCTCTGATGCATTTGCATAAAGGTTGCTTTCTGAATTTTTTTCTTTTTTTTTGCTGAACAGCCTTATCTCATGTGATAACCACAAACTAAATCTGTTCACGGGACATTTCGACTGACACATTTTCTGCTTGGGCTTTTATATCGTGCTCATCACCACGGAAATGACAAAAACCCCAAACAACAAAAAAACCCCCCGAAATCACAGAGTAAAATTGTGCAGCTTTGCAAGATGCAGTCCCACACAGGTGATGCTTCCAAATAATCACTTTGAGCAAAAATCAAACGGTCCAGTGCTAATTTTTAACTGTGAGCAGTTAAAATACACACACACACACAATTCTCACCCGAGAAAAGAACCCCAGCATCTGTAATTTTCTCTTCCAGCCAAACTAAGGACTTTTCCCCTATGCCTACCCAAGGCAGAGCACATTTCCTACAGGATCAAAGCAACTATTCGAGGCACGAAGATTCAAAAAAACATAAAGTCTATATTCTAAAACTCAGTGGGAGAAGGAAGTACAACTTAACAGGCCAGATTTACAGGAGCTCTCAATAGCAACAGCTCCTGTTTTTCTCCCTGGTGATGCTGCTCACATTTTAAATTCTGGCTACATCCCCTGAATTACACCTACATTTGTATTTATATTTATATGTGAATGTACAAACACACTCAAGTCTGCAGAGGAAGGTGAGCAGTGTCCCAGGAAATGAGCTCCAACCACTCCTGGCAGCTGCTAAGGGCTAGGAGATTCCCAAACCAGAGCCCTGGTGCTTCTCACTGCACAAAGGCTGTGCTGGGTGAAGAGCTGTGAGCCCTCAGTCCCACAGAGCTGCACAGCTGTGCTTCCAGGACCTGCCACCTCGGCTGGCAGCTGGAGGGACACGATTTAAAGAAATCAGAACTTTAAACCATTTCTGTTTGATCAGTATTACCCCTAAAAGACATTTTCTAAACATATGGCAAGGACAGAATACACAATGGTGTAGAAGATATACACAAAGACTTTTTGATCACTGTGCACTCGGCATGATCAGCTTGACAGAACTTATGTGCTAATTATCCAGTAGGTTAATGAAGGATTTTTCAGGTCTCTTCATAGCTGAAGATATATTTCAATATTTTGGCTAAGAATGTTTTGAGACGTTTGACTTACTAGAAAACATACATAGAGACAAATCTTAAAAAGCCAAAATATTTTGCTTGGGGGGAAAAAAAACCCCTAACCAAAACCCCTGAGAATGTTCTCTAATGCTGCATAATTTCAGTGATCTGCTGAGCGAGAGGGGCAGACCAAACGCCAATTGAAAAAACAAGAGTAGTACACCAGTGTCTATTCTCTGCCCTGCACTCACGGCATGTTACAGACATATACAGCGATAACGACAGGTCAGTTTAATTTTCTGAAGGCTTTTCAGTTCCCTTTGGAATCATTCCTGGCCCCCGAGCTGCGGTGCCTGCAGGGCTACATACCGTTGCTGGAGAGGAGCGTGAGGTGTGTGACAGAGAATGTCTAGAGTTCTCCAGCCCCCCATGAATGAGATAGGCTCCCGAGCCGGAGAGGATCTGACTTCCCCCAATGTCCATGGTGATGCCCACCATGTTGTGAGAGGGAATGGCTGTAGGAGAGGATGCCGCTGTAGTCACCTGAGCTCCACCTCCTCCCTGCGCTTCGAAATAGGGCGCGGCGCTGGCGGGAGCGTAAATCTGCGCCTCGCTGCTGTAGGAGTAGGCGGCTCGTCTGTGCAGGGGACAGAAGGAGACATGGAGAGGAGCTGGCAGAGGGAATCCCACGTTCAACAGTTTCTGAAAGCTGGACGAGTGTCAGGACCCCCGCTGTTGTTGGTGGGGTTTGCTCCGTCGGAGCGGGACCCTGCGCTGGGGTGAATCGGTCCCGCAGCACAAGCTCAGGGCGAGGGCAGAGCCTGGAGCTCTTGTAGGGAACTGGGGTGAGGAAGGCCAAAAGGAGGCACAAAATGGGGCACGGCAGACAGGAGGAAGAGGAAATTCTAAGGGTAGAGAGGCCCTGGCACAGCTGTGGCTGCCCCATCCCTGAAGTGTCCAAGGCCAGGTCGGACGAGGCTCGGAGCAGCCCAGGACAGTGGAAGGTGTTGGGGAGTTGGAAGGAGATGGGCTTTAAGGTCCTTTCCAACCCAAACCATTCTGGGATTCCTTGAGTCTCTAAAATCTTACAACACCCCCTTTTTCCTCTAAAAGTTCCACTCCTAAAGCTGCCTACGTCACCACAAAGTGCTGGGCACAGGGGAACACCAGAGATATTTTCACGTAGCAGGATTCCCTGGAGAGCAGCCCCCCCATGAGGACAACACCCCCAAGGCTGGAGTCTGGCTGAAACCACCCTCACACCCCACAGAACACCTGAAACAGCTCCTCTTCTTCCTCCTTCCATGGTGGGGCAGGGGTGGAAGGAGCCTGGGGGGAGGGAAGGGCTGGGAGGTGGGAGGGGGACGTCTCTGAGAGACTCTTACATGGTTCCATTGGTATAAACAGCTTCTCCTCCTTCCACATACTGCACCTGGGCTGGGTAAACGTGCTGCACGGACTGCACCTGCAACGGGCAGCAAGAAGTCAGGGATTTCTCAGGAACTTCAGGATAAACTGCACAGCTCCAACCTTACCTTGACATTTAAGCTTTCTTTTTAAAAGAAAAAAGGAAAAAAACCCTCAAACCACCCTCCCCCCTACTCCCCTCCACGCTTAGGAATCCCAAAGGAGGTTTTTATTTTCAAAGGTCAAGTTAAAATAGATAAATAAGTGGTTGCTCCATGAGCAGTGGAAACAATGGAGCTGGGTTTCCTCTGGACACGTGTCTCGGGGCTGACTAACAGGGGTGAGCTCATGCTGCAGCCTTTCCTTCAGAGGGGAGCCTGGCAGTGTCCAGTTGAACCCCAGCCCTCTTTTTTGTTGCCCTGGGAAGGATGGAGTTGTCCTCTGTCAATTTTTTTTCCCCCCTGAAACGGAGCAATCAAATAAAAAATCACTACAGGAAAAAAATTAGGAGGGTCAGACTTGCTGTCGACACAGAGCAGCACCACACATCCCCCGTTTCTTAGGAAACAAGCCCTGGAAAAGGCAAAGTTCAAATAAATAAAAACACTTGCATGGCTCTCTGGCACCAAACCTTCCTCTGGAGCCATGTGCAGTCAGTAAATTTGTTTGTGTAAATAAAACAATTTCCAAACACTTCACCTCTAAGAAAATCTTTACCAAAGGAGATTGCTCGTAATTTAACTTTGATTTATTAAATGCTTTTAAATGGCAGTTGAAAGCACCCATCAAATCTTCAGATGTATGAATCCATCAAATCTTCACATACATGAAAGACAACTGCTACAGCAAAGGTTCTCCCTAAACTTCAAATATCTTGAGAGTTTCTTTTGTCATCAGTCTAAGAAAGGAGGAGAGAGCTGGAGAAAGTGATCCCAGGTCTCTGACTGCCCACAACTCTTTAATTAAATTTTCCTAGGTCTGGCACAGTTTCCAAAGCCATGTGGGACATGGGGACCTGTCGATGCAGGGGTCCCTGTGTGGTGTCTCTCCCCAGGGGTTCCTTACCTGTTGTGGAACCTGCTGGACTCTGGGAACAGAGATTTGCTGCATCTGCGCCCCTTTGGGAGCGGAGCCCGTGGCTTGGACCAAAACCCTCTGCAAGAAGGAGATACAGGAAGAGACACTTAATTTCAGTCCACGACACAGGTGGGCCAGGTGTTCTCTAACAAAATTCCATGGATAAGCTGACAGCAGCAGCAGTGGCACCCCAGAATTAGTGTCCCTGTGCTCCCCACCCTCGCAGCCTGAACTCAGCCCCCTGAACTTGGGCGAAGCCGCATCCACAATTTCTGCCAGGAATCATCTTTAAACCTCCACGAAAGCAAGCAGCAGTTCATTGATAAGTTCAGCCACAGCTGAACAAGAATCACTCCTCACACATCCACGTTTGGCTGCAAAGTTCCTTCTCTTAGAGCTGCTAAACCCAACCACCTCTTCCTCGTGCAACAAGAAGCCCCACCAAGCTTCCACCAGCACCAAAGCTCAGGTGGTTCTGCTGCTCCCTGCAGTGCCACCAAGGGCACAGGGACGTTCTGTGGTGGGGGCTCTGTCACGTCCATCATCCCTGTGTTACACTCCACGTTCAGTCTGAGGTTGTCCACACATCTCACAGTGCTCAGCACCTTCAGATCCAGCAAAACAAACGTGGGGATGCGGTGGATGGAAAGAAAGGATTCAGTGGGAACAGAGCCAAGCATCCCCATGGCCTTTTAAACCTTCTCCAAGGAGACACATCCTCTGTGGCTGGAGGCTTTAAAAACACCAGGCAGATTGGGCCAACAGAACAAAGAGCCGAAAAACAATCCCAGAAGCAACCTTGATAATTACTGGCTACCTTATCCATGGATATTTATGATTTTCAGCCCTCCCAACATGCCCTTTGTAACAACCAGAAGTCCAGTTCTAGCAGAATTACAGGTTTATGACAACTGCCCAGATTTCCAGGCAGCTGCTCCATCCCCAGTCCCCGGGGTGCATTCCCTGGAGATGCTGCAGTGAGGACACCACACTTAGATCAGCTGTCACCCGGCCTGTGTTCCCTGCAGAGCAGGATGGGGACACCACGAGCCCTGTTTGAAGTCAGGCCTTGGCAGTGCCACCCACGTCAAAGACTCTTTCCTTTCCCCTACTTTTCCCCCATTCTCTGGCATTGCTGTTGCCAAATGGCACATCCCTGGCACGGCTGCCCAGCTCAGCTCCTCGCTGCCTGTCCAGGCGCCCTCCTGCTGCCTCCCAGCCAAAACAAGGAATCGTCCCCGACCTGTAAGGTGAGGCCATCCTGCTCAAACAGCCTCCGCCCACACTGAAAGGGGCACCAGCGCTCAACAACCCCGAGGGCTTCAGCCTCACACCGCTCATGCTGCCAGCAGCTCATTCCCAGTATTTTCTTTGTGCTGCTGGTGAGCAGGGAAGGCTCCGGATGCTCCTCCTCTGCACCAGTCTTCCACTATGCCCCGGATTCTGCTTAATCCATGGAGTTCCACTCGATGCTCCGTGTCCTGGCGACAGCACAGGCAAAAGCTGGAGGGGCGATTTAATAATCCAAAGGTTTTCCAACCTTTGTTCACAGCCAAATCCACTCTACTGATCCCTGGGACACCTGGCACTGCAGCACCAGCAGGGAACGCTCTCCGTGGATGGGAAGGCTGGGAGGCGACAGCAGCGCTCCGGATCACCCAACGGGAATGTCCATGGCTCCTGGAGAGTGGAATATTCCTCCCAGCTCACAATCCTTAATTGTTCCTTCTCATCAGCATCCAATGGCAGCTGCTGCTCACTCGGGAGTTGGAGAAGGATGTAGCTGAGTTACACCCACCCATCCTCTCATCCCTCCAGCTTCCTGAGACAGAAATTTCTTTTGAAAGTTCCCCAAAGGGCATAAAAAGGAACAAAAAGGAACCAGTTTCACTTAACCCTTCCCGTTTTGCACTGGGTGGCTCCCCTTCATCACTTGAAGCCGTCACTTGTCTCCTACCGGGCCTCCCAAAGGCAGCATATTGATGGGTATTCATCACAAATCCCCCCCTTCAAATCAAAGTGTTGGGATCTGCCTGCTGAAGGAAGGGACCATGGAATCATGGAATCGTTGGGGTTGGAAGGGACCTTAAAGCTGATCCCATTCCACCTCCTCCCACGGGCAGGGACACCTTCCACTGTCCCAGGCTGCCCCAAGCCCCGTCCAGCCTGGCCTTGGGCACTGCCAGGGATCCAGGGGCAGCCACAGCTGCTCTGGGCACCCTGGGCCAGGGCCTGCCCACCCTCACAGCCAACAATTCCTTCCCAATATCCCATCCAGCCCTGCCCTCTGGCAGTGGAAGCCATTCCCTGTGTCCTGTCCCTCCATCCCTTGTCCCCAGTCCCTCTCCAGCTCTCCTGGAGCCCCTTCAGGCCCTGCAAGGGGCTCTGAGCTCTCCCTGGAGCCTTCTCTTCTCCAGGTGAGCAGCCCCAGCTCTCCTAGCCTGGCTCCAGAGCAGAGGGGCTCCAGCCCTGGGAGCACCCCAGTGGCGTCCTCTGAACTCACTCCAACACGTCCACATCCTTCTTCTGCTGAGGACCCAAACGTGGCCCCAGCAGTGCAGGGGGAGGTCAGGAGGGCAGAGCAGAGGGGAGAATCCCTGCTGGCCACTCCTCTGTGGATGCAGCACGTGGCTCCTCCGCCCTCTCCTGCACCAGCTCTGCCCTCACCTGTTCCTGTGACCTCGGTACCTTGCAGGGCTGTTCCATCTTCCCCTGCTTTTATTGACACACCAAACAATGACAACAGGAAATCAATCCAAAGCACACACCCAGCTGGCATGAAGCAACTCCCTCGGGGACCTAAATTAAACCCCAAACCCCGCATTTTAAAGCTTGCAGGTGGATTGGGAGGGCTCAAACCCACAGGGCCTTTACCAACACCAGGTCCAGCAACAGGTTGTCCCCACTACCTCAACGAGCTGATGAAAAATCCTCACCCCACTATCAAAACCCGGGATTAAAATACATCTGCCAGGGAAAACAGGGCTCTTCTCCATGGAAACAGCATCCCCAGCTGTGCATACGTTACCTGCTGAGAGGCTGGCACTGGCTGCACCACCGGCGCCTGGGCTGAGGCCGACGTGTGAAGCGCCACGGAAGCTGCTGAGTCTGATCCACCCTCGGGACTCTGCATGCTCACTGCTGGGGACAGCACAGGGACATCAGGCAGGGCAGCACAGCACAGCCACACCCCCCCCAGCCCCTTTAACCAGGGGCAAAATCCCAGTGGAAGATCCAGAGGGAAGCGCTGGGAAGGGAGGCAGCTCCCGTCCTACACGCAGGACCCGTTTTAGTCCTGGAGCTAATTTTAATGCAGAATTATATTAAGGAAAGAGAAAGTTGCACAATTGTTTCACGGAGAGGAGAGGGAAGGAACAGAAAATGCACTTCTATATTTAACCGAAAAGTGGCGTTGGAAAATTATTGTGTCACAGCGAGCATCACACATAATCGGGGAGAGTAAGGGCATATTTTTAAAATAATGCTTTCTCCCCCTCTGCCTTATCACGTTTAACTACTGCAAAAGGGCTTTAATCAAACCTAAGCCCCTGCCTGGAGTTCAGCTAAGATCTCACTGTGAACGTGGAGCGGCCAGCTTGGGTTTGTAACCACAAATAATCACGGATGAAGAGCAGAACAGCAGCGATTCACCAGCATTTTAGAACCCCCAAAGCAGCGTCTCCACCCTCCCATCCGTGCCCTCGCCCCAAAATCCCACTGAGGCCCCAAAACAGCCACAGCATCGCCCTCCACTGCCCCCCAGCCCTAGAGAGCTGGTGGTGCCCTTGGCATCCTCAGATCCCTGAGGCCCAGCACTCCCTCCTGGCCCTGCCCCAGCCCGTGTCCATCCCTGGGGATGCTCAGAGGAAGCTTCCTGACAGCACACGATGGCATTTTGAGGGTTTTTTGGGGGTGGGGGAGCCTTTTTTCCTCAGTTTCTTGTGAAACTTCCTGCTTAATAAACTGTTTTAGGAGGGTTTCTGCTGTCACTTCAAAATCAAAAGATTAAAAACAACCAGATTTTGGGCAGTGTCATTTCTGCTTTCTCGGCCTCGCTGCTGAGCCTCCAAACAACCTTGTGATGTCTTTGCTTTATTTCCTGCCTCCCTCCAATATTCAAACTTTTCCCTCAGCTTTGTGCAAGTTAAGAGGCAAAAGGAAAAATGAGAGACTCAGGCACACTGGGCCCTGCTCATCTGTGCTCAAAAGAAATGCAAGGGGAATGTGAAGTTACAGAATTTACCTGTTTATTCCTTCAGCCACTGACAAAAAACCCCAAATATTAAGATTCTCCACAAAACAGGTTTTTAAGGGGTTTTTGCCCCATATTCCATACTCCCATTAGCAAATGACAATTACTGTCCCGACCTTCCCAAAACCCCAGAGCCTGCATATAATTTTCTCTCTCCCATCATTTTTCTCTCCATCTGGGAGAAAGAGTAGCTACAGAACCCACAGAGTCACAGCTACCAGATGAATCCAACAAGCCAGAAACGAGGGAAATTAAATCAATATTTATTCCTGCGTCCCCCCCCAGGCCCCTGAAGCTGCCCTCAGCACCCCCAGCCCTGCAGCTCTGCTATATAAAGGCAGCACCTGCCTCTCCCCATCACTGCCTCCGCCTGGGTTTCAGCCAAAACCTCCCCGTGAGAAGATTCCAGTTGCGACAGCGCCGTGGGATCAGGGAAATATTAATTCTCCCAGTAAAGCAGGGAAACAGCTCCGTGCCTGCTCCAGCCCCAAATTATTTGCAATTAAACACTCGGCCGGCGCTGCCGGGTTGGGATGCGCAGGTGGAGATGCTTGAGCAGGAGAGGGGGGCACTTTTAGCACATCTACTACCCTAACTTTTCCAAAAGTGTTTATTGTCTCTCCCTTGTGACCAAGGCCATGGTTTGTAGCTTTCAGGGTTTGCTGAGTGTCAAATGTAGCGTGGTGAAGTTACTGAAGAAAGGTGGGTGAGTCAACAGAGATATTTTAATCTTCTGTTAATGGTTCTTGGGTCAGCTCTCGGCATTTTAGGGCTACTAAAGGTCCCTTTTAAAGTGTAGTTATAACCAGAAAAGAACACTTAGAAACGATGGAGGAGCTGGACTTTGATGATCCTTGTGGGTCCCTTCCAACCCAGAATATTCCATGATTCTACGATTCAAATCACCAACGACTCATCTTCACTGATACATTTTGTCTTCTGCTTTCCCCTCAGTGACCAGAAGAGAGCAGAGAGACGTGGGCAGGGCAGAAGGTGAATTGTCTGCTGCCAAAACAAATCCCCAGGGTGATTTTCAGGTTTGTTCCACAAGGCAGGCTCTGGCAGCGATGACAGCCACGCCAGACACAAAGGCTCCGAGGAAATCTGCGGATGGCACTTCCAGACAAGGTAGACAGACAGAGAAGTCCTGGGCTGCCAAGCCACACGTACGGGACTTGTTATTATTTTATTTATCAATGCAACATCCTGGAGAAAGAATCACTCACTCCTCATTAAAGCCATCCCGCGCTTCCTGAGAATTGGATTCAGATCCGCGCGCGCCATCTGCTCTCGTTAATTTGTGCTGATGGAAAGCTGACAGCACACACACAATTCCTGCGCTCCCAGAAACCAGCACAAGGTGCTGCAGAGCTCTGCTGATGCCCTGTGAGCACGGCTGCCAAGCGAGCTGGCACCTGGGCCAAGGCTCCAGGGGGTGGAGAAAGCATCAGCTTCCAAGGAGGAGAGGAGATGTGGCACCCAAAGTCTTGCTCGCTCCTCTTCACACAGTCCCAGCACGGGTTGGGTTGGAAGAGATCTTAAACCTCACCCCATTGCACCCCCTGCCATGGGCAGGGACACCTTCCACTATCCCAGGTTAGGCTCAGGGCCACAGAAAGATTTTCTGGGGCTTTCAGGGCTGTCTCTGCTGCAGATGAGAGCAGGAAGGATCGTTATGGATCATTAACAAACAGCATGGCTTACACCTGTGGGCTTGGAGGTCAGAATGATCTTTGTCTGTGGGAGATCACCTCAAAGAATCTCTTGGGTGATGTGGAGCTGGGGAAAGGTGGGAGGAGGACAAGTGGCACCTGAAAAGCAGGAGAGAGAGAAAAATAGCCAGGAGGTTTCTCTTTCTTCCAGCTGTGGCAGCCCCTGCTCTGCTCCAAGGGCCACCAGAGCTGATGGGTGCAGCCATGGGAACTTGTGGTTGGATTTGGATCAGCTCCAGCTCATGAATCCTGGAATGGTTTGGGTTGGAAGGGACCTTAAAGCTCATCCCATTCCACCCCCTGCCATGGCAGGGACACCTCCCACTGTCCCAGGGTGCTCCAAGACCCATCCAACCTGGCCTTCCAGGGATCCAGGGGCAGTTCCTGTCTCAACCTCCTCAGCAGTTCCAGGGTGAGGAACACCCCTGGAGCTCCCTCAGCCTCGTGCAGCTCTTTGGCAGCTCTGCCACATCCCCGAAGCAAACGCCCCTGGAAGGACTCCCTGCTCTCCTCCCAGCCCACTTCTCACCTCCCACAGGGGAGGAAGTTTTACAGTGCTCTTGATCATCTTAGCAGGAACTCGCTGGCTCGAAATCCAGCCCTCCTGCTTCCCAGAGACATAAGGTTTGCTTCTTCCTCTTAGATCTGGTCTAAGACAGACAGGTTTGTCCCCCCTGTAGCTCTCTCACAGAAGGGACTGACAGAAGCCATTAAAAGGTGTCTGGTGGCCTCTGACAGCCTGGCAGCCCCTGGTACTGGGGAGTTTGCAAACTGAGAAGTTAATTAATAATCAACAAAGCTGCTGGTGGGTCACAGAGAGGATCAGCAGCATCCACAGTTGATGTTCTCAGTTCCAGGGCTCCTTACCAGGTGAAGAAGGGCAAAAAAAAGTCAGTTATTGTGGAGAAATGATGGACCTGACCATGCAAAAGGAATAAAATTGTGGTGAGAATCCCAGAATGGTTTGGGTTGGAGGGACCTTAAAGCCCATCCAGTGCCACCCCTGCCATGGCAGGGACACCTCCCACTGTCCCAGGCTGCTCCCAGCCCCATCCAGCCTGGCCTTGGGCACTGCCAGGGATCCAGGGGCAGCCACAGCTGCTCTGGGCACCCTGTGCCAGGGCCTCCCCACCCTCACAGCCAACAATTCCTTTCTAATTTCTAATCTAAATCTGTCCTCCTTCACCTTAAAGCCATTCCCCTTGTCCTGTCACTGCATGGCCTCGTAAAAAGTCCCTCTCCAGCTCTTTCACAGGCACCTTTTGGACACGAAAAAGCTGCTACGAGATCTCCTTACAGTGGATTTATTCAGCACATTGGCATTTCAGGGAGAGACAAGTTTAAAGCCCTGGTTGCTCAACGTGGCCGATGATGTCACGCGAGGCCACCAGGGCCCTGGAAGGCATCACAGACATCTGGATTCCAGGTTGCATCATCACTGAATGAATCAGGCAGATAACGAGGCTGCCGCCGCTGGAAACCTTCTGTTTACACACAGCTATCTCGGTATCCAAGCAAACAGCAGGGACAGGAAAGGAAATTCAGGAAAAAAAACCCTATATAACTTCTGGGTGCTATTTCTGGTTCTGCCACCAGCTCGCTCCGTGACCTTGAACAGGATGCTTCCCTTTCCCCCCCTGTGCTTCAATTTTCCCACTCCTAAAAAAGCCACAAATACTCCCCTAGGCAAGGTATTTTTCAAGCCCTGTTCTCTGAGGGCTGTCAGAGCCTGAATGCCTTTCAGAGAGACGAGGAGTAACAGTACCAGCCTCGAGGGCTGATAAAAACTCGGCTTGTCACCGTTTCATTCATAAGGCACTGCTGCCTCCATGTAAATGGCCTTGCCTTTGTTCATCTCTCCTGCCTAAAGCAGCTCCAAAACGCTGGGAAAACAGAGATAAGAGGAGCATCTCAAAATATTCTCTACGTTCAGATTTGCAGGGGGAGGTGGGGGGGGAAGGAGGAGGCAGCGGAGGGAGATCAGAGGGTGATCACAGATGATGGAGCAGCATCCCCTGCACCCCAAAAGAGGTTGGGGAAGGAGGGGGCTGATGCCAGAGCTGGCCCTGGGTGCTCTCTCTGTGCTGCAGCCCACGGGCTCTGCCAGCCAGGAGATGGATTTTTCCACAGAATGTTTGAATATAAACCATCAGCTCCTGAGCCCTCAAACACAAACGTTCTGGAGCTGAATGTGGAGCCCTCAAATGTGGAAGGAGTTCTGGTGATCGGAGCCAGAGCAGAGCTCAAGGGAATGTTTGGTTTATTCATCTTTGGTGCTCTGGTCCTCGCTCTGCAGGACACACAGCAGCAGCATCCATCCCAGGCAGCTCCAAACTCCAAATTAAAGGGGATTTAAGTCCCTGCCTTCCTCAGGCCCAGGGTCGCTTCTGCTGTAATTGTGGCCACGCTGCTTTTTGTTTTTATTCTAGAAGAAAAAAATCACCACTGGACATGGGTGTAACTCCCTCTCCACCTTATTTTTATTTTTTAACAGCAGGTCACCTAAATCAGAGGTGGGACTGGCGTGGCCTTGGTTCTCATGGGGTATTTCGGTATTCTCTTTACAGAGCTGTATTTCTTGAAGGTGAAAATGTAAAACCTACGAGCTACCCTGCAGCAGCAGCCAACCCAGATTATCATGGGATGGTTTGGGTTGGGAGGGACCTTAAATCCCATCCCATCCCACCCCTGCCACGGCAGGGACACCTCCCACTGCCCCAGGCTGCTCCCAGCCCCGTCCAGCCTGGCCTTGGGCACTGCCAGGGATCCAGGGGCAGCCACAGCTGCTCTGGGCACCCCGTGCCAGGGCCTGCCCACCCTCACAGCCAGGAATTTCCTCTCTACAGAATCATACATTTCTATTAGTGCTGCTTTCAAAACATTAAAATTGTTGCTGTTCCAGTGAATCACTCGCTCATTTGAAGACAAAACAGATCATGAACTACTTTATTTAATTTGCTTTTCAAAGCTTACTTGGTTGGTCATCCTTTGATCTTATTTAAACTTTTCAAATTCCTTTATTACATCCTTCTATTTCTGCCAGGACTTTTGAAATAGAATATAATACTGGGATATAAATGAGGGAAATGAAAATATCCTCAGTGAGTTTTTTGTTAGTTTTAAGAACAATTAACTATTCGACTTCTGGGACAAAGTTTTTCACAGCTACTCATATTTAAGCTTCCCAGTAAACCTTGGTGGCTGTTATTACCTCCATGGGTAAGAAATCCACTGCCCCTGTCCTTGCCATTCATAAATGGGCTTAACAACTTCTTCTCCAAGGGGATTTAAATGTGGGGCACAAAAATCCGACAGAAAAATGACTGCCTTGAAGTACAGGAAACGTTAAATCAGATTTTTGATGCCTGAAGGATGTATTTATAGAATCATTTCAGTTGGAAAAGGGCTGTAAGATCCCCGAGTCCAACCATCACCACTGCCAAGTCCACCACTAAACTTTCTGGCTTTTATTTTTAAATTAAGACCTAAAGGTGGGGAAGTTTATTTTTCCAGGTGAAGCTGCTGTCATGGTGCTGGGCTTTTTATTTCTGGTGTTCTTCAAATGCCAACAGCCTTGGCTCTCCAGGTAAACCCAGGCATCCTGAATTTGTAATCTTCACCTGCGCACGTTGTCAGACACTTCCCGTTGTGAGAACTGAAAATAAATCTGCAGCTAAAATCTCTACAGCCATGGGAGAGAGACAAGCTCAGAGACAGCAAGATTTGGATTTATTGGACTTGATAGAGATCTTTTCCAACCTTAAAAATTCCACGGTGGAGCTAAAAGAGTTGCATGCACCAGAACTGCAGGAAACCTGGAGCTGGTTGGGATTGCCAATGGCATTTTATCCAGGAAAATTCACCTTAAATTAATACAGCAGATAACCTTTGTTCATCGTGAATATTATCAGGAATTAATGAGATTTAGTGCAGCCAACAGCCTCAGCTGGCAGAGTGTGTGCTCCCCGTTTTCCTTCTGCTGAATGGATCTCAGGCTGATCAGGGGGTGAATTACCCAGGGAATCTCACCCAATCCCATTTCCGTGATGCAGCTATGAATTTTTAATAGAAATCTCCTGATATCTGTTATTTTACTGAAAATAATGGGAAGGCTGCAGTTTCACTTCAAAAAAAAAAAAAATGAACTATTTCTCATTCGCAACAGTGACCTGCAAGGATCAAAATTGAAACCCAGGTTCTTCCTTGGTTTTTGGTTGATTTTGTGCATTCTTTGCATCCTTTGAAGGGAAGGCTTACATTTAAAAATAGTTCTTTGGTTATTGGAACTTTTATTCAGGTTTAGTTGGCCTGGAGCTTCGATAAATGGGAAAAGCAGAACAGCAATAACGGAATGCAGGAGAAATAAAAATGCTGTTTAACCATCATGTTCTAGATGGGCTCTAAACGGTATTTTCTCCCCTGACTGCAGAAAAAGGAACCATGGAATTTACATTTAATGGTTTCACTACTGAGAATTCTCAACACTCTCAAAACAGACTAAAAATAATAAAAGTAATGCAAGGAATGGCTGATTTTGATTATTTTCTAGCAGATGCAAGTATCCATCTACTTCATCCACCACACTCTAGGCCACAGTTATTTTACTAAAGAAAACTTTCTTAAATATTTTCCATTTCATTCACCATTCCTGGCCCAGTCTCGATATAAGAACTTGCCCTGAAAAGGCATTGGTTGTGTTTGAAGCAGGGCACAGAAGGGAAGTGTTTCATTCTTTGGAAGAAGGAACTGGTTTATTTGATGTGAATGAAAATGGATCGAGTGACTTCTCCCTCCTTTGAGGCAAATATTTGTGTTAAACCCAGCCTGGCTCCTGCCTCACACACATCCTTCATCCCTGCTGCTCGTGGCTCCAAAGCATGAGACCTCCAAGGAATAACAGGCGTTCCCCTGAAACTCCAATCAGGAAAATACCAGTTTAATTTATTCCGTCGCCCAAAAAAGCTCCCGAGGTGGAGGAGCACAGGAGCAGGACACGGCTCCCAGTCAAGACCGTGGGGTGCCCCATCTGTGCATCCTCTTTGGAAAAACATGATTCCAGCTCCCTCAGCTGGGAAATCAAAAGAAACTCTTTGCTTTTGATGGTTGAGCCACGGAGAGGCTGCTCTGCCCAGCACTCCCATTTAGGAGTGCCCTTTTCTAAGACCACACGGGGATGGTGAGAGAAAAAAGCTCCCACCTCAGCTGTGAGCAGTGGGTGCAGCTCAAAGCCTTTGGCAGTCTGGGTGTTCAGCACCCAAACTCAGTCCCTGTCCATGGTGTTGTACAGCTGCCAACCCTGATATTCCCCTGGCTCTGGAGAGCAACTGGGGACAGCAGTTCCTGGGATTTGAACTGCTCTGAAAGCCCTGGAAAATGAGCTGCTACTCTGGCTTTTAGAGGGAGCCAGGAAATCTCACAGAATCATGGAATGGTTTGGATGGCAAGGGACCTTAAAGCCCACCCATTCCCACCTCTGCCATGGCAGGGACACCTCCCACTGTCCCAGGCTGCTCCCAGCCCCTCCAGCCTGGCCTTGGGCACTGCCAGGGATCCAGGGGCAGCCACAGCTGCTCTGGGCACCCTGGGCCAGGACCTGCCCACCCTCACAGCCAACAATTCCTTCCCAATATCCCATCCAGCCCTGCCCTCTGGCAGTGGAAGCCATTCCCTGTGTCCTGTCCCTCCAGGCCCTGACAAAGAACCCCTCTCCAGTTTCCCTGCCAGCTCCTCCAGACCCTGGAAGGATACAGGAGCAGGTTAAGACCAGACAGAGCCTTGGCTCATCAAAACCTTGACCTCAGCACCAGAACCCCCCATCCCACGCCGAGGTGACACCGAGCCACCCCACCGAGCCTGGGACAGGGTGGGACAGTGCCCGGCACCCCCAGAGCAGCTCCAACCCCCAGGTAGTGTCCCATCCCAAGGATGGAGCACCATCCACCTCTCACAGCCAGCCCTCCTCTGCCACGGGGAGAGGTTTGGGCCATCTCCGACAGAGAGGACACGTCCTTGTCCCCTCACGGCTGAACTCCGGGCTGGTGGGAGTGGCACCTGAACCACGAGTGGTAACCTTCACCCTTCCACGAGTGCTGTAAGGGGAGGGGATGGGAGCGGGAAGCAAACATGCCAAGGAACTTGAAAAGAAGCTTTCTGGAGAGATTCCTCATTGCACTGCTTCAAAATGTTATAAACAGGAGAAGGCACCAGACCCTGCCACTGATTAGGTTAAATTAATTTAAAACAGAAGCAAACACTGCTTGTCTACGAGCTCCAGTTACCTGGAAACACAGATAAACCCCAAACACACTTTTCAAGGGCAGCAAGCACTATAGCTGAGCTTGGGCTTTTTTTTTTCAGAAACCTGGTCCTCATGGAAAAATACAAATTTGGAAATGGCTTTTATTAGCAAGTTAATAATATACTGAAATACAAATATACACTCAGTCTTTAATTAGATTTCACAGAATTAAGTCAAGTAATATCTATACACACACATAACTGCTGTGTAATGGCTGTTCACTAATCTCTGCTGTCTTTGAGGACAGAAAAGAGTCAGGATGGATCTGTGCTGGCCCTGTAATTTGGAGTTTCCTTAAGAGCCAGATGAGATTGAACAGCAAAAGCCACAATAGTTTAGGGGTTGCTGGCAAAATCTAAATCCCATGTGCAGGAATCTCAGACATGAAAAGGGGGAAAGTATCATTGTGAACATCCTTCCCATGCAAAAACCTGTCCTGTTTTCTTTTGGGTTAATAACCTGAACACTCTTCAAGCATCAAAAGCCAGGACTGGATTCCTTCAGGTCTGAAAGTGTCCCTGCTCCTGCCCTGCTCTTCATCCTCAGGACCCAACAGAGAATCATGGAATACAGAATATCCTGAGCTGGGAGGGACCCACAGGGATCATCAGTCCCCCCCCTGGCCCTGCCCAGACACCCCAACAACCCCACCCTGGGCACCCCTGGCAGCGGTGGCCAAACGCTCCCGCTCCTGGAGCTCTGGCAGCCTCGGGGCCGGGACCATTCCCTGGGGAGCCTGGGCAGTGCCAGCACCCTCGGGGGGAAGAACCTTTCCCTGAGCTCCATCCCAAGCCCTGACACAGCTCCAGCCGTTCCCTCACAGACTCACCCGCACCACTCCCAGCTGTTTAATTGCTAAGAAAAGTCCAAGAGATTCCAGATTTTCACAACCCTATCGACAAGTGGAACTCCTTATTTCTTTCCTATGAACTACCTAAACCTCGATTTCAGAAAGGTTTTGCCACAATGATGGCAAATGTTAGCCAAGGAACAACGTCTGGGTATCTGCTGAGCAGTGAGGAAGCTGTCACATCTGGGAGGAGGAATTGAAAGTCACACTCCAGTGCTCTCCACGTCCAGGCTATAACACACACACTGGTGCTGCCTGGTGAAAACAAGTTCTGGCCTTGAATTAATTGTTTCCCATATTTTTAGTATGTGCACTGTAGGGGTTTCCCAGGGCTGTGATTCAGTAACGGAAATACAGAATCCCAGAATGGTTTGGATTGGAAGGATCTTAAAGCCCATCTCATCCCACCCCCTGCCATGGCAGGGACACCTCCCACTGTCCCAGGCTGCTCCCAGCCCCGTCCAGCCTGGCCTTGGGCACTGCCAGGGATCCAGGGGCAGCCACAGCTGCTCGTGGAATTCCATCCCACCCCCTCCCCACCCTCCCAGGGAACAATTCCTTCCCCATATCCCATCCAGCCCTGCCCTCTGGCAGTGGGAAGCCATTCCCTGTGCCCTGTCCCTCCATGCCCTTGTGAGAAAGCAGTCTCTAGGAAAAATCTGTCACAGAAGCATTTCTAAGATTCCTTTCCAGGACACATCTAAAAGTTTCCATCACCAGCCAAACCAGAGCCTCTGGTTCCTCGTCCCCTGCAGTCTGTGGCTTGGCTGGTGCCCGCTCCCAGGACAATCCCAGGTACCTGGGTACAGCTAATCCTCCTCTGGCTGAATTTGGCTCATTTTGGAACAATGAACTGAAAACCTCGGTGCTGCTTTTTATAGCTTGTCCTATGGCTTTTATAGCTTGTCCCACGTCAGAGAACTATGGAATATGTCACTTACTTGAAATTAATTCCAAGAGATCAGCTTAATTCACACCTGTAGCTCACCAGCCCTCATTTTTTACCTGCTTAGACTAGACAAGCCTTCAGTGGCTTTAAGACCAAGCAGCCTTTTGAGGATTTCAGTGTAAAGCAGGAGATGGGCTGCAGTATTCCATCGAGATACTATGGAAGAATGGCTGCAGTATTCCACAGAGATGGGCTGCAGTATTCCATGGAGATGAGCTGCAGTATTTCATGGAGAATGGCTGCAGTATTCCACGGAGAATGGCTGCAGTATTCCACGGAGAACTGCTGCAGTATTCCATGGAGAATGGCTTCAGTATTCCATGGAGAATGGCTGCAGTATTTCACGGAGATGAGCCGCAGTATTCCATGGAGAATGGCTGCAGCATTCCATGGAGAATGGCTGCAGCATTCCATGGAGAATGGCTGCAGCATTCCATGGAGAATGGCTGCAGCATTCCATGGAGAATGGCTGCAGCATTCCATGGAGAATGGCTGCAGCATTCCATGGAGAATGGCTGCAGCATTCCATGGAGAATGGCTGCAGCATTCCATGGAGAATGGCTGCAGCATTCCATGGAGAATGGCTGCAGCATTCCATGGAGAATGGCTGCAGCATTCCATGGAGAATGGCTGCAGCATTCCATGGAGAATGGCTGCAGCATTCCATGGAGAATGGCTGCAGCATTCCATGGAGAATGGCTGCAGCATTCCATGGAGAATGGCTGCAGCATTCCATGGAGAATGGCTGCAGCATTCCATGGAGAATGGCTGCAGTGTTCCATGGAGATGTGGGGCAGCAGCAGCTGAGTGCAGCGGCAGAGCAGGAACCGCTGCCAGCGCGGCCCGGGGTGTTGCTGCTCAATTACACAGCAGCACTCACGAGCCCTGTGGTGCCTCACAAAGGGAAGCAGAAGAAGCAGCAAACACAAACTGGGACTGTTTGGAGAGAAGATGACTCTGTCTCAGATTTTACAGCATCAGTGGAGTTGGGGCTCCGAACCATCCCACCATGGGATGAACCACGGGATGAACTGTGGGTTTGGACTATGGGAGGCAGAAGAGGAAGAGGAAAAGGAGGAAAAAGAGAAGGAAGAGGAGGAGGAGGAGGTTCCAGGTTGTCCCAGCTCAGCACAACACAGGGAGCATTGCCCTGACCAGGAACTGCTGTTACTGGGGAGGAACCACCACGAAAGTCTGAGCTCTGCTCCTGCACTCCACAGAAAATGGAGTCAGGGAAAAGAGACCTGGAGAAGGACTTTGGACAAGGCCTGGAGGGACACAGGGAATGGCTTCAAACTGCAAGAGGGCAGGGGTAGGTGGGATACTGGGAAGGAATTGTTCCCTGGGAGGGTGGTGAGGGGCTGGGATGGAATTCCCGGAGAAGCTGTGGCTGCCCCTGGAGCCCTGGAAGTGTCCAAGCACAGGGCTTGGAGCAGCCTGGGACAATGGGAGGTGTCTTTGCCCATGGCAGGGGTGGCACTGGATGGGCTCTAAGGATGTTTCCAGCCCAAACCATTCCATGATTCTGTGACCTCCAGCCACTCCTCAGTCACACAGCTAGGCCCAAGATTAAACTCACAGCAGTTCTTCAGCCATCCCATCGCTGTGTCCAGTGCACATTTCAGCAAGTGAAGGGACATCAGCAACTGCTGATTGCACTGCTCCAGTGAGGAGGGGGAAGGAGCTGGGGTCTTTCTGTGGGAATTTAAGGTTCATGAAGCTGCTGGGGACTGGCACTGCAGATTCCAGGACTAAACAAGACCCCAAATAGAAGATAGAAACTATCTAGAGACAGGCAATTCTTGCTGGAGAGGCAAACAGAAGGCTGCTGTCCTAGAAATGCAGTTTCGGGATATGGATTTGAATATTCTGTGCTCGGAGAACGGCACTGGTGGATTTTTGGTGAGGACAGCATTAAGACAAACTGTATCCTACAGGAATGGGAGGAGATAAAGGCTTCCAACAGCTCTGCACTGCTCCAACAGCTCCCACTGTCCCAAAGAAAGAGAACTGACTGCTACAGAACTGGAATTAACCGAGTGAGATCGTTTATCCAGGCAATAAATTCCTGTGGGCAGCGTCTCTGGCCTGGAGAACGAGTGGGTGGCTCTGAGACGGGCAGCTCACCCCAGTGACCTTTCTGTCTCTGGTCTGGCTGGACAGAGGCTCCAGTGACACCCAAAACCCACCTCATTCCGCCATCCCCACCGCGGGACGGGTCAGTCCAGAGGCTCCTGACGGATCAGGACGAGCGGGGAAGATTCAAACCCTTTTGAACCATAAACGGGGGCGGGAACGCATCTTCGCTGCTAATTCTGAGACCCCTCTGAGGGGTTTTGGGGCTGCGCGGAGCAGCCGAACCTCCCAAATCCCTCCGGCGGGCGAGGAAGAGGCCGGGGCGGGCGAGGAAGCCGCGGATGGCGGGGAGGATGTGGGGGGAGGCTGTGGGGCCGCGATGTTTGGGGAGCAGCAGCGGTTGCCAGGGGTGACGCGGTCCCCTCCCGTGGCCCAGCGCGTTGCCGGGCGACGCGGGGAGCGTTTCCCAAACCAAACATCCCCATCCCGCTCCCGCCTCACTAAATATGTCAGCGGGTATTTTCAGGAGCCCGGGGAAGGCAGGACGGACAAATAACGCCTTTGCCATGGTAACTGCGAGGGGGGGGCCCCCGCGGGCGCGGCGGCGGCTTTGTTTTGGTTTGGTTTTATTTTATTTAATTGTTATTTCAGAATAAACGGATTAGCGGGCTGGGGAGCACTCTTCAAAGCAGATGCTCAGGAGAGAAATCTTTTTGGTTGGTTGGGGTTTTTTTAAAAAATAGTATCAAGGAGTTAAGGTTTTTGGAGCTGGGAGTAAACGACTCACGGTGTTTCTGCACCCCGTGGCCAGAGCCAGCCCTGAGCACACACCAGTCCCTCAGCAAGTTCTCTTTCAACTTATTTCCTTTTTTCCCCCACCAATTTGTAGATCCCTCGAAGTTTCCCAGCAGAATTTAGATCCCTTTTGAGCAGGGTTTAGCTCACTTAAAAGAGGTTTGCTTTTCTTGGTGGTGTCTGTGAGGCCAGGGAAAGGCAGCCTGGCTGGGAGATGAGCTTTTGGGAGAGAGCGTGTGTGTGGAGTGTCCTCAGATTTGATGAAGAGGAGAAATTAATCAAAAGGATGTTTTCTTCTCGTGCCATGAACATGGAAAGCTAATTTAAATTCTCCACATCGGTTTTTTTACATTAGAATTTGAGGCAATTAATCATAAGCAAAAACATAGAGACACTCAGAGGATTTTAAGGGAGAGCTTGCTCTGGGGAAATAAAGAATAGAGAAAGGCTTTTGCTGGGCTGGTGGAAACATCATTGTCCTGGGTGCCATGGTCTGATCGAACACATAAAAGTTCTGCTGTGCTTGCTGATCATCACCGAGGCCACAGACTGCTGTCACAGGTTCCCATTCAATAGGAGCAGATCTGGGGCAGAATTTGTCTCTTCAAGTTTTCAGCCTGAGCTTAGGCAGCGGCATCACTTCAGTTCACCTTGGCAGCGATCAATAAAAGCTCATCACTGGTGATTTCCAGGTGTGGCTGCTTTCAGTGCTTCCTTTGGTGTTTCTCCAGGTGTTTTTCTGCTGATCACAGAATCACTAAGTTGGGAAAAGGCCTCCAGGATAGAGCCCAGCCTTCGATGGAACGCACGGTCCCCCAGGGCACCACGCAAGCTTGGACTGAGGCATTCACTTCTCTGAGGCACATAAAAAGCTGGAATTGCTCATCCACTGGACAAAAAATAAAAGTCACAATCCTGGGCACGTTTCAAATAAAGTCTTCCAAAATTTTGGTTCTTTGTTTAAGGATTTTTCTCCCTCAACTATTGCTGATCCAGCCCCTAAACTACTCCTTGGTCTTTCAGCATTTATCTCTCTCTCAGAGGGACTGCTCTGCACGAGAAGAGTAAACCCAGGAATATTTTGAAAGAGGCAAATGCTCTTTTGCTGGAGATGTTCAGAGCAGCATTCAACAGAGAGCAGCTCCTTATGCAAGACAGGCAGGAGCCTTTGGCAACTTAAAGATGACAACTGGAAATTAAGAAGTCATAATTTGAAGAATCTACCCAGCAAAGGGACAACACAGACACCACCTGCAGCTCTCTGAGGTGACCCGAGAGCATTTATGCTCATTAATGAAAAAGTCAATCAAACCAAGCCCATTCAACCCTTGCCCACTGCTTCACGGCCAACCTCAGCACCGAAGCCTCCAAACCGTGTGAAAATGGCTAAAAGATGCTTTAGCACTTTGACATTCGGCCAAGTAAAGTATTCAAAAGAGAATTCTGGTCACAACAGCAGAAGCAGCAGAAGTGGACATGACCATCCTCCTGACAACTCTGGTCTCACCCAAAGCCCAGCCTGTAAATCAGCCCAAACTCCCTGTCTAGACCCTCTTGCTCCTTCCACCAGAATTCCTACAGGGATATCTTTGCTGGCACTGACCCAGGAGCCATCAGCTCCTCTCAGAGTGTAAAAGAGACCAGCTGCCCCCAAAGACCTGCTAAATTTATACCAAATTAAGTCCAAGATGCTTCTCACTTCATTCCCTTCTTCTAAGTGCCCTTTTCCCTGCTTTAATATGCTAAAAATTACTGCTGGGATGAGGAAAACACATTAAAATTGAGAGTTCACACCTCTCAAGTGTGGATGGAGCGGAGGTTTCAGGATTCCAGTTGCTGGAGTCCTGTAACTCCCACAAGTGCCTGACAAGGAAAAGGGTTTCCAGCTTTCCAACTTTTACTGAAAAAAAAAACTGAAGAGAAGAACACAATTTCAGAAAAATCACTATTTAAACTGTCAGCTGTCCTTATTTTTATCTCCTAGTGGGTTTTAACCCAACCTTATACTTTGGGGAATTTCTGGTCTCGTGGGGGAAGGAGTTTATTTGCACTCATAGAGCAGCTCAAACCCCCTTCCCTTTTTTTTTTTCCCTCTTCAAAGTTTCTTTCTACTTTTGCTTTCCAGAAGACGAAATGAACTTCTTGCAGGAAGGAGAGCAAGGCAAGGAGTGTTGAGTGTGACTGCAGGAGCTATTTCCAGTCTCCACAGCATTTACTGAGCAGTATATTGAAGAGGCCATGAAATGCTAATGATCTCCAGACTGCCAGAGATACAGTCCTAAATAGAAGGAAAAAATCTCTTTGAGAGATTTTTTTTTTTTTGCCTATTCCATCTCCAGAAAAACCACACAAAACTTTAACACCTCCCTTTGGCTAAAACCCTCCAAGTTACACTTGGAAAAAAAAAAAAAAACTAAAAGGAAAAACAGATGGGGGTGGGGGAGTGGATAGAGATGATCCACGGAGCTAAAATATCCATTAGTGGTAAATTCCACCATCTCCTCCCCCTCCCAAAAAGAAAAAAACCACCGGGCTGCATGGGTCAGATTCCACCCGCAGACCAAGGAACCAGCTCCAAACACATTCACTCAGCCCTTTTTATTCTCTTGCTTGTCTAAGTGGCTGCTAGGCAACCCCAGCAGCATCGCTGCTCATATGCATTAAGTATTAACTATTATTTCATTCCTTCCCCCCTTTCCACAGAAAGGCAGCAACCTCAATTCCTGGCAGATAATTCTTTTCCCAAAAGGGAATGCTGGCTGAAGGAAGCTGGGAATGGAGCCGTGCAAGGGGTGGATGTTCCCAGTTTAGTTCCAGGGTGGGATGCATCCACCACCCTGCGTTACCCACCTGGTGCTCTCCTTAGGGGATCAGAAACTCATTTTTGGTACACCCGGAGATGCAGCTGCTCCGAGCTGAGCTCTGGAGGGAACTGCAGTGCTGCCTGCACAGGGAGCCCAAAATCCTGGTGGCAGTTTGGTGACAGCAAACACCCCCACTGCTCCAGCCCTTGTGTCCCTCCGGAGGTGGGAATTCTCCTGGAGTAAGCCCTGACTTTGCCAGAGCTGGACAGCAGGAGGGATGCGGCCGCTCTGCCCAAGGTAGGATTTGAGACACAATTCAAGGATTTCTGCTCCCCTCCCTCTGAGAGTCCGTTCTGGGAGCAGCATCCCCATCCCTGCCAGAGGCAACTCTCCCAGCCATTCCAGTGGCTGTTTTGCCTGAAGAAATAAACATCAAAATTGGGATGGGACAGAAGAAAGCAGGAGCTGGTGGTGTTTAGAAACGGCTGGGAGACATCAGCTCAGCCAAGAAATTCAGTGACATATCGAGCTCCCCTCAGCCTGGTCCCAAACTTTGGTGACAGTCCTGTACCCAGAGCCATTCCCGGGACAATCCTTTACTACAGAGGAGGAAGGTGCTGCTCAGGACAACAAAACCTCAGGAAAATGAATTTTTCACCTGCAGGAAGACTCCAAGAAGCGGGAGAGGGAAGGCTGCTGACAGGCAGAGCCCTGCACGCTTCCAGCCCAGTGACATTTCTGAGTAATTACAAACCCTTACGATCCATTATAATGTTAATTTACAGGCCAGTTGTTGTGGAGAAGTGTGATTAGATGTGTAGCTACGATTCAGACTGGAAGGAATGCTAAGAATGCCTCCACTCCGAACTGAACTGAGCAGCGGCGGAAGAGCAGGAGCTGGAGCAGAGAGGAGCATCCCACAGCCACCTCCAGAGCCCGGGCAGGAGCACAGGCACAGGGCAGGTCCTGGCAGCAGAAGGTTCAGGTATCACACCCTCTTCTGCTGCAGGAGGCTCCAGAGGAGCTGCCAAGCAATGGAAAGGTTCACAGAACCCCGGAATGTTTTGGGTTGGAAGGGACCTTAAATCCCCTCCGGTGCCAGCCCTGCCATGGCAGGGACACCTCCCACTGTCCCAGGCTGCTCCCAGCCCTGTCCAGCCTGGCCTTGGGCACTGCCAGGGATCCAGGGGCAGCCACAGCTGCTCTGGGCACCCTGTGCCAGGGCCTGCCCACCCTCACAGCCAACAATTCCTTCCCAAAATCTTTTGTGTGATATCTTCACCCTCTCTGTGTGGGAGGGACCAGGCACGAGAGGGTCCCACCTGTGTCCCACCTCACACCTTCCAAATGAAGAAATGAGTATTTGCCTCAGCTGGGAGCATCCCATTGATTTATGTCACCAGCCCAATCCAAGAGTTCAGGCTGAGTGCTTTCTCTAATACAAGCCAGCCAGAAAATGTTTGTTTTCCAAATTATGAGACATTTCTATGTTGGGGCTCCACTCATAACCAATATCAGTTGAGGATTACAAAACCTTTTAAAAAGGTTTTAAAAGATGAGAAAACCTTTTAAAAAGGTTAAAACCCCAAAACCAATCTCTTTATACACCATGTCTGCCCATTGCACAATGAAGAGAAGCAAAAATTGTAATTTTAATTTTTTTTTAAACACTAATGTCACAGCAGATTTAGAACCAGAATCAGGCATAATTTCATTTCTGAAACCTACCCATTAAAAGGGCTGCCAGATTTGATATAAATTTTCCTCTACAAAACAAATTGATTAAATGCAGACTGAACTGGAGTCCCTAAAGCTTTGTCACAGCAAACTTCACGTGGCAGTTTTGTAATTTGCAGGTGGAAATACATCAGAACATTCATTTTCAGCCTCATACAAGCACCTCGTTACTCTGCAAAGTAATATTTTTAAGCTATGAATAGTATCTAAATTATTCAGGGATGGAAAAAACAAATCCATCTCCTCTGGAAAGGAAAGCCACCAGCTGCTGAGAGCAGAGCAACTCTTCTCCTAAGGCCAAATAATCAGCAATGCAAATACCAGTGGAGAAGTGCAGCACCGTGAGCAAAGAGGAAGGTTTTCTAGGAATACTCTTGCAGGGCAAAAGGGTTTTGTAACACAGCATTATTTAGGCAGGAAAAGACCTCCCAGATCATCAAGTCCAAGCTGTGACTGATCCCCAGTTTGTCCCCAGCCCAGAGCACTGAGTGCCACGTGCAGGTGTGGACACCTCTGGGGATGGGGACTCCAAACCTCCCTGGGCAGCCCCTTCCAATGTTTAATCACCCTTCTAGTGAAGAAATCCCTCCTGATGTCCAGGCTGAAAGGGTTCAGCAGCTCCTAAAGCAGCAGAAAAAGCAAGAGGGAGAAGGAATCTCCTCAGCATCCCCTGAGGTTCTGAACTGCCCTGACACAGCCAGGCTGGCACACCTGGAACTGCTTTTTTCCATGGATATTTCAAGTATCAGTCTCCTGGCACACTTGTTTGCTCAGGGAGAGTTCGAATGGGGACAGACCCCATCTCTCCTGTGCCACTCCATCCCCCAAAGCCGTGCCCTTGAGCTCATCTCACCGCCTCGCCCTGCACGGGCCCGGGCCCTGTCAGTAAAAGTTGCCCAGATTTAATTCTCTGAGCACATGAAGGAGGCGGCAGAGCTGGGGGAGCAACCAGGGCTCTTCTGCCACGTTCACAGCTCTCTCCTGGCCACCCAGATGTTTGCAAATTCCCACAAGGAGCCCAAGTGCCAGGGCAAGGATTAACTCATTTTTGTTATGAGTGGGGCCAGCCTCCCTCCCAGCCACACCACAGCTGACTGCAAAGCCTTTTGTACCAAAGCTCAAGGAGCAGGAGCAGATCTTTTCTTTCTGGAACACCAAAGGAGGCAGAAGGATGTTGTCCATGCTGGAGCTCCTGGGTATCTGTGTCTCCAGGAGCAGCAGCTGAATATTGCTGGGTTTAAGCACCCCCCAGCCTTGCCTGAGGCATCGACCTGCTCTGGATTTTGCAAAATCACAGTGCAAGGAACACTGAACCAGCAGCAGTAGCTTCCCCCCCTTCTTCTGCTGCAAAGAATATTGAAGATCTGTCATCACATGAAGCAGAGGGAGATCAGTCTGAGGCACTGAGAGCCAAGACCCTGCTCTGTGTGGGCTGGGAAGCTTTTAAAGGATTTTTTTCCATAGGAGAGATTGCAGGAAAGGCTTGATCAACTCACCTCAAGCTGCTTCTCCTGCCTGAGCTGCACAGTTTCAAAAGGATCAGAGGAATCAGGCAGCATTCGTGTACTAGGGATTCATTCTATCTTCCTTTTAAAATTATGAATTGATTATCACCCCATTATTGCTCTCTTAATTTTCCTTTGTGACTGAAGTGCATAAACCTAATTCTAAAAAAAGGCCTGTTCTAAAACCTGTATTCTAGAAGATACAGCCTAACACTAATCTCACATCCACAGGGTAAATCCCCCCTTTGCAGCATTCTCCCCAAACAGACAAACAAGGGGAAAAGTCCTGTAGGAAGGGCAGAGAGGACAGGTCACAGAGCATGAAACTTCACTTTAATCTGTTATTGAGGGATTGGGATTGGGGTTTCTACAACATCCACACTCGACCCTTCCCTCCTCCCTGACTCACAGGTCTCTGATGGCCCATGAGCTGGAGGTATTTATGAGCCAAACGTGTTCCAACAGCTCAAAGCATTTTAGGAAAAGCTTCCAGCAGCTCTGGAGAGCCTCAGACCAGCAGGTAGCCAGGAAAGACCACGGTGCTGCCAATTTTAACAGCAGAATGATTTGTTCTCTTAAAAAACTTAACCTTTCGCTGGCTCCTTTATTTACCAAGGAGAGATTTGGGTGGGGAATAGAGGAAAGAGTCTCTTCTGCGCAGCCAGATGGAATTCCAAATCCAGTTAGTTTAGGCAGGGAGCTAAGGAGAAGATGTCAAAATATGTTTTCCATTAACGTAACAGCGGAAAACACGAGTGGTTTAAAATGCAATATACAAACAATTACTGCTCTGCTACCAGAACCGGGGCCAATAGGAGGGATTTTATCACCATAGTTAGTTTAAAGCAACAGCAACAGAGTTGTAAGTCAGAAATACGGTATTCTACTCTTAAATATTTGCTCGGGCTGCTACTTGACATCAGACTTCAGTCAAAATAAGCTTTAGTGAATGATACGTTAAATGATCCCATCTGCCTGTTTCAAAGGCAAAAAAGCCAAGTAGATTTTGTTAATCCTGAATTTCCACTTCAACCTTCCAAAAGAGAAGGGACATTTTCTGCTCTTATTCACCACGTGGTGCTAAAGTGAATGGGTTTAGTAGTGCAGGGCAGAGGAGTCCAGCAACCAAGACATTAACAGCAAATTTTAACCATCAATTGGACATTGGTTTTTTATTTTCAGTGGAGAAGTTTTACTTTCTGCAGATAGAAGGGAGAAAAAAAGAGAGCACCATCATCTTTCCTTCTGCGCTCAGGTGCTCTGGCAGAGAGCACTCCAGGAGGAATAACGCTCATTGTTCTGCACTCGCGGCTGAGGGGGTTTTGTCTCTCACAACCACTTTGTGCCAGAAGAGTCGGGTGACTCCCTCCAGGAGTGACACAAAGGAGCAGAGGGATCCTGGAATGACACAGTTCAGGAAAGGGACTCAAAGGAGCAACCGTGAGAGGTTTCTAGGAGTTCACGGGAGGTGGTGGTGTCTCTAGGAAAGAGGCAGTGACAGCTGGGGAGGGAGAGAGGGGGAAGGGGAGAACGGGGAGGGTCGGAGAGGGTCG